>CM022477.1:13460932-13611585 GCA_011952105.1 Coreoperca whiteheadi
CCCCCCCCCCCCCCCAAAAAAAAAAAAACCCCAAACACAACAAGAAGATAGTAATGGGTCTATGGTAGGGAGGGGTGAAGTGGAAGAGGTAAAGCATGGTAGTAAGGACTCTCACTGCTCAGGTTTCATTTTACCTGTGAATTTACCTTCAGTGAATGAGGAAGAAGAGAATTTCTGCTGTGTCAGACATTCCTGCGGCTAGCCAAGCCCATCAGGAGAACATGAAAATATGTCATTTGTCAGGTTTCCTCCTTTGTGTCACTGGAGATAATATGTCCGCTCATCCATTACTCTGGCAGGCAGCCTTTATTATCATTATACAATCTCACAGTCAAACACCACAAGGGTCAGAGCTTTAAATGGTGCATAGGAGATGCTACTCAGGCCATGTTGCTGGACTGGACAATCAGGTTCATGCTGTTGATGGTTCTGGTTTACACAGTTTCATGTTTTTAGTCACACTAGCAGCATGGTTCTATGGATGGCAATGTTGGACCATCACTTTGGCCAATATTGAAATATCAAGAACTGTTGGATGGATAGACATGAAATTCGGTACAGCCCAGAGGGTGAAGCCTACTGATTTTGGTGACCTCCTGTTGTAATTGTAATAACTTGGATTTTCCATTCCCACTTCCCATTTAGCACAATCATCAGGCCAAAATTTAGATTTGACCAATACTTTGACCAAATACCTCCCAAAACTAATGACAGCTTCAGCTGTCGGCAGTTTTAATTAGCAAATTTTAGCATGCTAACACACTAAAGGAAAGTGGTGAACTTACTAAGCGGTATACTTTAACATGTTAGCATTGTCAGTGTGAGCAAGTTAGCACGCTGATGTTAGCATTAAGCTCAAGGCACCACTGTGTCTGAGCTGCTAGCATGGCTATAGACTTAGTCGTGTTAGCACACTGTTCAGGATTTAAAGTCACCAGCCTATAGTGTCTGTTAGAGGACTTACTCCTTAGGATTGAGATTGTTTATTTCTGCCTTTTTTCTTTTGTTGGTGGAAAATAATTGTCTCTGTTCTTTCAAAATGTAATAAATAATTGGTCACAAAAAAACATATCTTGCTTTAACTAAAGTATATAAGAAATCTATTTATGCACCACTTATGCAGGATATTTTTATATGTACTTTATGCTGGCCATGTTAATTAATGATTATTTCACAAGTACCACCATATATAACTTAATAATTCTTTCTTCTCCTCTACAGCTATGTGCTTCCCATCTGCCCAGCCCGTCGGATGCCCCAAACCATTACCAGGCTGTGTGTCGAGCTCTCTATGCTGAGACCAGGGAACTACGCACCTTTCTGGAGAAGATTAAGAGTGCCAAGGAGGTAAGAAACTCTAGCATGGGACCTCTGCGAGGTCTTGATAAATCTGGTGAGAATAAGTCAGTCAAGCGGAAACACAAACAATTTTTTCCCATAACAATTAATGATAAACTTTTAGGTTTAGGTGACTCACTTCATATCCATTTCAGAAATAATGTGTAACTCATACACTCACTTTTAATAATCGCAATCCCAATTTCATTTTAAGTAATTTTCTCATAAACTTATCAAAATATAAAAGAAACTGAAAGTGATAGGAATAACTGTGCTCGGAGGCACAGAACCGATAAGACGATATGAGAAAGTACCAAAACTGTCCTGCCTCTGGGGTTTGCCACTCTGCTTTGGTATGTGGATTCGCCGTGTAGAATTAAATTGGTTGAATCAGGATCTGTCAGGCCAACAGACTCTCGAACGCTGGGAAAAGAAAATACCAAAGTGGTGCCCAGAAACTGCACAATAGCAACAAAACAGCCCACAAAGTGGTAATGGTCCAGAAGGATTGAGACTGTGTGGGTGTCCTTGTCTGACCCCCTCTTCAGGCCAGTTGAGAACGCCGCATCGCTTGGCATGACTTCACTAAGCAGATTTATTTCTGTACTGGAGTAATTGAGTTTGATCACTGAACGATTCCCTATAGAGCTTGTGCTGCTTAGAGACAATGTTTTAGACTATTAACCAAATGGGCAACCAAGATGTGCTGGAATTTACTGTTGTTTTTTTAAAATTAATCTTTAATTGAAAAAATACCATTGAAGATGTCATAAGCAGCTTGAGCAGACCCAGATATTTAAGATCAGTGTTGTGTAATTTCAGAAAAGAATGTTATAATCAAAATTAGTTTTAGCAATTATTGGCGCAAACAAACCATAGAATCTATTGGTGGCAATGACAGTTGCACCATTTCTGATAACAAATGTCCCATTACAGTTATAATAAAATGTATATATTTTAATGGACAACCTTTTATGAAGTCTTAAAGTGTCGTATAGATCAGGCAGAAAAATATTTGCCTTACCCTATTCCAGCATTCAAGATAGAAATCAAATGAAACTCTTGTACTATTATTAGTACACCTTTGTGTTCCCTGATTGAGTTGCGATTGTTACTGTAAATAAAGGGTCTTAGCTGGTAGTCACGACCAACATGTGTCCAACAAATGTAATTTTACAATAATCCACTCGACGTCCGTTGTAAAGTTGGAGAAACACAAACAATTTTTATTCCACACTTGTCCCAGGCAGGTCGAATCCACAGAATTTTCTTTTCTGGATAATATACAACTAAACATGAAAGGACATGGTATGAAAACCGTGTGACCCCGCAGCTAGTCTAGCCTCAACTCGATTCCTCAGTTCAACAGTTTAACTGAAGTAAATCTTAAAGTAACAGTACATAATTACCCAAAAATGAATGAAATACCATTTTCTAGACATAACATTAAATTTAAAGTCACTTGTAATGAAAAAAAATACTTCTCCATTATGATTAGTTTTCTGTTAATATGCTAATCCTTGCCTCATACAGAGATTTAGAGAAGACGTAGCGACATGACTTATTCCATAGCTTGTCTGACAACTTTACTGTATAGAACGTACACACTCATGCTGGCTGTGACGTCTGCAGGAGGCATGACTCAGGCAAACAATCTTATGTAATATGTGGTTATAGAATCAAGTTTAACCTTATTATAGCAAGTTAAGGCGCTTACATGAAGGGACCTCCAGGTTATATGGTGCAGCTTTGCACTTCCTGTAGCACTGAATTTCACCGGATAATTGGTAATGAGTAACCATACACAGTACCACACATGCTTACAAATTAGGAGGTTAGTCAATGAGTCTTTCTTTGAGTTTCTCTCACTGTTGTTTTTCTCTCCTCTTTCAGTGTCTATCAGCTGCTTTTTGTTGAATTCCCCTCATGTTTTCTGCCAGTCTAGAAATAAACTGAAACCATCATTTGTTTATGAAAGGTTTCAAGTGAGCGACAAGTTAAATGTTGTCATGGGTTTAAAAACAAAACAAAGGAAGGAGTCCTGTGTAACAAAAAGTGGAAGATGAATTGGCAGCAGAAATACTTCTTGATATTCGTATAGAGAGGTCAGATCTGCAGAAAAACGATTAGGAAGAAGGAATGTGTTTCAGCAGTAAGTACAGGTGTGGATGAATAGAAGTGGAGAGAAGAAGAAAAGCAGCTGTCAGCAGAGGAGCCTTTAGGCTTCTTTCTTTGATCAAAGCGTGGCCTGAAACAACTTTTGATAAACCAGAACTTAACTTGTCCCTCTTAAATTTATATTTACACAGGAACACAACGTCCATCCAATCTGGCCAGCTGTCTGTCTTTGTCTATTCACACCTTCAGTAAAAAACAAATCAACTCAAAAGATGTTGTGACAGCAGAGTACCTGTTAAAAATATCTAGAATTGCCACATGCAGCTAGGCCTGTCACGATAACTACTTTATAAATAATTGCGATAAACGATATCATTGTCATTTTGAGACCGTTATATGCCACTGATATAATGATAATATAATAGCATTCTAATGCAAGTAAACCCTTTCAAAGAGCATTGAACTTTTAAGCTGCCCGGCCCATGGTGAACCGCAGACACCGAGAGTAAACGACAAGAGGAGAGAAGCAGCAGGACCAGCAAAATGTGTCCGACTCATCTTTTTTCCCCCTGTTACATTCACCTCAGGCACTGTGGGGAAAACCTCCGCCCCAAATAGGCACACATGTAAACACAACGGGCTGACATTAATAGCAGCCATTAGTTGACTATTGGCTTCTTTTCCCTCTGTCAATATAGAATGAGATGGATATTGATGTGCTCATGTGAAACAACATCCATCGATTAATTAACCAACTATGACAATATGGGCAGTTTGCCAGTGACCTCAACTTAATTTCAACTCAGTTCTGTGAATGCAGTGCTACCCCTATTGATTATCATGATATTCTCTATATTTTATGTTTTTTCTTGGCTAGAACCTTCGGAGAATGGAAGGTGAGACTCGGGAGGAACCTGTTAAAGACCTCGACGAGCTGCAAAATGCAGATTGGGTAAGAACAATATCTACTTACTACACCACTAGATTAGACATTACCATGTTTTTGGTAATTACATAAATTCTGTGTGCATCTTTTCTGATCATAACTGCAGCAATTTATCACATAGCATCTTTTTTTTTTTTTGTCCCCACCAGGCACGATTCTGGGTGCAGGTGATGCGAGATCTTCGGGATGGTGTTATGCTGAAGAAGGTTCAGGAGCGTCGGTACAACCCACTGCCCATCGAATACCAGCTCACACCATATGAAATGTTGATGGACGACATCCGCTCCAAACGCTACAAGCTGCGAAAAGTCTTGGTAAGCCTTCACAGGCCCACCACAACCATTATGTTTAGCTGTTTTCTCTGTGTTTGGAATAAGCCAAGACTGAAATATTACAATGAGTTGATTGTTTTGCTTTGCTGCGAGCACTTGTTTCATTCAATAAGCTGCATGTCTTCATCGTCTTTGAAATGTTGATATCGGATGGCTGTTTCTTGGTAGCTTCCCACTGCAGGTTTCCACAACCTCTTTGGTGCAGTTTAAAAAAAACAAAATAAAAAAATCATGATCTGCATCAAATTTAACAATGTCATTCCAGGTGAATGGAGACATCCCACCACGGTTAAAGAAGAGTGCACATGAGATCATTCTTGAGTTCATCAGGTCACGACCACCTCTAAACCCTGTGAGTAGTAAGATACGTTCCCCATTGTTGCACAAAACAGTATTGAGTACTGATATCTCATGTATTTTCATCAGAGCAAAATTTCAGTTTGTCAGCATTTAGAGAATGACTGATGTGATGATATCCGCCCATATTCAACCCGGTTGTAAAAAGTCAATTAGCACTTAGTCGGTGCAATCAATAATTTGTTGTTGGACTGGTACACTGGCATTCACAGTAATGCCAAATGACAGGGTGTGAATGATGATCAGTCAAAGTTTATCACTTTAACAATACCACCAAGTGAAGAAGAACATAGTAACTAGATGACTTAATGCAGTTACAAAACATGCACCCTTTCTGGGGTGGCGTGAGGGGAAAAATCTCACTTTGCTCTCCATGGTGATGGCAGTCGAGTGCTCACTTGTTTGGTTGTAATGACAGGTCGCGGCCCGTAAACTCAAACCTCACCCGCCACGTCCCCGGAGCCTCCATGAGCGACTGCTGGAGGACATCAAAGCTGAAAGGAAGCTCCGGCCGGTCTCACCGGACATGATCCGCAGAAGCCGCCTTGGTAAGCAGCTGACTGCTGCACACATAAAGACGTACTAATGTTTATATGCTGACATACACAAATATCCATTAAACAAAAATCTGTGAACTTGTGCCACACTCTCCTGGGCATAACTCACAATCTTCTGGGCATTTAGTTCAAACTATCAAACTAAACCTTTTTGTTTTATCCGCTCTTGATTGTTTCTAATTGGTGAGCTGTTAACTTACTGCATGGCTGTTCTTTGAGACTAAACCTCGGGACAAAATACATTAACCATGACTTTATCATTCTTAACCACATCCATCATGACTCTACTCTAACCTCTTTCTACAATTATCTGTTCACTTAATCAGAAGTGTCATAGTGTTTAACAAAGGATCATTTTGACTGCAGCTGTATGCCTTCAGGTGTTTACTGGACCTGCTAATGTAACTGTTGTGGTTACTGACAACAGTTCTCTTGGACTGATAAGTTCTTTGGTTTAAACTTAATCAACATTCCTGTTCATGTAATTCCAGTATGTATACTTAATGCTGCCCTTCCTGGTTACCTTTTTATAAAAACAAGCAGTGCATAGAAGGTAGATAATCCTTTTGGAATGTACTTGTCCTAATTGGACCAATTGCATATCATGTTTCAAACCATTTAAGGCTTTAATCAGATAAACACTGCAAGGGGGTTTTGTCAGTCTTTACCGTACAGTGCTTCTATGCAGTTTGCACAAGACACCTTTGTTAGAGTATTTAGGAGAGCATCATGTAGCAGTTGTTGCATAATAAAATACATATATATATATATATATATGTGTGTATGGGAGGCTATACAGGTTCTCTGAAACTGTTGCTAAAAATAATATGGTCTTTTTGGTTTTATAAACTTGGATGATTCATTGACTCACCGTTTATTTTAATTCTCATGGATTTCTTTTTCTCCTATTTGCTTCCATTTCCTTTTTTTCCCCAAACACGGGCATATCTGTCAGTCATGCGACCTCTTAGCATGTCGTACAGTTTTGACTCATCAGGTAAAGTTTCAAGTCACCTATTGTGTTCCTGTTGTTGTACTTTGTGTTTCATTCCAGGCTATTTTAGGGTTGGCACCTGATTTAAACACACACCCTCTTTATTATTTTTTTTTTAATTTCTTGCTTATGTTGTGAAAGTGTGTGTGTGTGTGTGTATGTACACACTACACTTACTGGCTGTTTTCATACAGACACCTACAGTACTGTACCTGAGGAAAAGATGGGTCAACACAGTGCAACTTAATATCAGACTATGAAATAGTCACCTTGGTGTTTATTCACTTTTGCAAGGTATTTGCTAGCAGGTAGAATAAACACATACAGCTTCAGAGCAGGGATTCTATATTTTAGACATGGATAACAGTGTGCCCTGGATATAGTAATTACTCACAGGGACTATCTGTGGTCGAGGTGATGAAGGATAGCCACTGAGCCAGAGCCAATAGGGTGAGATTACAGATCATCACTCTGCCTCTGCAGCCAGCCTGCTTGTCACCCTAATCCGCTCACTGTGGAATATGAAAAATTACATAACACTGGTGTCAGCAGCCTACCTCAGATAAAAAGTTGAATGGCAGATGACAGCCTGAATGTAGCACTACAGTTTCACAGGTTGCCCATAATCCAGATGGATGTACGAGAATAACCTATTGTACTGTGGCTGCACTCATTGTCCTTCTCTGCTTCCCTGGCACTTCCCTTCACTTACCTCTCCCTCTGTGCTTTCCAGCTATGTAGTAGAGTGTATCCCACAACTATAAAGCACCCCTGCAATTCACACCTGGTCTGACAGAAGCTTGTTTGCCCTCTCTGTGTTGCCAGTCTGGTGCTAGGAATGGAAATATGAATGTGTGTGTGGTCTTACTGAAGGTCATATTCCCTTCATTCCTCTACAGGTGCAGGGAAAAGCATCAGCACTCCTCAGGACCTGTTCCGCAGCTCAGGTAAAAGCGATGTCTCCTGGATATGAAGCCAGCATCAGTGGTGTGATCTTTTGTTTTGGCCTTTTGTAACAAAACACACTTAAGAATTTTCATTTAGATTAAATGATTGTTGAATATCTGTAACATAAGTCTGTGGTTGGGGCTTGGTTGCTGTGTGGTCTGCGTATACTGACTCTGTGGTATCATACAGTAACAATACAAGGACACCCATAATTTACACTGTTAAGATAAGGAGACATGGTCGTGAGAATTTATGGTTCACTTGTAATACAACACTGTTCATATCTTTCACCCACAGACACTCCTGATGCACCCAGGAAGTTGGCTGTCAGCACCCAGTCTCTGGCCAGTGGTAGCACGGGACCCAATCAAGGTGGACTGCAGCCCCTTAGCCAGAGGAAGAGGCTGCTCAGAGCGCCCACGCTGGCCGAGCTGGACAGCTCCGAATCTGATGTAAGACATCTGACTCTTATTGGCTCATAAGATGATCATCCCCTTAATCAAATTCCAATTTAGCAGCTGAAAAATGTTGATGCAGTATCTTGCAACTTAGTATCCATGTTGCCACAAGAAGAAGGTCAAACCCTAATATTTTTGCCCATCTGTATTGTCCTGCCCAGCTAGTCTAGCTTATCCAGCTAGTTAACTTTTCAAAAGGTATGAAAATGACATTTTGCAGTAACTGATCAGTTATAAGTCATTTGTGTGTTTTTTGTTATTTCTAAAGACACAAATCAGCTAATCAATTATTAACCAAGTTCCAGACATGTAAATTGAGGGTGCATAAATTGACAATTAATTTGATCATGCTTTTCAAAGTATTGCTGAAATTATCTCAGAGGACCAACTTGTTAATATTTCTTAAGGACATTGGATTGGTTTTTGTTTTGCCTTGTAATTTAAAGCTATCAGTATCACGTGACTAAATATGTGTAATCTCCTGATTGACAGGAGGAGCCCACACGGAGCAGCTCCAGTACGTCTACGTCTTTCATGGAGGACACGTCACCCGAGTCTGTCATAGGGAAGAAAGGTAAGAGCGCACCTGGTAATATATTACATTCTGCTTTTTGACCACTACAAACATATCTAAGTTGTTCACTCTTTAGCAGTCTTTTCATGTGGTGTTTTTTTTTTTGTCCTGTGTCTCCAGCTCCTCCACAGTTCCTGCCTGTCTCTGCCACCCCACAGCCAGACAAGCGTCAGTCTCCGCAGAGGCGGCACTCCATTGAGAAGGAGGCCCCCACCAGTGTCCGCCCCTTTGCACCTCCATCCAGACAGAGCTCCAAGTCTTTGGTATGTTGAATATATAACCCTTTTCTATTAGATTATTCATCAAGGCCAGTATAAACATATGAATGAAGCCTCTAAGATTGATGACTGATCCTTAACATCCCACCTTGTTTTTCAAACATTGCTTTAGAGTTAGAGAAATAGCAGTTTTAACTACACCAAATATAAATAATCTTACATTAGATGATTAAACTAAGATGGCAGATCACGTACTTTATTGGTATAACTACGGTTATTCTCCTTAAATGTCACCGCTATTAGGATCTCTAATTATTTCAATGTAAATCAGCCCACACAGTAATACAATATGTCTAACTGGAAAAGGAGAATTTCCTTAACTATTAAAAAGTGAATTTCAGATCGTATGCATGGACACTACAATTTGAATGAACTCTGGATAAATCTACCAACAACACCTGATATACAATATCTATCTGATGATTTGACTGCCGTCCTGTGACTGCTCATTTGTTTGCCATGAGGTCACTCGTTCTCTGAGTAACTCTGTTCCGGTCGTATGATTCTAGTGAGGTTGATTGGTGGACACAGCTGTCCTGGGAAGTTTTACCCTTTTTCACAGTATCTTCTTCAAAGTAGTGACCCTTTCTCTTACGCTGATATTTGAAAGACCTAAGGAAAGTTAAATATTGAGTACCACTGGTCATATGTACATTTTCAACAGTGTTGTGTTTATTCCTCAGATATCGCTGGTTCACTTTAAGAACAATGGCATTATTTAATTGCAACTTGTGACACCATTTCTTCCTCTCTATCTCTTTTCATAAAAAAAAAAAATCAAATCAAAGAGTAACTTCTTTTACCAGAAGCCATGTATGTTTTCCTTTTTCTCTTTTATTTTTATTTTTTTGCCTTTCACATAGATACTAGGATTTGAGATTCTTTAGTAGATGTAAAACAGTAAGATCTTTGTTGCAGTTCCCCTCATGTTATATCTCATTAAAATGTTTAAATGGTGTCTTATCCCAAAGACTTACTTGAACTCATTTCCTATTTTATATAATGCTGCAGCTGATGGAGGATCCCAGCGTGAAGGTAGTCAACCTTCTATCATCACCATCAGCCCATTTTTTTTAAATTTAGCTTCATAATATTTTGGAACACTGTAAAAACTGAGAGCAGGACAGATTATAGGAGACACAGGAAGCAGGGATGTTACGACGTAGGTCTGCACCATCAGTAGACACCTGCTGTGATCCTTAGTGTCTATGATGGAGCTGAAAGAATGAAACCATGAGATGACGAATGAACTCTCGTCCTTTTTTTTTTTTTTTTTTTAAAAAAAGGATACTTTCAGATTAATTAATTTAATGATATGAGCTCATACAAGGAGAGCTCATATCTTTCGTTTTGTTGTTACCAACTTTTCAGTAGATTCATGTAGTTCTTGATTTTAAATTTGATTAAACGTTCTGCATGTGATTATCTTGTTGGAATATGAGGTCCTGCTTCTGTTTGAATGTCCTGTTCCCTCTGTCTGCTGGTCAGGTGGAAGCTGTCAGTGGTGCTCAGGGCACGGTATGTCACTGTTACTGCATATCATCAAATTATATCATCAAAGGCGCATAGCCCTGTGTGGGGAACCCACCCAGAAAGCCGTTTAATTCAATAGACATTTTTTAGATAGAGTGGGACCTTGTGTCATGACCATCTGTGTGAATGGGAGATCTGCAGCATGCTGAAAATAACTCGGGGAAGGTTAAAAATAAAATAGACACAAGTTGAGAATTTATCTGTAAACATTTAAAGCTCACATTTTCTAATCCAAGCCATAAATTATTAGTGAAGAAATTCCCTGAGCAATTTTCACTTCTGTGAAGTTTGACTTAGGTGCCTTAAGGTGAGACGAAAGATGGGTGAGTTGTAGTTGAAAGTGTTCAATAGGCTCCCAGCTATGTCACAAATCTCCAGGTGACCAAAGCTGCACCATGATGGGGGTCCACTAGCAAATTGGTTGTCAGTCAGTCAGTCAACCCGTTCGGGGTCGCGGATGACTGGAGCCTATCCCAGTAGCTTCGGGCGGGGTACACCCTGGACAACTCATCCCAGGGCTGACACATAGACAGACAACCATTCACGCGCACACATTCATCCACTAAGGACAATTTAGAGTCACCAATTAACCTAATGCATGTCTTTGGACGGTGGGAGGAAACCGGAGAACCCGGAGAAAGCCCACGGTAACACGGGGGAGGACATGCAGACTCTACCCAGGGAGGTCGTGGTCTGGTCCGGGATTCGAACCCACGATCTCCTTGTTGGGGGGCAGGGGCGCTAACCGCTCTGCCACCGTGCACCCCCTCTCCTTTAGAGATTAACTAGAAGTCAGCAAATTGGTTGTGTGGGCACAAAAAAACAACGGTTATAAAACATTAATTTATAGGAAAAACAGTCAC
This sequence comes from Coreoperca whiteheadi, assembly GCA_011952105.1. Taxonomy (NCBI): domain Eukaryota; kingdom Metazoa; phylum Chordata; class Actinopteri; order Centrarchiformes; family Sinipercidae; genus Coreoperca; species Coreoperca whiteheadi. The sequence goes on from CM022477.1 coordinate 13,472,229, forward strand.
AGTATAGTTAAAGGTCCATTGAGTAATGCTAAAAGTAAACATGGTGCAAAAACAAAAGAGAATTCACTATTTTGAGCTGGCTGACTTCTACATTTAGAAATGCAGTCATCCATTGAAGCTGTGTTCAAGGTTTTAATATGGACCTGTGGTCAGGAATAAAGTGAATAGAATAATTGACTAAAGTAAACTGATAGCCAAAAGCTGTGGACCACCAACATGGCAGGTATGTTACATCACCAGCATGCTCTGTATTTCTGTTCATGTCAGTGGAAGCATCATTTTGTGGTTCACAGAGAGCAAGACTAGCGTTTTCACCTTCACCACCTCATCGCTTGCTTGGTCTTTTGGTTAAGGGGTGTGCAGTGGGTGTCACTGTATTGCTTGAATAGCCACATTCACATGGTTTTAGTCTCATTGGCAGCAGATACCACCACTTCTTGCTGCTACACTGTTTTGGGGTTATCCGTTTCCTAATCGGCATGTGTGGGTAGTTATTTGATGTGATGTGTGTGTTTTTTTTCCTCCAGGAGGAGTTCTGTTACCCGGTGGAGTGTCTGGCTCTGACGGTGGAGGAGGTGATGCACATAAGACAGGTTCTGGTCAAGGCCGAGCTGGAGAAGTTTCAGCAGTACAAAGATATCTACACTGCCCTCAAGAAAGGAAAGGTAGACGCAACATGTACATTCTTTTTGTTTTTCTTGTCAGAGTGATAATTTTCCTCATTCATCATTTAAATGCAACAGATTCTACGTACCGTCTTAACCTCACCTCATAATCTCCCCTTTTTAGCTTTGCTTTTCATGTCGGACCAAGAGGTTCTCTCTCTTTACCTGGTCCTACACCTGCCAGTTCTGCAAAAGGTAAATGTAATCACTATTTTCTAGAACCACTCAACCAAAAGGGGAACTTACACATTAAAGTCTGTTTACAGTTCTTGGAGAGTACTACTGCATATGTGAGGAAAATAAGTTGTATAAAACCTTTAGTGGCTGCAGAGGGAGCTGTGTGAAGTCTGATCAATTTCTTCAAGTGATGTCACTTGAGTCAGCGTTGGTTGGGTCTGAAGTGTGAAAATAAAATAAATCTAGGGGTGTGGAGTTGCTCTTATCTCTGCTTGAGCGTAGCGGCTCAAGGCTACATTAGTTGCTACTAGCATAACACACCCACATCTCCGACTCAACTGTCTGCAGTTGGATTTTATGGGTAATGTAAGGTCAGGTTTTGACGAGGCAGAATGGGTGGAATAAAAAAGCCGATATCTCTGGTTCTGCTCCATCGATTTTTATCCTTTTTTGTTTTAAACTGTCTAACAATGTTTCAGTGCAATGCTTTATCGGTGGAGTACTCTTTTTTTTATTTTTTATTTTTATTTATTTTTTTTATATATATTTTTTATCATTATTATCATTATTTATTTATTTAAGTATAGCATCTGTTCAGTAATATTAAAATTAACAGTTAATTTTTATCTTCTCCAGGCCTGTGTGTTCCCAGTGCTCTAAAAAGGTAGGAGGTGGTTGACTTATCTTTAAGACTCTTTTGAAACCTTACTTTAGAATTTGTTTACACTCTCGACACCTTTTGGCTCCTCCATGAACTACATATACTGTATCAACAGTTTGTGTGTTTTTGTTTTTAAATACCATTTTGTGTATTTTTTATTTTTATTTTTTTACCTCAGATGCGGCTGCCATCTAAGCCCTACTCCACCATGCCCATCTATTCTTTGGGCCCCGGTGCCGTGGCTAAAGAAGAGGCAAGTGGCGCGTTGGCCTCTGCTGAGCCAGAAAAACACCCATTTGGGTCTGGACATAGCCGGCACAGCCTACGCAGAAGTGTTTACAAGTATGTTACTGTACAACTCCCATTTCCTTTTATATCATAAGGAAATATGTTACAAATGCATGATGAAATGCACATGTGTGGGGACTGTATGTACAGCTCTGGGGAAAAAAACTAAGAGACCACTTAACATGGAGAAATCCATGTTAAGTGGTCTCTTAGTTTTTTCCAGAGCTGTATGTGTAACTAGGAGGGATATGCGAAAAGACACATTTCAATTGCCTTGTGTATATTGACAATGAGGAAGAAGTTAACTTAAATGTCATACTTTGTCAGATTAATTGCTCGTGATTTCTTTCTGTCCTCAGGTTCTCGAAGCACAGCAGTAGTGGCAGCAAAGATGGCCGGTCACAGGATGAGCCAGAGCTACCCAAGGAGCTTACTGAGGACTGGGTCACCATGGAGATCTGCGTAGACTGCAAAAAGTTTATCACGGAGATCATCTCCTCCAGCAAGCGCAGCCTGTGCGTGGCTACCAAGCGTGCCCGCCTCAATCGTAAAACCCAGTCCTTCTACATGTCATCGTCTAACTCGGTCAACTTCAGGCCCTCTGAGCGCACCATCAATGAGGTGTAGAAAGTCGGACTGCCTTGTGCACTTTTGTTCATGCCTCTCCCAGAGCTTAGTCGTTCAACAACAACAATCATCCCCTTTTAGTCTTGTTTTGACACGGACTGCTTCACTGTGATGATGAAGCCAGTCCATCCCGCCCAAAGTTAGAAAAGGTTCTTATACCTTACCCTGTCTCAGGAAAAGCTGGCACGCTATGATTGGTCATGACAGGTCAGGACTCGACAGTAGCTGCCAGATAACAAAGGAGAGCCATGTTTCTACAGGTCAGTGATAATTCAGGACACGGTGGGTGGATATATTGAACTGCTGATGTCGCTATTGTGAACCAGGTAAGAGAATGTATGTTTGACATAAGAGCAGATCAGATGATACAGAAAGCCAAAAGTTGCCCTTGTAAATAGTATAAAGGCCCATCCGTAATCTTAGCTATGAATACGTTTTCCAGTTCCTGTTTACTTCTAGCACTCAGGAAGAACAACAGATTGTCTTTTGACAGAAATGCACTGTAGATCCTGCTGTCAGGTCTGTTGGGGTAGATCTCTGCCACTCCCCTGCCCCCCCCTTTTATTCTTCCAGCAACAATCATGCCAAACGTTACAACACTCATTTTTTAGCCATTTACTATTCACTCATGTTGTAGGGACGACACGTTGAGGGGTGAAAATAGTCAGGTTATTTTTTCTGGGTGGGTTTTAGCTATTTGTTTTAATGTATATTCAATTCTGTGCCTGGTGCCAAAATGTATTTTCTTTCTTTGAATGCTTTTGTAGTTATGAACCTATTGTACATATGTGTGATAAACTCAATGGGAGACATTTTAGGGTGATCCATGCTTTGGTTTCTTGCCCTTCCATGTTCCAAGCTGGGCAACAGAAGCACAGAAATGTGGGGTTACGATGTGTACATGCTGTATATCTTAATTGTTCAAAAATTTAAATTTAATATAAAAAAAAAAAAACTCAACTAAGTAGAAGTTTAATTTTACCATGTTAAGATTTCTGCCTCTGGAGTTTCTTTATTCGAAATTCTTTCTGAAACCTTTTATTACTACTGTTATTATGTTGCGTCAATGTTATAAGATTTTATTTCTGTTGTATAGTTTATAAACTCCTCAGTGTTAGGATACTCCTCTAAATCACAAATCACACTTTTATTGGACCATGTTATTGTTTATATTGGGTTTTTGTCTTAACTGATAATTATTAAAGTCTTTGTTTTTCACCTCTTGGGGGTAAGTGCCATTTCCCAGGGTTCCTCATGAATGAACATTTGTGTGTATGGCTAAAGGTTGCTTGTAAGAATGGAATAATGGCTAAAACAAAACACTCCACTGAATTGAATGTAGGTATTTTTAAGTGTATAACTGTCATTGAAAATGCTTTATGAACTTGTATTCCCTTTCCAAAGACTCTCATACACACACGCGCACACACACACACACACACACACGTTCAGATAGCGTGTTTTGTGACAGTTGTTACCAAATGAACACAAAGCCTAAGCAGCCTGCTAAATAACTATGCCATGTTCCAGTGAAACCGTACATCTGACCAGTTTTATTTTAGACCTCTGTAAGGAATGTATGCATGCTGTAGTATGATCTGTTTGTTTTTATCAAAGAAATACTAATAAAATCATCATGATTCTTATGTTTGACTCAATTATCCTTTTACAGAATTTTAAGCCTGGTAGCCAAATGTGCAGTATTACAGAGCACACAGGTGCAAAGTCTTATTAGACAGCAGAGGGCGATAAAGGAACAATGAAAGGCAATCTTTCTGTAGCACCTCACATCTCCCTGTAGTATTGGGGACATCAGGTGGTGGAAGATGTGCATAGCAGGCATTTTAACTTGGATCAATTTGCCATATTCAGAATTGATACATCTGACTATGCTGATTTAGTAAGGTAATATAACAGTGTGTTGTCATGAAAACACTGTCTTTGCAATTGACCAACTGCAATAGTTAAAAATGCTGACCGTGCATTAATTTGTTTGATTGGGCTACCTGCACGATGTTAAAATAAATTGGTTCTGTAGCTTATTTTCTCTCAAATGCTGTTGTACATTTCATCTAGCTTTGTAGCTTGAAAAATCAATTGAATTTTAAGAGTACTGAAAGTTACCTAAGTTGTAGATTGAACCTCATTTTCACATCAAAGCCATGCTGTATCTGAAGAGGGCGATGTATCTGGTCTAAGTCGGAACTTGTGTGAAAGAAAAGGGCAGAATCTCTTTGCATTTCTACTCCACCTCTGGCTGTGTAGGTGTACACTTTCTTAATCCCCTTGTCAATCACATTCACAAGGGGGTAGATTTACAGACTGGCAATTAGCCATTTCATGTGACACAGCAGGGACACCCCACAATTAGTATTTAAAATGACTTCAAGCAGGTGCACGTGGATGTCTAGTTATTAAGATCTGAGTCTTTAATAATGAACTAAGAGGGAGAAATTGGTGTTACTGATTAGGTTATATTTGACATGGCATTTCTTCACCCTCAGCTACCTGGTAGCATGGACACTGTAATACTAGACAGATTATTCAGATTGAACTTGTTTAAAAACCCCACAAGGTGTGTGTAGGGTAAGGTTTATACTGGTGGCTCTTATACATGCATATAGTTCATGTAACCACAATTGCTGTATGTATGCATATATGTGTACGCACATACACTCACACACACACACACACACAGAATGGGCTAGCAATGAAATGCTATCCCTTGATGGGTTAGTAACAGAGACTGAAAATAACCTCTCAGGCCACAGCCTCCCTGAAGGGTGACCCTCACATACTGGTTTCTATGGAAAGACAGCAAGCAAACACACAGTCAATAAACAGTCTGAATAGACTGTGTATTAAGCAGCAGCTCAATAAAAATTTCACAGGATGTTGTTCTGAAATGCTGCTCTGGCTAACTGAGTCAAGCATATGACATCTGACTCAGCTGATGGCAAATTATTCATTGTTTTTGTTGATGGGTTAAAACTTTAATGTTTTGGGTTTGAGTTTAGAAATTCTGCTGGGTGTTCTGTGAGTGTGTCTTGATAACAGTTTGGTTAGCCATCAGGTATTGAATCCACACACAGACACACAGAGGGTTATTGTGAGGCATCAGAGTGACCAGGCTGACAAGGAGCCATTTAACGCAATGACAGTCTGGGCTTGCTAATGGAGATTGTGATGAAATTCCCTGTTGGTCGCTGCTACTGGGCGAGTTTCAATGTTTCCCCACTAATGGGCAGGGATTAACATGTAAGAGTGAAATCTGATCCCCTAAGGTCAACTTCAGTGGAGGGCTGCATACAAGTACCATACAAACAGTGAGGCTCTCAGGGGGAAACTGGTAATTAGATATTTAGCCTACATGTGGTGGCTCCTCTTGCCGGACACTCTTTATGATGAGAATGTGGCTTGAAGGGTCAAGACGTTGCTACGTGTCAGTCATACTGCAACATTAAGCAATGTATTCATTTCATCTTAACTTTCTATCAGAATTTCCATAATATTACACCAATGCTAAATATACTGCAGTATTTTTTTGGATGTTGCAGAGGTACTTAATGATGTAAAAAAGGACAAATGTGTCACCTGATAGCTACTGAACATGTGTCTTTGTCAGTGTCAACAATGTTCCCTTGTGTATGAAGGAGGACATGACCCAGCCAGCTTGCAGACAAATGGAGAACCATTTAAATCTGCACCAAATTCAACCAAAAGCTCGGTAGAACAATAACAACATACCATTATGTACCGCTGTCTAAAACAGATTCTATTATTTTTTCTTGTATGCATAGAAATTCAAATCAATAAATTAGAAATTGGATTTTCTTTGCAGTTTATCACCACATACATATTCATAGATAACAGTGTTCCTTTATAAACCAAGTCACAAACAGGGAAATCACTTTCCAAAATATAAGCATGTTGACAGTAAGAAATAATACATTTTAACGAAATAAAAGCAAGAGAAAGTCAATTATGGAAGGACCAGCAACACATTATGCACCATGCAGTAGATACAATCTTAGATAGATAGACTGCAGGGATGCATGCCATGGATGATCCAATTGGGTGATAATAACGTTGCCATGGTAATTGTTATCAAGGCCAGGGGCTGGAGCACAACAGTGAATGTATGCTCCATGATGCTCAAGAGGGTTACAGGGCCAAGACAGAGGCAACAATGGTGGCAAGAGAGGTTCCACAGTCTCATTATCTTAAATCTTCCTCCAATACATTACATCTTTTGTTCTCTTTAACCATTTCCTCAGACGAACAGACGACTGATTTCAGATCAGTGGAAATGCTTGTGAGAAACCACCTGCAGATTACATGTGTACGAGAGCCCGTTGTAGGCTGCAAACCCTGAAAATCTCCCCATCACCATTTCTAGTCATACATTAGTTGCCTTTAGCGGGTCACTACATCCCTACTAAGCACTTGCCGTCAAAGGCAACATCTTCACGTCCTTACATCAACATAGCTGCCTGCGAAAGCCATTTTCTTTAACAATTGGTGAATTTTAAAGAAACCACTGAACTTTTCAAATCTTATACATATAGTATATAAGTTGCAAGTGAAAACATTCATGAAACAATACAAAACATGCTTTGTTAGGGGTTGCAGGAACAATTCTCAAAGTCATGACTTAAGCCAACTAAACTGGAATAAAGTTGGCCCAGATCATTTCATTTAAGTAAAATTGTGCTTCGCATCAGGCAAAGAGTAGTATAATTGACTAGTAAACTTTGCATGGCCAGCTTGTCCATGTTCTGTCCCAATTTTTCAACTCATCAGCAAGTGCACTCTGATAGAAGCATGTAGGTCAAGGAGGAATGTATTTTCTATAAAGTGCACATCTATCAGCTTTTATTAGCTTGGCTTTATCAGTCTGCTCTGTCATTTTCAGTTGTACAAGACAAGCAGAGCTCATAGCAAGCAGCCAGACATGTAATTCCCTAGTTACAGGGAGTCTGCTTCCAGGCAGTGATATGCTGTGTATACATGTCTGGGAAATTAAAGCATTAACACTTTTAGTTACCATGAAACAAGTACAGCCGTCTGCTGAAAGTGCTTTTTGGATTATATATTTCTGAACAGCTGCTTGTTTTGTAAGTATGTCTGCCTCTTGTCATCTCTTGGGTTCTTAGTTCAGTTCCACCCCAGGTGCCTTAAAAATGACACCTCTGCTTGTCAGCTGAGCTCTCCTTTGATTCAGATGAAAGTCAGCCTGGCCTAACATTCTGCTATGTAGTGGCAGAAACTGAGCTGCTTGAAGGAATGCAGTCAGTTTGAAATGGTTTCCCATTTGTGTAGTTAGAAGCCAATAAATCGTTGCAAAGAGGCGGTGATGAACATTTAGCAAAGCATTCGCCCAAGTGGCTGGTTAGATGGTGGGTCATGGTGGGTTGGGTCTGTTGGAAACACAGACTAGCGGCAGGGAGCCATGGTCAAATAACTTGTATGGCAATGACCCTTTCGATGTCCAAACGTCTGTCTTCGGATCGTAACACTCAAAGCAGTCTGAGTCCTCGATGACATCTTGGCCATTGAGGATGCGTCCACCGGTGACATAGAGCTTGTTGTTGATCACTGTAGCGCTGTGATGCATCCGTCGCTCCTTTAGGTTCTCACACTTGACAAATTTGTTGGCTTTGGTGTCATAGGCGATCATTCGCCTGGTGTATCCTGGAGATTAGATTTTCATTGAGCCAACTAGGAAGAATAAGTCTGGGAACATTTGATATTTTATTTGATTTACTTTTAAATCAACAAATCCAATGAAAAAAACAAAACCAACAATGAATTGACAACAAGTATTGTTTGTGTATCCAAAGCCTGATTTAGCTTATTCCTCTGTGCCATAGAGTGCCATTGTTGTCTGATAATTATTAAAAACACATCTGTGAGCCTCAATGTTGCACTGGGAGACATAATATTTAATTACAGTGAACAGGGAACTCTGTAGTTTATTTTGAGTCATTCCCACATACACCATCGTGCTGCTAGAAATACTTAGTAGAGCACCAAATGTGTATTAATCTATAAAAATAGTCCCAAACAAATGCACTGTTTATGCCTGTTTGAGAAACATTTGCTAAAAAGTACAGTGTCCAGCTGTTTTAGGAAATTACTTTTTTTTAAAGTAAAGTATATATTTGTAAATTGTTTTTTACATTTGTTTTTTTAAGATTTCTATCTTCAGTAGGAATCAATGGACTTGGGGCTGAAAGCCACAGACAGAGTGGGGAAGTTGGAAAGGCAGACTAACACATTGTTAGTTTTGGTCTTTTCATGGGATTTGTTGACTACAACGCCAGCTCTATCCTTAATGATGGATGTCATAAATGATTTAAATATCAGTTGCAATTCACACCTACTCTAAACATGTTAATCATTACATTTGTAATGTAAAACTATGTAACAGCTGGGGAAAACATCTTATTTGGCGGCAATCATTCACTGAGTTCACCTCCTATGATGTAGATCTTGTCTTCAATGACAGCAGCAGGAGCACAAACGTTTTTCACTGTCCTTGTCTCTAGCCTGGACCACAAGTTGCGAGAGATGTGATACACCTGTTGACACACCACAAACATCAACAGACAGCCAACCCGTTACTACAGCATCAGAGATTGTAGTTCTCTGTCTGCTTGTGTGACATCCTAGTGTTTCTGAAGACCTTTCATTATTAATTTTTGATCTGCAAATATCGACAATGAAATCTGTTTAAGACCATGTCTATATTTGAGTGGCAACAATACAGGAATTGGACTTCAATGATTTAATACTGCTAAAATGAGAAGTCTGGTCTACCTGAATTAGCCGGACTGGATTCTGCATGGCATCCTCCCCTCCGAAAACATAGATTCTCTGATCACTGGCAGCAACAGCTGGATGCAACACCGTTGTGGGCATTGGTGCCATTGCCTCCCATTGATTAAACATACTGTTATATCTCTCTACTGACTGAGAGATTCTTTTGTCTACCCCAATGCCTCCTAACACAAAAATAAAGTGCAGATATGACACACTTTGGTGGGCGTATCGTGGCTCCAACATCGGCTCAGCAGTCCGCCACTGGTTGGTCTTAAGGGAGAGTGTGTAAACTGTGGCGCTGACTGAGCTGTCACCTGATGTCATGCAGAGGCTGAGTCCACCAAGCACATAGAGGATGCTATGAATACACACATACGCAGCTTTGTAGAGGCGCAGTGGGAGCTTGGCCAACCACTGCCAACGATGAGTCCTTTCATCATATAGTAGGGCCTCTCGTGAGGTCTGTTCATTGTTTTTGCGTCCTCCAACCACCACCAGTGTTTCTCTGCAGGTGTAACGTCGTGGTGTGGTCCAAAGTGGCTTGAGCTCTCGGCTACACTTGGTGCTAACTGTAAGCATGAGGCGGCGCACTGACTCAATTATCTCAGTACAGAGGGTGGAGGACTGCACCAGTGGGTCATTGGCAATAAACTGGAAGAGGTAAGTTGGATGGATGTAGCGAAGACGGACTTTCTTGAAGAGATCATGGATTGCACCGCGTCGTGAGAACGGGTCGTGGTGGATCCATGCCAGGAGGGTCTCAAACACTTGCTCCTCCTCAGCACAAAGTCGGTCATCTTCTAGGTAACACATGAGCTCAGGAAGAGACAACTCACAGAAGTCCTCTGTAGCAGCTACATCAGAGAAGCACCTCACAGCCATCTCCTTTGCCCTCTCCCTCAAACTCTCACAGTGAAGAATCTCAGAGAGTCGTATCATGCTCAGACAGTTTTCTGGACTCAGCTGCTCCTGGAGGAACATGGAACAGGCCTCAAAGAGACCTCCATAGTGAAGCATGGATGCTGCCTGCATGAGTGGGAGCACAATCTCCATGGTGATTGTGATGCAGCCTGTGTAAACATAGTCCACGATGCCAATGAGGACATTTGAAGAGATTCCTTTCAGATTCACTCGGCCCTGACTGCTTTCCAGAAAGTTGCTGCAGAACATGGCGCGGAAGTATGGGCTACTGGACACCAGGACGTTCCTGTGGCAGGGGATCTCCTGGTGGTCCGTGCAGAGCAGGACGTCGGTCAGGATGCGCTCCTGCCGGAGGATGTTGAGCTGGGCAAGTAGGTGGGTGGGAAGTTCTGAATCTTTGAAAGAGAAAACTTCTCGTGGTCTGCAGGCCATTCTGTGGAAAGGAAAAAGAGAGACTCCATGGTCATAGTGTTGTATTTCTATTGTCCATTAGAACAAGATGGTTGACAAAAACATGGGAACTGATGACATTACACTGCCTTTATACTGTTCTATTTAACTATGGTGATAACCTGATGTGCTGAAATTTGACTTGGATAGTGTGATCAAGTAAAGTGGAGGTATATTGTTGATGTTGAGTTACCACAAATAGTTTAGGTTATGTGCTGGAATCTTTCTTGGACAGGGCAAAGTGACTTCCTGGAGTCTCACCGTGAGGTTGCCTGGCAAACAGACTCCAGGAAGTCACCATGTATTTCCCAAAATTTCAAGCTATTCCTTCAAGGTCCAAAAGTAGATAATGATGCCTCTACAAAATACTTGCATCTACCAATAACCCACCAAATGGCTAATCTGCAAAAATGCTACTTTGCTTGTGAACCTGGAGTGGCACACATTCTGGCAACTTTTGCTCCATCGCACATTTCCACAGCAAAAGCGGGTGTTTCAACCGTACAGGTAAGGTTAGCGAATGTCAAAATCACAGTATTCTACAGAGAAATACTGACTGAATGCATAACAAAAATGGATTAGTTTAATCTGTAAGCTAAAATGTATCTCTACAACAAGATAACATGCACTGTAGAATTACTTGATAGTACAGGCTGGCACAGTTTCACTTTGTCTTTCTTTCTTTAGACATTTTATCTAGCTTTCACCTTTGCCCTCAGACTAACCATGCAGGTCCATCTGATAACAGAGCCTTTCGTTTATTAGCACACTCAAATTTTTAAAACTCCTGCAGAGCAGCTGTCCTTAATGTGATGATTACTGACTCACTGATTGCTATTTTTACCCCTTCTAAATTATCTTGATGCATCCATGTGGCATTAGGCTACATCTACAGCCCATCACTGCTAACATTAACAGAACTGTGTCAACAGACCATCTGTGTTTGTTTCTCCATCCCCCTGAATTTCTCTCTCTGGATCTCTCTCTCCCTGGCTATCTCTGTTGCTATTTTCTATATGTTCTGTTTTTCCTCAGCCATATTCCTCCTCTCTCATAGTCTCAGTCTGTCTCTCCCTAGCTGGAGGGTTTGGGATGATCCTCCGTTTAAAGAGCGGGAATTTCATTGTGCTATTAGCAACACTAAGTCTTCTAATCACCCCCGCGACGGCTACTGATTTACTCCCACTTACGGGGCCCAGCCTGTCTGATATATTTGGACTTCTGATCATTAATGTAGTCTATATGATGAAATGCCTGTGACTGACTAACAGTTTTCCTTCAGATCTTAAACAAGACCTGCTGGTGAAGACCAAGAGCTCCTTATGAAACATTGGATCATAAATCAAAACTTGAGTCAGACTCATGTATAAATTATATTCAATAATTTGAGATACTTTGTAGTTAGGCATCAATAATGTTTGCGAATATTTATCATGTAACCAATATCGCTTTGTGTGCTCCTTTGTAACAGATTATATATACATATTTTAACTCAGAATTCTGTAACCAAATGCCAAAGCTGATTTATAAATACTGTATATCAACAAGATTTTCCAGTAATTATTCATGTAATTGTGAATGTGGCACAGCTGGATTATATTAGCAGTGTCTGACTCCCTTAAAACATAAACCCCTAAATTAATTAGAAGAGGATATAGCTGAAACAGGCTATTGCTGCGCAAATTGAACAATTTGCTGTAACACAATAAAAGTAGTGGTACTGGTAAGCATTTCAATATCATATTCAGGTCAAACTGACGAGTTTGAGAGAAACGTCTGGCTGATGAACCTGTTGCCAGTTCATCAGCAACATCTGTGACTGACTGAATCCTTACCTCCTGCCCTCAGAAAATCAATACTATCCAAAATGTCCGGTTGGTCCTGTCAGAAAAAAAAAATCAGTTCCATTCAAAAGAGAACCACAACATTATCCAGAGAAAAAGTCGGTAGTGTAGTCAGGGACAGGAAAGGAGCATGACACACAGAAACGACAAGGCTCTCCAGTTAGGCGCTGTGGAGCTCGCCATGAGGCCACTGTGTACATTCCTGCAGCTAAGAATAGTATGCTGGGCCACTGTGACTCCAGCCAGGCCTCTCATGTGACACAGAGCTGTTTGGTACCCAGTTGCAGGCTTAACAGCTCTGCCAGGGTCCAGTGGAGAGAGTGTTTACAATAGCCAAGGGAGGAAGAATCATCACAGGTTCCTGACTCAGCCATTGAGCTCACCCAGGCTGGTGTTTGATCAAAGTGTCCCCGAGCTGCTAACCCTTGTCCATCTTCCTGTAGTGTTTAAGTTCTCCCCTCCTCCTCGTCCTCCTTCCTCATGTGTGTAACCCAGGATGAAAGTAAATATAGAGCAGTGCTGATGGGCCAGCTTGATCAGGAGAAACAGCTGTAAGAAGTGGGCTCAGTGTGCCTCAAGATGTGGCGGTGTTTCTGCGTGTTGGTTCATGAGGATACATAACTGGAGATGACTATTACTACTACTACTACTACTCACTCGTTTCAGGTGTCAATTAACTTGTAGCAATGTGTGTGTGTCACGTTGTCAAATACCATCTCTTACCCTCAACCCTAGATATAGTAGAGATATATGTATTGTGGTCTCAGTGGTATATCTGACCTAATGAATTATAGTTTGATAATCCGATTGATTTTATGGTTACTGATAGTGTTTACTATACTACTCCATTCAAAAAATACTACCCCATTACAATGGAATAATACAGCATAGAGAACTCTCTGGCTCATATAGAATTGTGGTTCCCAACCTGGGGGTCAAGACTCTCCAAAGGGTCCCCAAGATAAGCGCTTACTGGTGGTAACACGTGTTTCACCAGTTCCAACACATTTAATGTGAACTAGCAGCTGGAGGAAATGTTTGGTTTGCATTAGCAGTAACTTATTAGGATTAGGAGGCATTAAGAACATAAACAGTAAACAGTGAGGCTGATAACAGTAAAATAAAATCAGAACGGTAATGCTGCATTACATTCATCGTTTTCTGTGAATCCCTTGTACTTATTTTAATCCAGGGTAGGAATAGCTGACTCCGCCACCTAGAATAAAAACTACTGTATACAGAGTAATTACAGAATGTGAATACAGCGAATGACTATTGTTGTTAAATATTGGCCATAAATGGTGTTAAAAAACTAGATTATTTAAATATTACAGTGTTAATAGCCTATCTCTACTTGTTTCCAGTGTAAATACATTTCTTTCAAGTATTTTCCAAAATAAGGTTTAAGTTTGAAGTTTTTCTTCATTACAGAGGAGTAACATAAGTTCTTCTTTCTTTCTTTTTAGAAAATTCTTGAAACAAGTTGTTTTCTATTGGAAACAGATTTAAATGATTACTGTAGCTTTTCTCTCTCATTTTTATATATCATTTTTTAGGTTTTAATTATAGACAAAAATGCCTTGATAGGATGGAGATGTTTAACAGTATTATAAGAACAAAAATTCTGTTGTTTTCTTTTTGACTTATTTTTCTAATTTTCTTATTCTAAATACCGGACACCTTTACCCCTCTAAAAATCCTTAAAATTAAACAGTCTGATAAGGAAAACTGCTCATGTCCACATTGAAACAGATATTGCTTCATTTTAAGGAGTCACAAGGCTAATCGATGGGGAAAAAGCATTAGACTACCTTGCTGAAAGATAAACATTAATCAGGACAGAATCTCTTGTAATATTATTTAATGTCACTGATGGGCAAGATTAAAAGAGAAATGAAATATTTTCTCCTTTTATGTCATGACCTCATGTTTCCACTAATTTCCGGAGAGAGATATGGTTCTGAGGCATTTATGCCTCCTTTTCCTCACAGTTGATATGTCTAAGTTGTCATTTCTTTATCTCACAGGGGGTCCTTATCTTCAGCCCCCCTCTTACTGGTACTCATTGCAGCTCCCAAGGCAGTGAGATGAAGTATTGTCTTGTTTGTTTAGCAGCACATGACAAGGAACTAGAGTTACGTCTGGTGAGATTAAATGACATACCTGCAAGAAAGTGAGCTGTCAGCAAGTCAGACATTATGACTTGCAAGCACACGCAGCTTTGGTGGACAAATAGTGAAATCCTAGACTCTGTTTCCAGTTACTAAGTGACAGCTCCATGCTCATAGGTCATGGTACAGACCCCCTCAAAAGTGAAGCTGAAAATCTGACAAGACCAATTTCTTAAAAAACACAGGTGCAGGTGCAAGATAAAAATTAGAAATTTCCACTTCACATCATGTTAAAGGCTTAAAACCTCACTCTCTTGATCCAGTGATTCCTACTGCAGAAACTCTAATGATGGCTTTGGGGCCTTTTATTTGAATCCACTGACTGAAAGTGTGCAGCAGTAAATCTTGATTTAGCTCTGTTTTTAAAATATGATTAATTGGAAGCAATTTGAATAGCCAAATAAAAAGCACATTTCTGTTTTGAATAAATGTTAATGGTCTATGTTTGCTTTTGATATTGTGTAACAATAATTACTCAAATTCTGCAAAAAACATTTCCTTAGAGGTATATTTTAATATAGACCTGTAGTTTTTTTTGCAAAAATGAACAAAAAAACAAAAGCTACTTTGCAGCATTTATCTGAGAGCTCCTCAACCTTGGGACCAGTACAGCAAGTGGGGCAAACTGATATGTAAACAGGACGGGATTTCTAAGACTAATATATCTTATTTTATATTAGTGTTTATGCTTTCATACACTTAATTTTTCCTTGATGCTTTTAAGTTTTGAATGATGTTTTGTCAGTGAAGAAATAAAGATACATCTGACCTTGAACTTACTTTATAGGTTTGAATCATAAATCCCATGTTACCAATTTCTACATAAATTGGAAATTCTGCTCTTGAACAGTATACAAGTATGCCATATTCTTGCATACTGTGGGGGCTGTGACTAACATTTTTCACATCAATATTGACTGAGAAACCAAAGCTGGGTTACAAACCGAGCAAAGCAGGTGACTACCCCGAAGATCCAGAACTCCAGGAACCTGAATGCCCAACGCCTATGCCAACTGATTTGTGTGAATTTGACTGAAAGTTTGTCTAGAAAATGCACCACTAAACAACTAAAATGCTAATGGCCTTAAGGTGGGTCCAGCTTTGTTGACTTTAAAGGCCCTTTCTTGAACAGTGTTCCTGTCAAAATCTAGTTTTAGGACCTCAGTAATTTCAGTTTTGTGGTTATATATTGCCTTCCTATGTTAATTTGTGTTCAAATTACAACGGGGGCCAGGTTAATATATTATTCCAGTATTGACACATTACATAGTGTAGAAGACATTGGGGGTTAAAGGATAAGTCTTTTGTATTATATTTATATTATATGTTGTATATCTTTTTGTCAACAAATCCCATGAAAAGACCGAAACCGACAATACATTGATCCTATATTGCCTGTGTATACAAAGACCAATATACCTGATTCCTCTGAGCCTATAGACATCCATTATTGTCTTAAAACTATTATAAACACAACAATGAGGGCACACTGTTGCACTGGGTGACATGAACATGGGCATGTCACCCAGTGCAACAGTGTGCATAAACTGTAGTTTATTTTTAGTCGATCCCACATTCACCATCTTCCTGCTGTAAATACCTACCACAGTGCCACATGGGTATTCACCTGTGGGTGAAAGTACTCTCCAACAAATACAGTATTATTTACTGCTATTTGAGTAATGTTTGCTAAAAACTACAATGACCCTCTTAAACGACCTATCCTTTAAGAGGGACCCAGCAGCGGCTTAATCCGTCCCTGATCTCAGCATCACCCAACATCTTTCCCAGGAGGCTTTGAATACCTGTGTATGTAAACTAATAATACCCTTTTTGGCGTCAAATACTATTTTACACGACAGGTTTGACAATCCCATCACCTCTCATTTGTCTCGAGCTCCATTCACAGACGCGGTGTAACGTTACGCCTCGACAGGAAGTGACGAACGTAGCCACGAGCGTGACGAACTGCTTGTTCGAAAATACAACAAGGAAGTGGCCGTTTATTGTAAAGGAAAATAATCGCCGGACAAAACATCAACTTTAAATCGTGGGTCGCTTCGCTCGGTTGTTGGGTGTCGGGGGGGGGGTAAAGTCACCGTGGACTTGCCCGAGAGCCCGTTTCTCATCGTCTCGAGGGATTCTGCTTTTAGCAAGCTAGCTAGCTAGCGATGAACACGGACGTGGAATTTCACATCAGGCAGAATTATCCGTGGAACAAGCTCCCAGCTAATGTCAAACAGGTACTGTGTTTTAACGTGTCCTCGGGGCAGGGTGAGAGGGGAACACCGCCGTGTCTTGGGGGTGAACCTGTCAATGTCACGGCGGCGGTGCTCTGTGTCATGCAGGCAGCTGTCAGGGTCGCACGACTCGCTAACCTCCTCTGCAGGGGTTTCACCATTCAGCCGGAGCCATAACTGACCAGCATTAACATTACAGCCATTGAAGCTACGCTGCCTCCGCTTAACTCCTCTGGCATCACATGACAGATTCTTTGAGCGCGCGGATGTCCCCTGCAAATAGTGCCTTCACACCTTTGTGCACAATGTGTAATAGGCTTTCAATGTTCAAAAAAAATATGTAAGATGTTTTAATAGTAATAGTCTGCATAAATCCCTCCTACTGCATAAATGTTATGCCAACATGTCGTGGTGAAGTGCAGGTGAGTGTATGGACATACCATACACGGTACATACAGTAGCTGTGTGCTGCTGTTTGAGCTGGCTGCATCCCTGTGCATCCTCCACAAAGCTGGATTACCAACCAGAAAAATGGGAAAATGCCTCGGGGCCCCCAGACCTCCAGGGGCCCATTGTGTGTCAGCTGGTTTGTGCTAATATCATTGAAAACTGTTTTTTATACCCCTGATACCGGTCTGATATCTGTGTTGTTTTCCTTTAAATTTACAATCTGTATTTCTCACTGCGTGGATTTAAGTTCCTGAGGCCAGAGATGCAGTGACACTACAAACTCGATGGCCTGCTATGACTGAATGTATGCACAGTGACTGATAGCGAAAACAGTCTATTTTATGATGATACTGACAAAGAAACTGAATTTAATGTGGATCGGTCACATTATGGCCGATACCTGACGCACTTAATAAGGTCAGTGTTGGTGCCGATATCATTCCGGTTTATTCGATCGGTGAATCCTCAGAAAATTTGTTTGGTGCTACTAAATATGTACTACTAAAGCACAATATTAAGTGACACCTTAAGAGACTTAAGGTGGTTATACATATTGCTCAGACAGCGGGGGGGTGGGTTAGGGTTTCAACCCTAGCAGGTTAATCCAGCCATGGTCCTCACCTGTGTGCTGTGTTTTTTTTCTTCTGCAGAGTTTGGGGAACTCTCAGCGTGAGTATGAGAAGCATGTGCTGCTGTACAGCATCCGCAACCAGCTGCGATTCCGCAATAACCTAGGTGAGCATGTTATTCCCTCACACCAGTGCTAAACATACACCGTACTGTGGGGCGCAGCATGATTAGGTGTGAGATTAAAAGACAAAGAGCAAACAAATCCTCTTGAATTTAATAGCTCAAGAATCAGGTATGTGATTAAGTTTCTGGACTGGCCAAATGTATGCTCCATTTCCACTTTATCATATACATTTAGCTAAAATGCATTTTAATACAGCAGTCCTGCAATAAATCTTTCCATCAAGATGGTGGTATAAATCTTATTTTTTGGAGTGCATTAGCTTTAGCTAGGTGTATCTAAAAAATGGCAGTTTAGAGTAAATTGTAACTGCACCCTCTTGGTACACCTATATGTATGAACAGGTAATGCAGATTGAGTGACATCGACACTATGCTTAAGCATACTTGTCTTCAATAACCAAGAAAGGGATTGTATCACCAGATAAGTAATTTGTCACTGAAAATGATATTCAATAGTCTCTGAAAAGCTGTGTTATGATACAAACTTTATTTAATCAATTGTATTACTTCCTTTGTGGCCTTATGGAGCTTGTTCAGGATCAATACTCCTTTTTTAACCTGGATCAATCTGGTATAGATTGTATACTGTGTGAACACTCGTCCACGGCTGTGACCTGACTGCTGTGTGTGTTTTATGAGCAGTGCGCCACGTGAGGAAAGATGAACGCAAGTATTATGAGGAGCTCCTTAAGTACAGCCGGGAACACCTGATGCTGTACCCCTACCACCTGTCTGACATCATGGTCAAAGGGCTGCGAGTCACTCCATTCTCATATTACATAGGAATCATGGAGGTAAGCAACTTCTGCTGCGTTGCAGAGCAAATATAGGGAAGATAGGTGTTTGATGTAGAAAGGCTACGCTTCAACCACTTTTCTAATCTCGGTATGCAGCTTCTCATACACCTGAACATCCGTCTTTGCACACACAGTATGTGAAAGCTCTGGCTGATTTAGTCAAGCATTGCTTTCTTCTGAAACCCAAGACAATAACATTATGATTTCACAATTTCATCTGCGCTTTCGGAACAATGAGCTGGGTAAACTCAAAGGCACAGAGCAGGAATTCTTATTGTGCAGCAGCAAAGATTCTCTAATTGGTTTGGAAACCTCTTCTCTCTTCATTTAAATTGAACAATGTCTTCAATTTTGGCATCCCTGGAAACCACTGCAGAAATGGTGGTTTCAGACATAGTAGGGAATCCAAGAACCCATTATTATAAGAGTGATCTGAGCTTTTTACAACTCCCTGCTGTCATGTGTTATGTGTTCTTTGTTACTTGGATAATTGAAATATACCATATTATATAATGCACCTGAATAGATCTACTACAAAGGTATCCTTTTGTGAAGCTGCACATTATTGTATAGTCAGTATGTATAGAGGAGAAGCCTGTGTACGTACGTGGCTAGCATGAGTGAGTGTATTTAATTATAAGATACATTCATTTAGTCAATAAGATATTGTGCGGTTTTAGAAGATCATGTGGCGTAATGTATTTTCTACGTTGATTGACTTGGCGTCTGTCAGGCACTAGGTGTCAGTGTCTAGTGAAGCCTCATGTACCAGCTCAGGGAGACACAGAGGACTGATCCCAGGACAAACACACCCAGAGAAAATCTTTGCTGTTTGCTCTGCAGTCAGTTTGGCCTTGGTCTGCATGACGGCTCACTCTCACTGATGAAGCTCAGTCTGTTGTTTGAGGCTGGCGCCGCCCGGTTCACACAGAAGCAGTCTCTCCGAGTCTTTGACCAGCTGGGTTCTTCTTGACTTCTGACATTCTCAGTTAGATTACAAATACTGAGCCGATGCTGCTTTTGAAAAGTGACCCATACCACATACGATATGTAATTATGATTTCTTAATGAAGGTAATGCACCCATTATTTAGTTGACCTCTTTTTTGTTGCACTTAAAGCTGATTACAGATATATTTATTGTGGAATTTCTCTAGTTAATGGGTTTAATGCCCTCAGATGCTCTGTATTTCCGTTACTTTACAACCCTGTGTGTTTACACCGAGAGTGTGTGTGTGCAGTTGCTAGCTGCGGCTGCCACATTTGATTGTTCCACATTCAGCATACTTCCCATTTCGTCAGAAAAGATATGACTAATAGGCGCACTGTTCTTTCTTAGGACAGAACTTATAAACATTTAGTTTTCAGCTCGTACTTAAAAAGGCTTTACCCACTGTCCTCTGCATGCTAAATTAATCTTGACTGAGCTTTATTTGTGGCCACTAAATTGCCGAAGGCTGTGTCATATTCTGATAATCCGTCTTCAGCACTTAATGAAAAGAAATTAGCACGGCCGCCCAGATCTGCTAATTCTGTAATTAATCAGAGGACGGGGGGACATAGAAAGGGGGAGAGGAAAAATGAGTTTAATTCTTCTTTTTCCTGTCTCCTTTCTCCTTTCTTTTTTTGCACCTCCAGGATATTATGAACAGTGAGAAGAGTTACGACTCCTTGCCCAACTTCACTGCTGCTGACTGTGAGTTTTTTTTTTCCCCCTCGTTTCTCAGTTTCCCCCTGGTCTCCCACACTCTTGAAATGACTTTACTGGGGTTCTGTGTACCTCCCACTCCTGCTGTCATCTTTCTCAGTTCTTGTTTTTAAAGGGCTGTCGGTGTTTGAGGTGGTAGAACATTCACTGCACCATTTCTTCAGCACGACCGTCCAACCTATAATGAAACTAGAGCTGAAACAATCAATATTAGATTGACAGAAAATTCATTGTCAACTGTTTTGATCATTTATTGGTTCAATCTTTTGGTTTTGGACTGTTGGCCAGACAAAAAAAACAATTTGAAGACGACATTTTATAGATCAAACAATTAATTGGGGAAATAATTGGCAGATTAATTTACCTTCTGGTAATTTATACCTTGTTGTTTTTTTTCTTTTGTTTTTGTAAAACTGCTTTTCAAACACAAAGTACAATTCACGACTTTGACTTAATTTACGAAGTAAATCTAAATATTTCTAAATGTTTTTTAGTTGGTTTAAGTTAGTTTATTTTTTTGCTTATTGATGAAGATTGGCACCTGGATGCCAGCCTTTTGGCAGGTGAAGCATATGTCTGTTGATTATACAGTTTTCTTGAGAGATGCAAGTGTTGTTGATTTGCTTCTGCATTGTAGTTTTTAAATACTGGAGGTATGATTTTTGTTTGAAAGCCCACTACTACGTCTCAATAACAAACAAATTCCACATTGGTATTGAGGGTTTACAGAACAGACATTTTTCCAAACCCACTGACTAGCATTACTAAAAAACATGAAATATTTCTTTGTATTTCCATAACCAAACCGGAGCACTGGCCAAGTGTTTTTTTGGATTGATGGTGAATCAAAATTGCTTCCCAAAAAACAAAACTGTCGCTTGTCTGATGTGTTACTGCATCACTGAGGAGCTCTGTTCCTCAGAAATGATTGCAAAACCACATTAAGATTGCGTCAAAGCTGAAAGTCGAGTGTACGGTCAGTTGTAGCATTCTTCGACCTTCTGCCGTCGAGTGAAACGGGCTTTGGTATTGACCTGTGAGTGACTAAGTCCTGGCAGCACAGGACCTTCACGCTGTGGAGACAGAAGGCTGCCAGCAGGCCGCCGTGCTCGCAGGGGCCTCTCTCCTCTAATCTCCCTGGAGGAGCTTTGGAAGTGTGTCATGCAGAAGTGGGTGGATGTAGCAGTGAGAGTGTGCGTGAGAGAGTTTTACGTGGGCGGATGTTTGTGCGTTGTGTCTGTGTCTCGGTGAAACAGCTTGATACGCGTGTAGGATTCTGCTGCGTTAGGAGGCCGAAATGCGAACATCCCTTACTGGTCCCTGTTGGCATTGGCAGCCGTCCCAGCACATTTTGCTCTGCCCTTTCTATGCCTGTGCATCATAGACTAGATGGCATTTGGAGCCAAGATTTGCATACCTTTCCACTATACAGGCCATAAAACGTTTGCTGCATGGCCCATTATTTTCTCAGACACAGAATATACGTGTTCATTTAATTACAGATAAAAAATGCATGAGCACGCTCACTCTTATTATTTTCAGAGTACCCTCTGTGTATGTTGGTAGATGGATTAGTAATGCTTTCGTGTGTGTGTGTGTGTGTTTTAGGGGATTATTTTAGAGAAGGTATGTGGGTATTTGTGTACTTCCTCAGTAGAGTTTGGATGAGTCACTGTTACCACTCGTAAAAAACTCCTTCGTTCTCTGAAGTAACTATCCAATATGAAGTTGGAAATAACCAGAAAAACTAATTCTCAAACTTTGCTTCTTGCTGAAAGTGTGTCTAATTTTTTTTTGTAAAACCTCAGAGGCTGTCTTTGAAAAATGCCAGAGAGACTTTTGCAGCTGCACCGCAGCCAGATTTATTTGTCGTAGTGTTCATGCGCAGCGATGAACAAGTTCACGGCCACTTATGATTGAGTTTGACTGACCTGCTAATTTTCTCATTATCCCACAGGTCTGCGGCTGCTTGGCATCGGGAGAAACCAGTACATTGACTTGATGAACCAGTGCAGGTCTTCCAAAGTAAGATTTGTTTCTAATATAGCTTTTTTTAATTGATCACTCATAGAACAAAACCTCATACATTAAACTCATAGATTTGTTCACATTGGCACATTTAGTGTAAAATCCATATGGGAATACTAAATATGCAGTCCAGCAAACAACAACAACAAACTGCATGGCAATACTCAATATGCAGACACATCCTCATAAATGTAACTATAATAGCCATAAAATGTAGCATACTCAAACTAAAACACCGTTAACAAAACGTCTTCTGCATATTTTCCCACCATTCTCTTCAAAATTAGAATATCAGCACTTAACAGCCATCTTTATTAGCTTTTAGTTACTCGATCTCACCTCACCTGTTTCCCCGTTGGTGTCCTTTGTCAGAAATTCTTCCGCAGGAAGTCAGCGCGGGACCTGCTCCCGTCCAAACCAGTGGACATCTCTGTGGAGCCGTGGTGGGTGGCGCAGGCAGGCTACATCACTGAGGATGATATCAAGGTGCGATAAGAGCTTTGCTTCTTTTCATTTCCATGTTTCAGTTTAATTTGATAAAAAGGCATGTGTTAGATGGGATAGATAATATTATACTGATATTGGTAAATAAGTGTTTATTCTTTTTCAGAGTTTAGGTATTTAATTTCTTATGTCCAGTTCATTCGTTAAATCTTCCTTCCCTTTTATGTACATTACGTGTATCATTAATATACAAAATAAGTGACAGGATGATGTGTGTTGGTGTGATTTTTACCCTGAGCTTTCATTGAAATTCATACACTGGAGGTGAACATGTACAGGTATGCTCTAATGCTGCGTGTTTGTTGTGTGTAATTACAGATCTGTTGTCCAGGAGAGAAGAAAGCCATTGATAAGATGATAGATTCTGGTCCTCAGCTGGCTGGATCAATGGAGTACAATGTGGTCTTAAGTGAGTATCTTTCCAAAATTAGTAGTGGTGTTGTATTGGAGTTGTTGTTATATATATATATATATATATTTATATATAGGCATATTTGAGAGATGTTTCTAATATTCTGCCCCCATCATGTATGTTAATTGAGGTGGAGTAAACATTTGAAACACCACTGCTAAATAAAATACCTTTAACTTCGCATCCTTATGGGGCAGCTGTGGCCACAGGGTTGGCGTTTCGATCCCCAGCTCCTCCTCTCCACATGTTGAAGTGTCCTTTGGATTTAAGCGCTATATAAATGCAGCTAAAAATGCTTTAAAGCAATAACAGTGGTAACATGGAACAATATTGGATCTTAGGTGTCCAACCCCCATCCCCTGCTTTATGTTTATATTCCTTAACTGCGTCTGGACTTTGTGACAGCTCAAGATTGTGCACAAAGCATTTCAGAGTGGATTGCTTCACTGTCCATTTTCCAGATTTCATCTGGTCCGGTCTCACATTTTAACCCGCCCGTCCTGTACATCCTGTGTCAACGGAAATTATGGAACAAGTTGCCTCCAAATGGCTGTTTAATTATGGCTGTACAATCCTTAAGGTCTGGTATTATTGAATGTATTTGCTGTTTAAACAATATATTAGTGCAGGTGGGGTCATTGAAAAGTGTGATAGCAGTTGGGGACAGGAAGAGTTGCTTGGTTCAGCTTATTCAGTCTGCCTACTGGTACCTAAAGCTGTACTGCTTTTCAGGGAAATAATAGATACAAATTATATTTGTAGGCATTAATTGATAAATGAGTCTTGTCAGCTAAAGTGTGAAGGTGGAGGCTGATACCAGTGTTGCAGAAGGTCTGTCATCAGTGCGCTGTTGTGAATTTCAAAGATGAAACACAGGGACTGAGGTTGTGTCCATGCAGTTTGACAGTGAAGAACCTCTGCCCCTGGAGTGCTGGTGACTGAGTGGGAACAAATACAGTTAAATACAGGAGATGCAGGGAAATGTGAATACAAGTAGCTGTTTAAATGAGATTTGATTGGCTTGATTGTACAATTTTCAGTTTTATAAGAGTGTGTTGTTTTTAAAGGTTGTTTTATGAACGTGGCAACAACGATTTTAATGGATATTATGCCAATTAGGCTAACAGAATATTATTTTGTTTATTATTTATTTACTCCAGGCTTGTACAACCGGGGCTTCATCTACTTGGATGTTCCCATATCTGATGACAGCTGCATCTCAGGTACATCAATGTGTGTGTGTGTGTTAAACATCCTGCTATTATCCTCCCCTGAATGATTATCTTGACTTAACACTGTATGTATCTGTTGAAGAAAAACTGGCACTGAAGAGATGTTCTCGACTGATTGAAGGAATAACTCGATGAGCCCCAGTTATCGTTATATTAATATATGTTTATTAACAACAAATCTGTCGACAGAGAAGCAATGGGGCAGCGTGTACACATAAGCACAGCCAACACACAACTTTCAGTACTTATACAAAAGGAGGTGGTACTTACAGACCATAAATCAGCAGACACTTGTGAAGTAAAAAGACTGCATTAGTGTGTGTGAAACTAATCTGAACAGTAGCAGTCTCACAGATGAACCAAGGCCACTCTTATCTACCACCTCAGACAGCTGGCTCCTGTTGACCCAACATAACATAAACCTTCAAAAGGAGGAGCGCCTGAGGCCTTCTCTACAATAACCTTTATTAGAGTAAATTCTATTGTACCGCTCATAGATTCTATTTCACCCATAAACATTTTAGTCCCCCCAAATTCTCCGTCAGTATCTAAATTACAACTGTGGGAACATAAGCAAGCATTATGGGGAACGGACGTGCACAGATCTGAAACAGTGCCTAATAGTGTAATTGCAGACACATACAGTATATAAAAAGAAGGTAGTGAAAACCTATTCATTTGCAAAATAAAACAGTGTAAAAAAATACCTGTGGAAATGTTTGCACAGTTGTTCGTCACTATTTGTGTCTTTCAGTGCCCCCGCTGGAAGGCTTTGTCATGAATCGCGTTCAGGGTGATTACTTTGAAACTCTTCTCTACAAAATCTTTGTGTCCATCGATGAGCAGACAAACGTAGCAGAGGTAGGCTTCACAAATGTGTTTTATTGTGCTCTCCCGCTGTGCTCATTGAATGTAACGTGGCTGTGTGTGTGCGTGTTTATCGATCGACCTTTCAACCGAGTCCTATGTTTTTCTCTCTCTCTCCTCATCCCTCCTCCCCCTGTGCCTCTCAGCTGGCGAATGTGTTGGAGATTGACTTGGACTTAGTGAAGGTGGGTATCCACTTGCAGCAGAATGTGTGAGTGAGTTCTATTGTAATGTATACACTAAAGTACTGTTTTTCACAAGAGGAAGGAAAAACGGTAGATCTGGGGAATATGCCCCACTTTCAAAATTGACACTGACAGAAAATGGATAGGTAATTTTCTCTGGTACCACTGTGATTTTGAAGAGATTTTGGGACATGCTCTGTATGCTTGAAGGCACACAGTGTAGCAGTAGGAAGAAATGAAGTGAACAGGCTTTTTCATTTTTTTTTCTAATTGATGTTTTGGGGCCAAATATTGAGATTTAAGCTTGG
This sequence comes from Coreoperca whiteheadi, assembly GCA_011952105.1. Classification (NCBI taxonomy): domain Eukaryota; kingdom Metazoa; phylum Chordata; class Actinopteri; order Centrarchiformes; family Sinipercidae; genus Coreoperca; species Coreoperca whiteheadi. The sequence continues at coordinate 13,498,341 of CM022477.1, forward strand.
CTTCAAATCTGAGAGATTAAAACCATTTTTCAGTAATATTCCTTGTTCCTTTTTGAATTTGCTTTCCAGAGATATGCTATTATTACATTTGAGCGCTGGCAATTTGTTGTATAAATATATATTATATGATTTTATTACAGTAGTACATTGGCATCGCTGTCTTTTTTTGTTGTTGTTGTAGGCATTTCAAATGAAATAATGTGCAAATCGGTGAGAGAAGCAGGGATATTATGTAGCCTAGCAAGTGGATATTTCTGCACAATTTGGCTGTTGCATTCTGGATACATATTCACACAGACGTACACCAGTGAGGTAGACTGTGACATGCACACATGCACTCACACACATACATTGTTTCAGATTAAATCCATCATTGCCACATGACTCTACCAGAGGGCTGAGCAGCACCATTCCAGTTGAATTGGTGCTTGAGTTTGACCCAGTTTTCCCCAGTTTCCTATTCACTCGCTATCAGACACGGAGCCAAACTCTCCCTCTCAATGTTCTGACCTCCCGTGTGAAGCGCTTAACTTCCCAGTGCCTCGGTCTCATCTCATTCTGCCAACCCTTAGAGAAGTGGTTGAAGACAGCGGTTGCAGCTATTCTCCAGGAGAAACCCTGTAACTTCAGAGATGATTGCGATGTCTGAGAGGTCTTGTTTGTGCAGAACTTTTCCCATCGTGACTTGAGTTGAACTTTTTCTTGTGTAATGACTACCTCATGGCCTGAGTCACTTGAAAAAAAAGTCCTCTCTGTACTTCTTTTGATATGATAAGAGGGTGCCTGAGAGTTGACCTCAGCTTGCACCTCTGGGCCATTAAGGTGTAGAAAGCAATCAAGAACACCATACTTACTGAGGTGGCCTGTTCAGTCTGAATAAAAGATTTAACGAGGCAAGTTGACGACTGTATAAATTAATGAAATAATGAAAAAGCCAGCCAACACTTTAGTGTTACCTTTTTTTACTCCCTTTTTTCAGTCAGTTTGAGTCACCAGACATTGAGTAATGACTTTTTATTGTAGATTCTGTTGGGGATTAAAACAGTATCACCCAAAAGAGTATTCAGGTAGTTTTTAGGCTCTTTTAGACCCTCACAAGTCAACATTGATGTCAGTAGAATTTGACCATGTGATACTAAACTAAAACTACCAATGACAGTCTCAAGACATTTTACTGCGTGTAAGTGGTGCAATCCATTTTTTCCTCTCTCTTTTAATTCCCTTGTCTTTGCTCCTTCTCATCCTCCTACTGTATAACTCATGTCAATACTAAAAGTTCAGGAGGGTGACAGGTCACAGGTTGATGATATACAGTATAACAGTGAAAGAGTATCAGGCTAATGATGTGAGAATCAAACGTCTTTTGACTGTGTTTTATCAGAATGCAGTTTCCATGTACTGTCGCCTCGGCTTCGCTGTAAAGAAAGGTCCGGTGTTCAGCTCAGACCAGCTGCACCCCACCTGGAAGAACGCCCCGTCTGTCAACAGACTCAAGTATGTGCTGGGTGTACAGGCAACCAATAACACTTCTTTTTTCCATAATTTAGTTTACAATGTTAAAATTGATAAAACATTTGGGTGAAAGTTTGCTTGTTTTTTGGTGTTATTTTACCCCTTTTCATACTGGTATCAGAATCAGAAATACTTTATTAATCCCCGAGGGGAAACTCTTTGTAAGTTTGTAAGTATGTTAGGATACTTCCACTCGTGGGTAGAAAATGATAGTTGCTCTCTCTGGCATCCGTTCATCCACCTCGTAAATCCCTTGCGCTCACAATCAGGAAAAATTTATTTCTCTAAATGATGAAATACTTAAATGACCTCCGCTTCAGAGCATTAAAAAAACACTATACTGTCATGTGGTTTGATTGTGGAGATGGTGCTCTTTCTTCCAATCACTGTGGCTCTGTCCTCGGTGTTAGGAGCACCATGGACCCTCAGAAGATGCTGCTGTCCTGGGAGCAGGGCAGTCCTGTCATGGAGGGAGGCTCCTCAGCCACCGACACCGACACCACCAGTCTGGAAGACCAAGGTCTGTCTGACACGCACGCACGCCCACACAGACACACACACACACACACACACACCCACAATCACTGCATTGTATGCAAATAAACACACATGCTGACGTATGCACACAAAGCAGTTTGTGAACGTGACTTCAGAATATTTGAAGCAGCAGTGCTAATGAATCCCTTAGAACGCTCAGTTATGCTTCCGAACGTCATTCTCACATTATTAGGTGTTTGTCTTACATGGTGTCAGTTTTGGTCTAACTTTGTTACACATGTTAAGTAACTTTTAGGTTGCTCAGACTAACAAAGAATTTTATCAAAGTGACTGTTCATCAACCACATTTACCTGTTAATAATTAATTCAAACTGATTTGTGAAATAAGGCATGGATTTGGGTTGGTTCTTAAAAACACATTTCATTTTCATAAAATCACAAGCTTGTATCCTCAGTTTAACAATAAAACAGCCATGCAGTTGTTACTATTACAGTTATTTCTCTTCTTATATGTCTTTTTTCTGTGTCTCTGTAGCGGACACAGCCAGTGTAAGCAGCCTGAGCATCCCAGCCGCACCCACAAAGAGGATTGCCTTCCTCTTTGACTCCACCCTTACAGCCTTCCTCATGATGGGGAACCTGTCCCCGGTTAGTTACTGCATGTGAACATGAGAAAACAAACAAACAGACACACACACACACACAGATTGTCAATGTTAAAAGGCTTAATAGAGACATAATTATTTAAATCACAATACAAATTGGACATCGACTGTACGTCTTGATTCCTCTCTGTCTTTGTTTTTCTATCAGAACCTGAAGAGTCATGCAGTGACCATGTTTGAGGTGGGAAAGCTGTCTGATGAGACTCTGGACAGCTTCCTGGCTGAGTTAGAGAAGGTGAGACCAGCAACGGAAACCAGAAAATAAAGATTTGCTAGTGTGTTAAGTAAAGCCTCCGTCATGAAAGACCACAGGATACTAAATCGATGAGGAAACTAATTTATAGCTTGATGTGTACATGCTCAAACATGCACACATACACTCTACTTTAACTTGTGTCCTGGTTTCTGTGTCTCCAGGTGGAGAGCACAGCAGAGGGCGAGGCCCAACGTTACTTTGACCACGCTCTGACTCTGAAAAATACCATCCTCTTCCTGCGCTACAACAAAGAACTCACTCAGGACCAAGGACCTGATGTTCCAAATATAGGTAATTACAAAGTTACAACCTCTTTGTCTTTCCCTTTATGGACATGCAAGATCCAGACGTCACACATACACGTACATGTGGTAAATAGGGAGCCTGCAGGCAAGATTTGTTTTTGTGAATTATTACGCAGCTTGCATGCTGGTTTTGGTTTAAAGTTCTCACTGTCTTCCCAGCCTCAATGGAAAGCTAATAGAATAGAAACGCCCCTCGGTGCTTCATCTGCATTTTTTTGTAGCTAGTTTTCTGCCGTCTGGGGAAAAAAATGCAGTCATCATTTTGTAATTGTTGTTTTTTAAAATAACTTTCGAAACTGCACAAGCCATCAATCAGACTGAAATTTAAGGTGAGAACTGGGAGGTGGCAGTGCAGAGTGAACGTGGTGGAAGGAGTGTGTGTGTTTATGTGTGTATGAATCAAAGCACAAATGGCTCATTATTTTCACTGAAAAACATATGTATCTATTTATGTAAAAAGTAAAAAAAAAATCAGCAACTTTTTAACACTTCATCTTTCATCTTGACTCTATTACTGAAAAAATATTCTGACCTATCATTACCACAACTGCGGCAAACAACTACTGTAAATGACCCCCAATCAACTACTTAAACTTTTTCTTTGGTCAGGAAATCAATATGTTATGAAGCATTTAAAAGTTATTTTCACGTGAATGTTCTAGATAAGATTGGGAACAAAAAGTCAATCTTCTATTTGAGTTGCTTTTGGCAAACTATATCTTTGTGTCACTCTCTGCTGTCTGTTTCACCCCTCACCTCGGCCAGAGTAGTTTCTCTTGAATATGGTGACATATTTCTGGATTCGGGGGCAGACTATGAATCCAGAGTAAAGCTGTATTGTTCTAGTCGTGTCTCTAGGGGGAGCAGCAGAGAGTGAGTCCTCCAATGACGATAAAGCAAATCTCTGAGTTTCCATGTTGCTGCCATTGTGCTACCAGATGCTGTTTGTTTGGTTTGGCTGCGTGCCTCCCTTCTGATTGTCTTATCTCTCAGTCCTCCTCAGCTGCTGCTCCAAGCGTCTGCTGAGGAGCGAGCGCACTGAAAGCCTGCTGGCTGAAGCTAAACTAAGCCCACAATGATACAAGAGTCTAGTAATGATCCTGACGATTGTTCATTTAGGAACATTTATCTTGCTAACAAATACACATTTCTCTCAACAGACTAGACTCTCCTTTGCTCCCACTCTTCAGTGCAGCACCACATAGTAATAGAGAGTTAAATTCTGATTGACAATGTCCAACATACTGCAGGCTGAGTCTTAGAGAGTTAATGACAGACTGTGATGCAAATAGCAGGAAAATGACTATCGTATTACAAAAATCAACCTCTAATACGGATTGAAACTGTAGTTTCATTGCATATTATAATTGGCTTTTGTAAGGGATTGTTCCTCTCTATGTTGTGGAATAAATATTAACATCAGTTCCTTATCCTGTTTGACTGAGTTTCACTCTGTTCTTTGCATTTGAGAACCTCAACTCTGGTACTGATTTGTCTGTTAGTCATCACTCAGCAGTTCATAGACACCTCTTGCTTCTTAGATTTATATATATAGGGGTGATTATTTAATCCATGAATGCCAAGTTGACATTTGTGTCCTTTTGAGAGGATGTTCTTCTTATACGCTTCTTAACGCCACGGCTATAAAGAGAGAGAGAGAATTTTTACGGTGCGTTCTGGATGTGATCCAGTGCTCTTCAACCCAAGTTATTGTCTGATGCAGCCGCACTTGGCAGATGAACTTCCAGGATATTTACTGTATTTGCCCTTATTCCTTTGCTTCTTTTCATTTCAAGGAGTAGTTTGACATTTGGGGAAATATGCTTATTCACTTTCTTGCTGAGAGTTAGATGCTAGGTTCCCACAGGTCCTTAAAATCCTTGAAAGTTTGTGAATTTGAAGGGGAAAAAATCAAGGCCTTCAACATTTTTGAAAATAGACATGGATCATTGAAAGTGCTTGCATTTATATATTTTGTGCAAGAATAGAAATTATTTTGATATCGTCACTGTAACACAGCACATTCAAGCCTCTCTCTCTTTTTAATTGTCTGTGAGCTTCTGTAACGCCTGCTAGTTCTCATTATAAAAGTTCTCAGTGTTGTAACAGTAATTAACCTTGATTTGTGTCTCAAACTATGCCATGTTGGGTCCTTGAATTTGAGATAATTTACACCAATTCACTCGCATTTGTTTCCCAGCCTATTTTGTATGGAACCTGTGAGTGTCCCTGGTTTTTCCCCAACTAGGCTTTCCCTTGGACATGTTGCGCTGTGAGAGCCTGCTGGGTCTGGACCAGGCCACCTGCAGCCGCGTCCTCAACAAAAACTACAAGCTGCTGGTCTCGATGGCGCCGCTCAGCAACGAGATCAGACCCATCAGCAGCTGCACGCCTCAGGTATGACGCCTGGAGGGAGGGAGAGCGGAGGGGATACTATGTGGCGTGCTGGGTTGTTGGATCAAATGTTGCCTGTGTTCGAGTTGTGTGTTTGCATTTTAGTCGACAGTTTGTGCTTGTGTGCTCTGTTTGGTTGTGTTTGCCCTCATGCGGTGTGTACGCACTCGTGTGCCCGGAGTGATTTGTGACTGTGTGTTTATGCTTTGTGGGCGCTCAGCCTGCAGTTGCCCCCAACAACAAAACTCCACAAAGAGAGAGAGGGAAAGGAAGGGAGGCGCGGCTCATGAGTAATTCCTCTGCCTGGCCACACTCCAGCTTTCTAGCTGAGCACAGAGAGGCAGAGGGAAAGAAGTTAAACTCTTGTTGTGCCATTCACGCTGCTGTTTATTCTAGCACTGCTGGGAATCAGCGAAGTGGAATTCAGTGAATTCTTTTCTTTGTTTTCTGCCCACATCTCTAATAGCAGCTTCAATTTCTGCTACTCTGTTACTTTTTAGTTCATCTGAAGTATGTGTTTATGTATGAAATTAAATGTAAAAAGGTCAAGAGGATCTGTACATGCGTATGCATTAGTTCTGCCCCTGTACGCTTACGAAAGTGCACGTTTGTTTCTCCCTGCAGCACATTGGCCCGGCCATCCCTGAAGTGAGCTCCATCTGGTTCAAGCTGTACCTGTACCATGTGACCGGCCAAGGACCGCCATCGCTACTGCTCTCCAAAGGCTCCAGGCTCCGCAAACTGCCGGACATATTCCAGGTTAGCCCAAACTAATAATTAATCATGTGTAGGTACACGGTTGATTAAGTAAATGAATGGTGATTTAGGTACTGTACAAGCAACAGAAATCTCTCTGAAGTCAGATAAGAAACGTTCCACATGTGATAAGAAAAACAATACTTGTGAGCCTGTACAAAGATGTGATTGGACACTTTTTCATTCCTCTTTTTCATACCTGGCCTTTTTAAATTTTGACCTTGCCGTTTCAGTTGGAGGAACAGGTAATCAGAGCACTGGAGGTAAAATTCAAGGCTGTTTCCTACTTCACCGTCAACCATTTTTTAACAGAGCACCTGGTACACAGTCATACCACACAGTGCACCTGCATTTTGCTCCTCCAAGGCTTCCCCGTGGTTTGGATTTTTTTAAACTATCCTGGGAATGTGAGACAGGGGAAGAAAGAGAATTTCATGCAGTAAATTCTCAGGGGAGCGCAGGTAACTTTATGGGAACATAGCAGCATGTATTTTTCTCCATTAAACTGTTTTTCTTCACAGTTAACTTAACTGTAGTAACAATCAGACTATTTGATCCTTCACCACTTCCAGAGCTGAAAATAATTAACAAAACAGAAAGGAATAGTACCTTAATTTCATGGAAAAGCTCTGGTAAAATCAGTAGCGGGGTGGAAGTTTAATTATTTTAGTAAGTTAAAGTTAGGCGTAGAGGGAGGTTGACATGTCAGTATGAACAGAGGAGTGATGATTCCTCTCCTTCAACTTTGCTTTTCACTTCCTATATTTAACCACATTTAATACAAATAATACTAGTGAGATTATATATTATATGTAGAAACATATAGAAGTTATTGCCGTTGTAGAAGACAGAGGTACTGAGACATATCTTTGTACTTGTGTGTTGCTTATCCCTTCTTTTGCTGTTATTCTTTTCTGTGTATTTTATATTTTTTTAAGTTGTATGAAGAGCTATATATTTTAAGAAAACCATTCTTATTTATTTTTCTCTGTTCAGGCCTACGACAGGTTGTTGATCACCTCCTGGGGTCACGACCCTGGAGTCGTCCCTACATCCAATGTGCTGACCATGCTAAATGATGCCCTCACCCACTCTGCCGTGCTAATCCAGGTAAACACACATGAGCTCCAAATTTACACTGAGCTGGTTTCAGAAAGTTTTCTTTTCTTGTTTGCTTATTTGCTGGAATTTGAACTTGTGAACATTGCATCATCTAATGTTATATATCTCTTTGTGTGTTTAAAATAATAACATGCTTGGTACCGAGTCTCACTGTGTGGATATATAAACTGTATTGTGCGTGTGTGTGTGATTAACCTTCAGGGTCATGGAATGCACGGTCATGGAGAAACCGTTCACATCCCATTCCCCTTTGATGAGGAAGATCTGAAAGGAGGTGAGTTATTATATGTGGATAAAATATATGAAATGATTTATTCGTTGCCATTATACAACCTCTATGTTGTGATTATTCTAATGATAAGCTGATGTAACAAGAATAATTCACTCAATCAAAGTAATTCAGTCCAAATCTTAATTCTTATGAAGAACGTTATTTTACTGAGTCATACAAAAAATCAAAAATCAAAACATGAAAAGGGAATAAAGCACCTTCTAATGGATGTTTATGTAATTGGCACAGAATGAAAGGTGATGCGAAAATAAAGGGGTAATGAGTAAATGAGTTTTCTTAAAAGAGAATGTTAAAGGTCCAGTATGTAGGATTTAGTGGCATCTAGCGGTGAAATTGCAGTTTGCAACCTTCCAGACGTGTAGAAGAAACTTCAGTGGCCGCGAAACCCGCGAAAAACGCCAAAGGCCAAATCTAGAGCCGCTGTTTGGTTCGCCTGTTCTGGGCCACTGTAGAAACATGACGGTGCACCATGGCGGCCTCTGTGGAAGGGGACCCGCTCCCTCTGTAGATAAAAACGTCTCATTCTAAGGTAACGAAAACACGACGATTCTTATTTTCAGGTGAGTATGCACTAATGAAAACATAGCTATAAATATTATACTCCATTTCTGCCAATAGCTCTTCCTATATGTTACACACTGGACCTTTAAACTGTGATTTTACTTCAATCCCAGTACTACTTCTGAGCAGGTATCATTCTCACAAAAGAACAAAAACCTCAGAAGCACAGACTGAAGATCAGTATTAGCTATCTTACGACTGTAAAGCCTGACCCTTTAGAAAGGTGTGGCAGACTTTGTCGTTCCCATTGCTGTTCACATTTCTTGACTTTTGGGTCAGGGAGGTATTATTAACTGATGATATTATAATTTTACACTAGTAATATCAATATTAGTATATCACCACTGCCATGCTGTGCGTAAATGATTAACATAACCTCAGTCAAGCTGTGCTTCTTACTCTGGTGACTCAAATATTCAGTTTTTGGCTTTCAGGGTTTTAACTTGTCAAACATCATGAAAAGGATTTGAATCCTCTAAAATCCTTTTCTTTGTGAATGTGTGTGTCAAGCTTAACACTATAGTCTCATCCCCCTTAATACATTTGCTTTCAGAATATTACATCTTCTGGAGTAACAGGTTTTATATGAATGCCATGCTATGGAGATATTGATTTACCGGTCTATGGAGTCCTGTTCATCACTTTGAGTGCGGCACTCGAAGCATCACTCCCATTGTTTGTGCTGTGTCTCTCCGTCCTGTGCAGAGTTCTCCTACTCCAACATGTGCACACACAAGGCGCTGCAGAAGCTGAAGGAGCAAGTGGACCTGGAGCACCAGTGTGGCTACGTCACCATGCTCAACTCCAACAACAGGCACCGTCGCAGGGCCAGCGACAGTACTGAGTGTAGAGGTCGGGGCGCTAACACATATTCTTTTTTTTTTCAACTGTGTGCAAATGCGTGTATGTGAGCATTTAAGAGACAAGACATATAGTTGAATTAGTAACAATGCCCTTGCCTCTGATGGCCATTAGCGCTGATGGTGCAAATTAGATAAAGATTGCTCACAGTCCAGTTTAATTATGCTGTTTGTCTGCATAATTGCGTGGCTCATTGTGATAGCCTTTGCTAATGGGCGTAGATCGAACAGTATTAGCCTTTACCTTGAGATTTACTGATTGAATCTTGCTGACAAATACGTGAGCACAGATTTTGTTTAAGAGATATTTATGCGCATAACAGTGCCCAGTGTATTTTAATTGACATACCTCTGATATTTATTCAGCAAAAGTGCATTCAAGGTGTAATGTGGCTGGGATCAGTTTCCCAGAAACAACCTTTTTGTGCCTTAATGTTGATGGAGATTTGTTGCTTTTCATCAAGGGGACACCCATCTAGGTGGAGGCCTGGACACCAACGGCAGCACTGAGTCCTTTGAGCTTGTGACGGAGGAAAACAATGGGGAAAGCAAAGTGAAGGCAGACAGTAGGTCTACTTTTTAATGTTAATGCATTATATTAATTTATTTTCTTATTAGAATATCTTCAACTAACTTTACTTAATCAGATGTTTGAGATTTGGAAGAGACGGCAAAGATGGTGAAGAGGTGGGTAAATTGTGACAAAGGTCCCATGTTGGATTCAAAACCAGCATGTTCGTTATAATGGTATGTGTCTCATCTTATAGTGTCTGTTATCCCCATGCCTCCTCTCATTTGCCAATCACTTTCTTTCAGCCCTTTCATCTGAAGATGAGTGGGTCCCTCTTGAACTGTGCTTCGGCATGCCCCTCTTCAGCTCCGAGCTCAACCGCAAAGTGTGTCGAAAAATCGCCTCGCACAAACTGTGCAGCAACGAAAGGTAAGAAAAAACAACCCACCCAGCATTCTCAAAAATTTCACTTTTCTTCAAAACATTGAGAAAAGTGTAAATACGTGTGTTTTAGTGCTGAGAGACTTTAGCTTTGTTTTTGTTTCAGCCTTCAAGAGCTACTTCACTCAAGCCGAAGGCTATCGCTGAAGGTGTTGAGCTTTGTTCAATCATTCCAGGTAAAAACACTCCTCAGGTTGCCACTTGAGAATACTCACAGAAAAGGAAAGAAATAACAATGCCCAGTGAAAATATCAACAGTCAGGAATACAATTTTACACATTGAATCCATTAGAATTAATCTAGATTAAAGACTGATTAGTCATTTATAAATGTGGGTTTAATCTGGTTTAGATATGTCTAAAAGGCCTCCGTTTAGGAGAGGCTGTGCTTTTAGGACACAGAAGGTTTTTTTGTCACAATGAGAAGCACAATGTGTGGGAAAACCATGGATTTGTTATCTTAAGATAATGAGATATTTCAGCTGTGATCTTGAGAAAAGATTGCTTCACATGAGAAAACAAAATAATGAACTATTTCATTTAAAATATCAGGCTAAAAGAATAAATATGAGTAGCACTATTGTTTCTCTTGCGATAATGAGATAATTAAGTCATGAATTTGATATAACGGACTTAAAACGATTATCATCAACCATGATGGCTCCTGGCAGCTATTTCATTAAATCTTTTGTTTTGAATCAGCATTGGTTAATAATACAGTACACTATACTTGCACCAAGCCGTTAATCTTCATTTAGTAGGCATCTTAATACATTTAGTCAAATCCATAAAGATATTATCATGAGATTACCCACAGCCAGTAAGAATAGACTTCTAGATGAAAGACGCAGCATTAACAAACCAAACAGTGAGTAGTATGTAGTGTAGAAAGACATGGGAGAAAAGAAACAAACAAAACAAAAATGCATGACAATTATCATAGTTGAAATTGAGTGCAGTAATGGGGTTAGGTGAGAGATGGGTTGAGCTAAAAATTAGGTTATGCTGTTGATTCGCAAATGTTTTGGTGTATGCGAGGATGTGTGTTTCAGTCTGTGAGACTGTGTGTAACAAGAAGGGAACATTTGACAGAAAAACAATTTAAATGAAAAGGGAAGGTGGCATGGTACATATGTAGTTTCAGTTTAAATGTTGAACATCATGTCCCTTTTGTGTGCGGTCTGCCCAGGCCACAGACCTTGCTCATGTAACTGAGCCTCTTGACCCTGTCTGCATATTTTATACAAACATTTTAAGCCACATGATTTAGTGTTTTAAGGGCTGGTTGTTTTCTAAAGCAGCAGACAGACTGTAAATATGACAGGAACTATTCCACCTAGCCTTTCCTGACTTTTTTTTTTTATCCCAGAGAAATGTACCCTTGTCCCACATTTCATCTGCTCTGCCTGGTGTTCTGATCTGTGATGTTTGCTCTGTGCTGGCAGGACGGGATGCAGCCCTCTGACATGGACAGCGGCGTGTCGAACCCCCTGAGTCAGCCCCCGGCGGAGTCCGGTGTCCCCCTGCCTGCCCTCAACCTCCTGTTCAAGGACGGGCAGCTGAAGGAGTGGAGCGGGCGGGCCCCGCCTCCTCTGGACATCTCAGCTCTGCAAAAAGACCAACCTACATAAGTCCCCCCCCCGCCCAACACAACTTCCAGATTTGGTCACAAGGAAATTCTTTTTGGAGGTCCCACCCTGCATCTTCATATCTGATCACAAGGAAACACTCATTCAGAAACCTTGCCCTCTTGTCCATCACTGTCCACTCATGGCAAAATTAGCCCCTCCAGCACTTTGTCATTTACCTACTGTATGAGGAATCATCAATCTGACAGTGTTGCCAACACTACTTCGAACCCCCCCTTGCTGCCCCCCCCTTGGTTTTCCTCGTATTTGTAGCAAGGCAGTGTTATCTGTTGGAGTGGTGCTATTATCACAGCATATAACAGAGATGCAGGTAAACAGCATATAACCTGGAAGACCATTTAACTGGAAACACAAGCGTTGTTCTCCACAGACTAGCCCCCCACCTTACCCTTCAATCCATGGATGTTTTGTGATCCTTGAGAGCAGAGTGTAAAGTGGTTGATATTAGATATAGATGTTCTATAATGACCCACAAAATAAACGAAAAGACTTCTTCAGGAATCATTTGACAATATGCATAATCTAGGACCAAGTCTTTGGACTGGAGTCCAAATACAGACCCCCGCTGCCTCCCTGTGTTGTCTCATGTTAAGTGATCTGATGCATGATACTGTTGCACAACTCGTACCATGAAAAAATACTTTCCTATTTACTTGTGATCAATATTTGGGGCATTTATTATTTGCACTGTGCAGGATTTTTCCAAACCTGTGGATGAACTAATGTCATGTACATTTGTTTTGTATTTTTGTTTAGTTTTTTAAAATGCAGGATCCCTTGTAGTGCGCACATGATTTTAGAGCTCACATTTACCACAAGTGTTTCCTCTCAAAAAAAACGCTGTATTTTATCTTTTGTTATCATTCTCTCTGAGAACAAGAGAACACCAAAGACCAATTTCTTTTCCTGTATAATTTTTTAAAATCTTCTGGTATACTGTCCTTCCTTTTATTTTTCTGCCTTAATACTGTCAACCAATCAAAAAAACTACCAGGTTTTTGATCAAATCTCAGGATTTGATTTGCTTATGTTTTTTTTTTTTGTTTGTTTCTTTCAAATGATTTATGTGCATTTGAATGTGTGTATATAACCAATAAAAGCAACAACATTGGGTCACAACCTACCAACCATCACCCCTGTCAAGAATTCGACAAGATTAACCAAGTGTACCTAATTGCATAGAACGGGAACAGTCAGGTCTGTGTGTTTGACCCAGGCCTGTTGCCACCGTTGTCTGCCAGTATTTCTCTCCTTGGGTCGACTCCAGTTTTTGTGCTGTGCAGTGCACTTTTGGCCAGCCCACCACGCTCTCCAAGGGATTCTGTTTACACCATGTTTTGAGAAATGGGGTTTGTAGTCTAGAAAGGAGAAGGCAACTTTGCTGTGAAGGCTGCCACAGACCCATGGGATAGAAATGCTAATGCTTTGCCCAGGCGTCTCAGAGATGTGATGGCCCAAAAAGTGTGTGAAGTCTGTCATGAATTTTCAGTGTGGCTCCCAGAATATAGAGTACTTTCTATTTCATTTAAAGTGATAACCCATTTTGTTGAGTTTTCCTTTTTTTTGAAGGAATCTGCGTTCTGCAATTTTTGACCCACTTGTGGTTGTTGTTTCTGATAACGTGATGCTGAAATAGACAAAAAAAAAGACTAACATTAGGTCCCATTTAAGCATGATGACTGTGTAGAAACTGTTGTGTGTATGTTGTGTATGCGTGTGTATTGTATACCCCCCCTTGGGGTTGTTTTCATACACGCCTCCCTTTCACAATAAGAGCCCGACCCCCCCCCCCCCCCCCACACACACACAAAAAAAATCCTGCCTGTTATCTAGTTGCAGTACTCGGTCATCCCAGATATCCCCAATCTTCCCCCAGGTATACATCCACCACAGTGTTTAAAAGAAAATGCTAGTTTTATATGTCAGCCTATATTTTAGGAAATCTTTGTTGTAGCTTGTTTAATGGGACTGTGAATATCACTGACTGAGTTAATAATGATGACGCTCTTGTAATTAAATGGGTTAACAAAAAAGAAGAAAGTAACATTCCTTCAACATGCCCTTCCTCCATCCTTGCTCCATTTCCCCTCTGCTCCAGATACGTATTATTATTATTATTATTATTATTACAAATAAATATGTACAAAGTATATGAAAATATAAATAAATATGTAATAACTTTTTCCTCCTTGAAAATGTCTCCCAGTGTTTCTTTTTCCAGATCTATATTTTGTGGCTTTGTGTCACTGATACCAGCCCCTACTGACTCTGAATTGTAGCCAATCACATTGCATGATATTAAGCCGTACTCTGTAGATGTGTTCCTAGCCAGGTGGAACAGATGGTGTGCAAGACGCAGCGGTCCGGATGCTCTGTCCATCTGCCTCAAGTACACACTTGTTCACCTATCCTTGTAGATTTAAATGGACGCTAAGCTGAAAAACAATGTCTGATACATGCATGTGAAGCCTTTGAAAAGCTCTGAAAACCCCACATTTTTGGGATGAAGATTAAGGTGTCAGTCTGTGGCTGGCTGTGCCCCCACCGGACAGGTGGAGCCCCGCCTAATTGCCTATGTCTCCCAGGCCTCCCTGCTCCAGTAATTTCCCAGCACCACAAATTACAGTGTGTCACTGGGGGGGGGGCACCAGGGGCGTAAACTGGGTCATGCCACCTGAGATTAAGATGCTCTGAGCAGCGGTCAAATGGGCTGCATGTCACCACTCGAGGTAACAGTTCATTTCTTTCCAAACACCCTCAGCCCCGTACTGATACTCGGAAAAGGTGTAAGACATCTGCTGAATTCCTTTTGCAGATTTGTTACTTTTGACTTCAATCATATGTGATTTCAAACTGGGACTGCCGCTAGGCTTCAGGCTGAAATGCAAGAAAAGCCGCGAATAGAAGAAAGAGGGGGGGGGGGTGAAAGGTTGTGCACGTAGACAGTACATGCAGAAACTTGAGCCAAAGCTGATGAAAGGTCGGTGAAGGTGATGGCGAAATTATACTGGCCTCTTTCGCACTGCATTCTGGTGCTTACCTCATTTCAAGTGAAACTGGAAGTACATCTTAGATAATGTTCCTTTGAATTGTGTTGCATCATCATCAGGTCAGTTCATGATGCTGCAGCTTATCCCTCAGGCTGTAGACTGTCATAGATCCACACTTTTGTAAGTATTGAACTTACTTAGACTAAATTATAAATAGTTTATCTGTATTGCCAAAGAAGACAAAACGGAAAATTCAAATATTTTTGAACAAGACTAAGCATCTGCAGCCTTGCTTGCAGCTCTGTGAGGCTGTACTTAGGAACTGCGTTGCTTTGGGCTTAGTGCTAACATCATCAGTATGCTAACATGCAGATGTTTAGTGGGTATGTTTACCATGTTCACCATCTTGGTTTAGCTTGTTAGCATGCTAACCTTTGCTAATTAGCACTAATTACAGTGTACAGGTGAGGGAAATGTGATCCATTTCGTAGGTATTGAGACCAAAGTGTTACATTTTTGACCTGATGGTTGTTCTTGATAAAAGGTCAGGGGATCACTTAAGTTATTATGATTCCTCCTGAAGGGGGACATGTATGTCTGTACCAAATGTCATGGCAGTCCATCCAATAGAAATTTCACTTAGAACCACAAATGTCGACAACATGGTGGTGCTAGAGGAAAAGGTGGGGATCACCATGAGTCATTAGGAGACATCATCTGGGAATCATGAAACGTGCGAATTTCAGCGGATGAGTTAAAATGTTGACATGCCGGTGGTGTTACAGAAAACGGGATAAACAAAGTCATTAGGACTCATTCATGGAAATCCATCCAACATTTGATGACCAACAGACAGACCATCCCACAGTGCCACGCTGCTGGTGTGGCAAGAAATGTTAGTTCCGTCTTTGACCTGGAAACCTGCATGAAGAAATTTGATTTGAACCCTGCGACCCAGATTGAATTTTACTGATCAAGGAAAACATTCAGTCTGGATTACACAGGGTTGGAAATCACACAGTGTGATCCTGTGCAGCTCGAAGAAAGCGCAGTCTCTTAATTAACCTGATAGTCTTAGGAGTCCTGTCCAAAGGCCTCCATGCTAAGCTGCTGTCCACTGTGGCCAATGAGGCCATTCAGCCTGTTTAAACTAGATGAATGGGTAAGAAAGAGATTATTCTTCCTGCTGAGACACGTCCTCTATCATATCTACTACACCAGATGACTTTGCAGTCAGTTTGTAATCTGTCCCTGGGTACCCAGTTCAGTGCTGGGGTCAAACTCAGGTTCATCCGCTCTGTTAGAATTTGTGTCTCTGTCTGTCTCGCTTCTACACAGAGCTAAACATTTGTTTTTCTTTACAGCCTGTCAAACATGCTCACACCCTTTAGCATCTCTTCCAGTCTCTCTCTCACATCCATACCATTTCCAGGGCAGGTGTTTTCACACAGAGTGCTGCTGCAGCGTGTGCCATTTTTGGGCCATACATATTCCCCTTGCCTGTGGGATAGAGTGGTGAGAAAATAGCCCATAACCGAGAGCTAGTCTAGGCAGGCTACAAGCTACTACAAACATAATGGAGACATTATGGTCCCACCAGGAGATGGAGAGGGAGAAAATGACTGCGCAGCGTCAGTTCATTCAAGGACAGACAGGTGGTCAAAACAGTAAAATATCTGCAGATGTTAGACCCCTCACAGTCCTCCTCACTGTGTACCACATTCAGCCACTAAACCCAGGATGGAGGTTTTCTTACTCTGCATTTTTCCTGTACGTTGAGATTTTTTTTTATTACAGAGTGATTTAAAAATATAATAATATAATATAATCATAAAGAACAAACAAAATCAATAAATAGAACAAAATAAATTAAAATGACTACATAAATGACACAAAATAAAATACACTAAATGTAACTAACTAAATAAAATAAAATGAAAATGAATATATTTAAATATAAATCAGTCAGTCGGTCAGTCATTTTCTGCCGCTTGTTCCCGTTCGGGGTCGCAGGTGACTGGAGCCTGTCCCAGTGACTTTGGGCCTTAGGCGGGGTACGCCCTGGACAGTGGCCAACTCGTCGCAGGGCTTCCATAAATATTCAATAAATAAAATAAAAAATAAGCAACCAAATAAAATTAAGTACAATGAAGATAACCAACAAAACTTAAAATAACTCATTGAAATAAATAAATAAAATGAACAAAAAAAGTAATAAAATAAAAAATGTACTCACCAAACATTTTTCAATACGATACAATGAAATAGATGTAAAAAAATATTAATAATCTAAAATACTTTATAAATATAATCCTCTTGGCCTGGGGTATAGAGTAGTATATATAGATTATCAGAACATTTAGAGACAAGTTAATTCACCCCAAAGAAAAAGACTCAAGGGATGTTTTAGTTTTGTTGTCCTGTTTGCATTTCATTTTAATGAAAGCCAGTCGGAGCATCAAACAGAAACAAAAAGTTTTCTGATCAAAAGTGTTCAGACAAAGGCACTTCTCTGGAGATGAGAGGATATTAAAGGTGCGGCGATGGAAATTACGCGTACTTCCGCTTTAAAAACGAAGCTGTGTGTAGCTGGAGAGAGTCGCTGTGGCGATGCCGAGCCACAGATCTGCGTTCAGTTCACCACCGGCCGATCTCTGCTGCGCAGAGTATGCGCTGTCAGCACAGTCGACTAGTTTATCAAACATATGAGCATCCTGTGCGTCGAGGATTTGGATTTTAACTCTCATTGTTTCCTATGTGACAGCCGGCGGACGGAACTTTACGCGGAGAAACAGCAGGTGAGTCAACACACCTGACGGATAATTCCCCTCCCCGAATTTGAAATTCCTCCCAACTCCACTTGTTGATTGGGCACTAACAGGCTATCCCAGCAGTCGCATCACGGAGATATTCGTATGCGTAATTTGGATAAAACCCCTGTCCGACGGGCTATGCGAAGTTTTGACCAGTGAGGCTTTGTGGCAGATGGTGGTGATGTTTGGCGAGCGGTAACAGCTCTCGGCATCCGATCGTATTACACAGGCTGCTGCCTGGCGAGCAGCGGCATGGGGAACCAGATGGACAAGCTGTCACATTTAAGTTACGCAGAAGTTCCTACAGTGGACCCGAACGGCATGGACACGGAGGAGGGTCCACGGATCGGCGTGTCTTACATATTTTCTAACGACGACGACGAGCTGGAGGATGGCTGTGCGGTCGATGGCACAGACCGAGACCCGAATCAGGAAGAGAAACAATACGACCAGCGCGACGAGGTGGAGTGCGCCGTCTACAACAGAGATGAATGTATTTACGAGAAGAGCGTCAAGTCTGCCAACCTGGAGGTTTACTCTCCGGAGAATCTACTAAACAAATGTAAAGCAGGTGACTTGGTGGAGTTCGTGGCTACCGGTCAGTACCCGCACTGGGCTGTGTACGTGGGGGACTTCCAGGTGGTGCACCTGCACAGAGCCGAGGTGAAAAACAGCTTTTTGACAGATGCGAGTCAAGGGAGGCGGTGCAGGATTGTGAACGACTTTTACAAATTCAAAGCTCTGGGTCCGGACATGGTGGTGCAGAACGCGATGGAGCAGGTGGGCTTAAAGGACCGGGAGCTGAGCTGGAGGAACTCCGAGTGCTTCGCAGCCTGGTGCATGTTCGGCAAGAGGGAGTTCAAAATGGGTGGGGAGATACGGATAGGCAAACAGCCCTACAGGTTGAAAATATTCATGTCCGAGAAACATTCGCACGTGTTGGAGTTTCAGAGTTTGGAGGACATGATCATGGAGAAGAGGAGGAACGATCATCTGGGCAGGGCAGCCGTGTTGAAGGAGCTGGCCACTCACTTCAGCCGCGTGGAGGAGATAAAAAGTGAGCCATGCGCTGACTGACGTCTGCCCTTTTGAGGCTCTAAAGAATAATTGCTTTGCAAGTAGTGTAGCCTTTACCAAACAAACTGTCACACGCTGCTTTAATCTATAGCAAGCTTTCACTCATTAATTTAACTTCGAATTGGCGCACATGCCATCATCGACAATTGGATATTTTAATTATGGTCCAAGTTTTCACATGTACACATACATGGATGTTACTGCCTTAAAGCCACAACCCTCAACATCCTCTGATGTTTAATGGCCTTAGCAATTGAATTTAATTATCTGAGAGAAACTGAAATGATTGAATTAGTGGATAGGCTTGTTTGTAGCTCCCGCAGCCCCTCCACACAGACTGTATAGTTTTATAAAAGCTAGCCATCCCTCTTAAACTGTCATGATTCTGTAAGTAGCTTGTGTGTTTCTCTATTCTTAGTGTGTCCTGTTATTTGATCCTTGTGTGGTTTAACTTCATCCCTCAGCTCACCCAGACAGCAGAGTGTCAGAGCTTCTTGCTGAATACAAGAAGGATTCTTTCTGCCTTTTTTTGGTTTAATGGTTCATCTCACACCAGCACTTCTGAAGAAAATGTTGTGGTCTGTGTTACACTGATCAAAGTTTGTCTTCACTTGACCCAAAGGTCAAGTAAACCATCCTTTTACTTTCATGCACATGAATAAGATTTGACTCCTGGGGTGCAACGTTTTGTTTGATCAATTTAATACTGAGTATTGAAAATGCTCCTCCTGTCAATCTTCATGTGATCTCAAAGTGTTTCTTACAAATTATTGTAATTTTAAAAGTTAATTGTTTGACCTGCTGCAGAAAACACATTTTCTTAATTGCAGTCAAAACAAGAGAAAATGAAAATAACTTTAAGACCTGAGTTCATAGTTTTGATTTGTTTATTTTTATTTTAAAACTTTTTTTTTTTATCATGTAATTGTCAGAGCCTATGGGGTGTTTTTCACAAACACAGGCAGTGTTACCACAGATAAAGTTAAAACAAATAGCTGACTTGCTCTTTAAAGCTAGCTTGGGGTTTAATCCTGGTGTTTCAATCGCGCAAAGTTGGCTCACTTTTAACTCCGCTGTCATCACTGTAACCTAACCTACGCTACAGGGTGAACACCTGCTTCCTCATCAGTCAACTAAAAAAAAAAAAATGGAGCACCTAATTCTGGCGTCGAGCTGAAACAATTGGTCAACTAATCAGTTAGCCGATGGACCGAAACATAATCGGCAACTATTTTGATAAATGGCTAAAACAATAAGCGATTATCATGCAGAAAGTTTTGAAAAACAAACTGGTTCCAGCTTCTCCTGGGTGAGGATTTGCTGCTTTCCTCTTTTTTATGTTGTTGAATGGATGTCTTTGGGTTTTTGATGTTTGGCGGGCAAAATAAGATATTTGAAGAAATCACCTTGGATTCTGGGAAACTCTGATGGGCATTTTTCTCTATTTTCTGACATTTTATAGGCAAAACTATTAATAAAAAAACAAATAAGGGCCAGCTTAATTGATAATGGATAGCCAAATTCCACAGTACCGTCACTATTGTGGGGTGTGATGATTCCGGGGGCCAACAGCTGGAGAGGACACATACCAACTGCATTAAAATCATAACTGTGGGCTAAAGAAAATATTCCACCAGGGCCTCAGAATTCCTAGTTTCTGTGGACAGGATCCATGTATGGACAAAATGACTGCATTCAATTCAACTAATAAAGGGGAAAATATTCTGCTGGAGTAACACTGGGAGTGTCTGAATGAAAAACCTTTACAGAATGACAGACTTTTTTTTTTTATCAGAACGACAATGAATGTTTGCAACATTTTTTGCCACCATTAGTATAATACTAGGACTGACCATAATATCAATAAACTAAATTTGTTGTTGCATATAAATTCCACTGCATGACTTTTGTAGGATTCCAGACAGTATATTGTTTTCACTATAGCCCTGAACGTGACGAAACATTGGTTTACAGAGTGTTTTTACAGCCACCGTGTGATAAAACAACATTGCATCAATAGAAAGAATGCTCACTGTGCCCTGATGATGGCAGTGATAAGCTTATGTAGTTATAGCTGTAGACGCCTACAATATCTGCAGTTTTCTGCTAGCAATTTTCTCATAGCCTTGGCATCAAAAAATGTTACTTTTAATTATGTTTTGAGAGAACTGACATTTTACTCTGAAGGCTAGCTTTGAATTCCAACTCAGAGCTTCTGTCAACTGATGTGAAATAGAGAACCTAACACATTAAAAAATCATGCAAATATTTTCACTTCACTTACACAAAAACAAGTGTATTGTGTCCAGACTGATGTGGTGAGAATGAGCCCCATGGCCACAGGAGGCGCATGTCGACCGTCAACAAGAATAGACAACTGTGGTGTGATGGTCTCCTCCACGTATCTTTGTCCACTCCTTTGTGCCTCAGCAATTTTTCATGCAATGGTCACAGTTTGTAATGCAGAATAACTGCACTGAATTGTTCCATGTAGCAACAGAATGAGGATACAGTAAAGCTACAGCTGAAAACGTATCCGACCTACAGTTTAAAATAAGACAAAACATCTACGACAGTCTGTCAAATAAATATTCTTTCCACAGGGAACAATCAGACTAAATATGGTGGTACATACAGTATGGAGTATCGGGCTGCTTTAGCCCTCATGTGCTGCATTTTCCAGGCAGTTGCTTTGATGTTCCTTGCAGCACTGTAATCAAATTAGGGCTTGGTAAACCCTCCTTAGGGTCTTGTCAAGTTCAGCCTTTCCTAAGTGTGTTGAAGCAAGAGTCATTTAACAAGACAGGAGCGCAGCTGTGCAGATGTTACTGCTGTAGCTGCAAAGGGGTTTAATCCTCTTGTGCGTAAATGCAGGAACATCCTGTGTGTGAGGTGTAGTGCAGATAGTTGAGCTATGGGTTGCAGTTGGTCTTGGTTCTAGAGATGTTTGCCTGAAACGTAATGAGAGATGACCTTGAGCGTGGGGACACCAGGTTGGTGCCTCCTTCCTCTCAGTGTGGAGTTTGTATGTTTGTATTTTCAAGCTTCCAGATACATTAATGTAGTGTTGCCCAACCTTTTGGCTTGTGACCTTTTAAAATGAAGTGATGTCTACTGGTGACCCCTCATTCACAGGTTCTGTCCTCAGCGGGAGCATGAGCTGTGAGCAGTTTTCTTTCTCAGGCTGTTTAATTTAAAGGCCTGAAGAGGTGAAAGTATCCAGTATTAGAATTTTAAAAAAGGCAGATAAAAATGAACATAATTTTGTTTTTTGCTTTCAAATCAACACTGTTCAAAATCTCCATCTTATCAAGGAAATTCCTCCTATAATTACATCCTTAAATCCCGATTTTGTTAGAACAAGTGAAAAATATCTTCAGGTATGCTGAGAGTTTCAATCAGCTTCTAATAGAAAGCAGAAAGTATTTTTAAGAAATTAGTGTCTGTGTCTTGAAACAAGAAAGAAGACCTGTTGCTGAACTAGAATAAAGAAAAATGAAACGTATTAATATTCCCACTGTACTGGCAGTTTGTGACGTAAGTAGGCTTAAAAAGAGGCTATAATTTGTATTTTCATAACAACGTGAAGACAATGTAAAAGGGGTCGCTCGTAGTGATGAACCTACAGAGAATTATCAACTAAATCTGCAGTTCCCCTTGGCTTTACATAGTCATAGTTTATATAGGAAGTTTCAGCTCATTGTTTAGCTGTCTGGCCTGCAACTTCACTGTTTTGGTTCACTCTCACTGCCCTCGTAGTGTCGTTTTCGGCTGCAGCAGGCAGTTATTTTCAGTGAAATAGCTCTAAAAATCCACTGTACGCTACCTGCTAAGCACCAAACGGCAGACAGAGCTGGTGACCGGGTGACTCCAAATGAATGCTAATGCTGCTCTGTAACTGCTGGATGTGTAAAAATGTAACTGTTTGCTAACAGGCAGAAAGTCATCTGACCAGGGCTTATCGATAGCATGTACTGCACATCAGTCAACACTCAAACTCAAAACTTTGTTTTGTTGTTGTGGCTCGCAGGCTCTGAAACAGCCTTTCTAGATATAAGGTCAGCCAGCAGTGTGAAAGTTTTAAATGCCAGCTGAACACCTCCTTGTACAGACAAGCCTTTCATTGATGTTGTGTGTGTTCTTAGCTTTTTTGTTGGTTTTATGCTGCGTTTTTATTGACTTGGGAAGCACTTTTTGACGCTTGATATATTAAGGTCCTTTAGAAATACGTGTAACTTCCTCTAAACGTCCTGAGAGATTTCAGTCAGGAAGATAGTGGATGCTAGTATTTGCTGCACAACCCCTAAATTAATATCACTAAGTGCATTTTATTTTCATACAGACCTTTCCTCTTGTAGTATTGGGAGGGTGTACTACGCTCTTACAGCTCTTACAGTGAAGCAGCAGTGATCCAGAATTAACTTTCTCCCAGGCCATTCCTCTTGATGGGATGTGAAAGCTCGGACATTGTAGAGGCAACCCAATTATAATCAACTGTCAGCGCTCAGCGCTCGCCTACAGGTACCTCAGCCTGCTGCTGTGTAAGTTTTGTTTCTACAGGATGCTGATGAACTGGTGAGATTAGCTGCATTATAAGAGAGTGAGAAGTTGGAATTCATGTCCCACTGTGGCTGAAATGCAAAATTTGCTGTACATGTGGGAGGTATACAGTGGATGAGAAATAGAAAGCAGCATTTTAACAAGCCTTGTTTTCATAATTTTACACACAGTCAGAAACATTTTGCTTCCCATCTGTCTTCACACATCTATTGTACATGCAGAAAGTGGATGTACATGAACACATTAACAGCCAAAAACAGAAGTTTAAAGAGAAGCTCATCTTGATGTGGTCCTTTTCTCATTCTTACCACACAAGGGTGATTTTTAGCTTTGGAAAAAAATGAAATGCTCAAATTTTCCAATCTGTTATCCAAACACTAACAAAAGACTTAGCACACCATTAGAGACCAAAGCATAATACCTAGCACAAAAAGCCCCAAAAGCTTTTAATACAAGAGACTTTAATACAAGAGACTGTAATGTCAATTTTTGAGCGCAGTGTTTTCTATGTTGACTTAGTTAATGTGCAGTACAGTGAGGCAAGACAATATGGTCCTTTTTCATCTGTAAGACAAAGCCTTGACTTCATATATTAATGACATGGTTTTCAGGCAAAATATCTCACAAAAGGAATAATAGTCTGACATTTTGAGAAATACACTTATTCCCTTTTTATGTCGAAAATTAGGTGAGTTCGATGCCAATCTCATGTTTGTATGCTAAATATGAAGCTAGAGCCTGCAGCTGGGTAGCTTAGCCAGAATCAGTAACTTCCTGAAGTTTCCACTGGTTGCCTGGCAACTGCCCCCACCCGCTGGCGAAGATGGTGAATTCTAACACTTTTTGTGAGGATTAAACAAACAAAATATAACATGTTCATTAGTGAGCTTCATAGGTGCCGGTAAGTGGATTTTATTCCCTTTGGACAGAACCTGGCTAGATGTTTCCCGCTGTTTCTGTTTTTCTATGCTAAGCTAAGCTAACTGACTGCTGGCTGTAGCTTCAAATTTACCATACAGACATGAGAGTGGTATCGATCTTCAAATCTAACTCTCGGCAAGAAAGTGAATAAGCGTTTTTCACTAGAGAAATTAGTGTGTTGAATCAGTGCAGCATCTAAAAAGAGACACATTCTTGCATAACTACAAGTGCTACACAACAAACAGATAAACAAACAGAATACAACAAAAGACCCAATTTAGGGCGCAGCATGGAGGCCCATTCTGGGTTTCTTTCCTAACAAGTAATCAAGTGTGAGTAAGCTCATTAAAAAGTTTAAACTGCATGCACACACTCAAACACTTGCAAATGTTTTAGGATTCAAGTCCGGCTCTCAGCATGACCTGTCTGGACAAACAGAAAGGATGCTGGGAAAGGTTATGTGATCACAACTGCCATGCTGGGAGTGAGAGATAGCCACCCACAATAGCAACACAGCCCATCTTTGTATGTTAGGCTCACAGCAGGAAAACTCGGAATACCTCGATGACAATTGTTAGTGATGTCATACTTGTCCTGGTAGGTTGATGCAAAACACTTTGAAAGGAAGAATGACTAAACAGTTTAATTTGCATTAGCCAAAAAAATTCATTGAATGTAATTCAGCAAAACCAGAAGATTAATCACTGACATGGTGAAATTTGTGAAGTGGTCATTCTGAAATGGATCCAAAGTACGTTTTAGAGCAAGACCATGTAACCTTTGCTGAAGAGCAGCCACTGCAATTACAGGATAAAAGTTAAAACATAGTGTTACAGTAGCACAAACTGAGAAGATTTGTCAAGCAATCTGACTCCATTAAATGTCCATTAAACTGCAATATATATCCAAAGTTTGCTAAAATTAGCTAATTTTAGCCATGGTAAGCTAGTGGTCATACCAGACCAAGTAAGGCAGTAGTGGTTAAACCTCAGTGTGTATTGAACTGAGAAACGTTGTGTTTTATTGCTTATGAATTGAACTTCTCATTTGCAAGAGGAAAATTATGTTAATTCTTCTTTTAGAGGTTACATAGTATTGCTTTAAAGTTGAATTTTAAGATTGTATCAGAACATGAGAAAATCATTTTTGACTGTCCATAAACACTTTCAATGTATTAATTTTCCCCATGCATTGTGTGCCATGCATTGTTTTTGAGGTGTCTCTAGCCATCAAGTTTAGGATTCATTAAAGAGCTTGCAATACATTTTCACCAATGAGCTGGCTGTATAGCTTCTGATACATTGACAACACTTTCTTGGATTCAATTTGTCTTCCTCTAAACTTTTCCATTTCCTATTACTGGGAAGGCTGCAAGAGTATTTTGCTCGAAATGTTGCCCGAAGCTGTGGTCTTTCATTTGAGGTCCACAGTCGAGTGGCACAGCTGAGTGGCTTGAAATGCCGAAGAGGCAGGTGGCTTCATTGTCTGCCCGGGCTTTGTTTATCTCTTCTGTTGTCCTGGTCTTTTCCATGGCAGCGCTCGCTGGCAGTGTTTCTTTGAACTGGTCATTTTGAGATGAGATTGTGTTTACTGGGGGGCACCCAAGTCACATTAATTGAGTTGTTTTAAATGATCCCAACTGGCCCTCGAGGTCATTTTCATCAGCTAAGCAAACACAAGCTACTAAAGCCATGTTTATATAAAGCTTTTAGCAAACAGGTGTGTTAAAGCTGTATGCCTTTGACTAATATGATCGGTAGTGGTAGATGCATCAATATCACGTCTCACAGCACTTGACTTGCACTTCACTTTGCTGTATGACGTGACACTGGGAAATCCAAAGCAAATTTACATACTGTAACCCAACAGTAAAGGCTTTTCTCTACAGTGTTAATGCACAATTAAGCTGCTAAATTGGAGGACACAAGAGCAGAGTGTGTGAGTCAAAGGATCATTTCTTCTTATCGCTCCCTTATCTGTTTACACAGCTGTATATGCAGGCAAAGATCAGCTTTGAAAGGGCAGAACGCCACAACAAATTACAAAAAGTCTTTAATATGAATGAATCTCATTTTTTTTTCATTGCATTTGTGTATTTTACAAGGACACCAGACTTTTGCCTTTGTCAGTTCAATTAGCAGCTCCTATCTGAGCATCTGGATGGTTATATTATTTAATTTGGCAATCATTTCCCATTATGGTTTAACGACTTTGCAGTTGTTTCAAGTTATTGACTATGATGTCTTCTATTTACCTTATTTCTAATTATCTTTGTTTGCGGACTCCTCCATTCACTCAAA
The DNA here is from genome assembly GCA_011952105.1 of Coreoperca whiteheadi. Lineage (NCBI taxonomy): Eukaryota > Metazoa > Chordata > Actinopteri > Centrarchiformes > Sinipercidae > Coreoperca > Coreoperca whiteheadi. Next base: position 13,524,823 of record CM022477.1, read on the forward strand.
GTGTCTCTTTAGTTCTGTCAAGCCATGTGTAAAATTCTGCCAGACAGAGATTATTTGGTAATTCTTCTACTAACATGTAAGTATGCGCTCATCCGGTATAAGCTTCAAGTCTAAATGGAAACATTTACATGCTGCTGGTGCTGAATAACACATAAGATGAATCAAAGCTCGATGTTTTGCATAAATTCCAGACTGTGAGAAGTGAAGGTGCATTGAGCGTGGTGTCTCTGTCCTGCTTACATATAAAAATCATCTCTGAGATCAAAACAGAGTGAACTAAATGTATCTATCACTGTGTGAATTATATATAATAAATGCAATATGTTGGTGCGTCTGCCAGATCATATCATGAGAATCACTCAACTGAACAATGCTGCTCTGGCTGCATCCCTGCATTTACATCATTGTTATGTGGCATCCTCTGCAAAGACTGTGTTTAAGTCCTGTGGTTTGAGTCCCTCCTGGCCACAGTTGTTCCACTGTCTAAAATAATCAGCCTTTTTAGAGTCTTCAGAGGCCGTTTAAAGGAAAGAAAAGCTTACAAGAAAGGGGTAACGAGCAGGAAGAAGGTACTCCAAAATCGATTTGCATTCTGCTTCTTCTCCTCATGCAGCTACAATTTCCCCATAACAAATAAATGAATAGCAACTTTTATGAGGCTGCCTGAGTAATTACTTGTTCAAAGTGCGATGCTCTTGAAAGCACACAAAATTGTACTGAACCACATTGCCAATTTTCATATTAGTTATGAATTCATGTGAGACTTTGTAATGACTGTCAAACAAAAGGTAATTTTCAGAGTTCACTTGAGTGTACCAAATCTTTCTAGTTACATCAGCTGACTTTTGGTCATTTGCAAAATTGATGATGGATGTCTGTCTACAATGATTAAACTGTTGATATAAGGCAAAGTACACACTCATAATAGCATAACGGAGAGAACTTTCCTCTGCAAATGTGGTCATCTTGTGTTTTTCATTACCCAAATACTACTGCTCTTCAAACAATCTGTTTCATTGGATTGGAAGAGCACATGATGCAAATAGGCCATAATGGCATATTCTCCTGAGCCCCCGCTGAAATGGAGCATATTGGTCATATAATTTTGATGGCGGATGGAGTGTAGTAGATGGGTAGATTGTCGAGCGACAGCCCCTCTCTGCCGGGCTGCTGCAGACAGCTGAGGCCACGCTCTAACTGGCACATGCCATCTGTTTGGAGATCTGGAGACCAAGGTGTTGCTCCAAATGCGTGTCACTGTCATCTTCATTGTGAAATCTGAACAGGATGGCAATCGATCACTCTCGGCAGCTGATCTCGCATTGTTTTCATTTCTCACTTCAACAGTTGAGGTCAGACTTCAGGGAAGCTGAGAGGATCCGAGACCGTGGACTGATGGTGTATAGAAAGAGGAGAATTAGAATTTTAAGCTTGATAATCAGCTGGGACTTGGGTGCCCCCGGTGACTTAATCAGCTTCAGGAGCTAGCAGTCTTGTCTCTCTCCACAGAGTTGAGGGCTTTGCCTTACCTGTCTCTTCAGAGAAGCCATTTGTTAAGATAGAGTGTCAGTATGCTGAGCTTTTTCTGCTAATGATTCCACAGGCGGGCGAGGTGCTGTCACTAACAGCTTTGCCAAAAGAGAGAATTGACTCCTCTGGTATGGTACATAATTCTGCAGAGTTTTGACTGCAGGGAGGTCATCCAGCGTGTTACATATCATATCGGTATTCATGAAATTTTACCCTCTCTTGTTTAAAGCCCTTGGTTCAGTCTTTCTTGATCTGGTCACGTCTGGGGAGCGCATTAGGCCAAATGCATCCACGTACTAATTGCTGCTCATTTGCATAGATGTGTGGTGTCCAGATGCCAGCAGTGTGGCAAGTAGGGATAACAGCTGGCTGGGTCACCTCTCCTGCATGTGTGAGTGAACTCTGACCACCATTGTGGCTCCAGTTCTGTGTCTCTGTGTCTGACATTTCATGTATTCAAATCCCTTACTTTAAAGCAGCTCTAATTAATATTTTTTTATAATAACAAAGAATCAAATTAACAGTGTACATGTAATGTGAAAGCTGTCGCTTGTAGTGATAAACCCACAGAGAATGATCACCCCACTGCAGTTTCCCTCAGCTCTATGTAGTGTTTTAGCGTCTTCAGCTTATGTTTTGGTTTTACAACAGGCAACTTACACACACCACTGTTTTGGTTCATTCAATCAGCAGACAGACAAAGTTAGTGGCTAGCTGGTGAACATAGTGGAGCGTTTAGCAGCTAAAGAGCCATATATTTCCATTGGGGTTGGTGGAGAACAAAAGCAGAGCTAAAAGAAAGTGAATATTGGACTGACATTTGTGAGGTGCCCAGAAACATGACCCTAAATGAATGCTAATGTTGCTCTGTGACTGCTAGATGTGTAAATGGCAACCATATGCTAAGTTTGCCATATCAACCCAAAAGGTGATAATAAAACAGTCTGGTGTTCACAGCTTGTTTCTGTTGCTCCTAAGTGGCCAAAAACATCAGTTAATGCAGCTTTAAATCTCTTTCAAACATCACTAGAAGAAATGAGAGGGGTGAACCTCATTATTTCCCAATCCAAACTGTGTTAAGAGAGAGGGTGGAGGATAAATTGACAAAGACACTGTTTCAGATTTGTGCCTTTTGTGTTCACCATGTGGTCCAGCTCCTGCACTGCAGTTGCTCGCAGGCAGGTGCAGAGCCCTTTTCAAATCCTAACCTTGAAACACTCCCTCAAGGCAGGTATGATGGGGAAAATGAGTCTGACAATCAGGCTTAATCTGGAGAAAATATCAATGTCTGCAGGTCACTGCTGAAATAATAATGTATTTGATGAAAGGAAATGATATGACCTAAAACTCAAATATTGAGGTATTCAAAAAAGTAACGCAACAGAATCAGAATCAAACATTAGTGAGACATAGTCTGAAGAACACCATGTTTCACATTATTTTGTAATATCCTTTATTCTGTCAATTCTTCTGTGCACCCTAAATGCCTGAAAATCAGAAGCCTTTAATGGATGCTAATTTCTTTTCTTTTTGAAGTATTCTTGTGAACGGGGCAAAATCTGAAAAGGAAAAGACAGCATGATTACAGTATGTTAGTCAAATATCTAGTGCTTGAAAAGGTTCTACGTTTGCAGCACATCCTGTGCCAGTAGCGAATTTAAGATGAGGATTATAAAACAGTGGTAAAATAAGAAGCAAACAGTGTAAATCACATTGTAATCTCTGCAGTCGTCCTTTGGAAAGTGAACATAACCAAAGAACCTCGGTAACCCAGCAAATCAACTGTAATTCACTTTGCTATTTAAAAGCGGTGAGGTACCCAGGTAGATTCACTCTGTATTCGTATTCACAGTGTGTGTAAAGCTGAGAATAATGAGCTCACACTCATGAGGTGCAATTTCATCACTCTCTGCCTGGTGGGTCAGCCAAAGCAGAGGAAATTCCAATGCTTCAAGAGGCTTGATTACGATAATAACAGCAGCACAGAAAACAAAGGATCAAGTCAGTTGCGTGGGGAGTGTAAGGCTTGAGAGCCTTATTCTGATTAACACAAGGGTGTTTTAGCAGCATGTAATATCAGGGAGAATGTTAATAACAGCATGAGGAGTCACGCAGTGCCGCAATTTGAAAAACAAGTGTGCTCCAATTACACTGCCAGCACATAGTTCACATGACTTATTTAAATGTTACATACTCCACTGTGTTTGGCACTGACTGTACATCGATGTTGATATTAAAATGATGTACTGAGGCTTGTTTGCTGTAGAGGAGGGTACATTTTAAACAGTTATACAGCTCTTCATATTCACTCTCCATCTCATGGGTGCGCATTAGCGGAGTCATATCTACTTCATCAAAAAACATAAGGGAGTCTGAAATGGTACAGGGTTAGACGCTCAGTCAACTACGTTTGTCATGGTACGGCTACAAAAACCAGGAGCCCACTATACTTGTGGGGTACAGATTGCTTTGTGGGGTTAAAATGCTGGACCCCATAGGTTTAAAGGGCTGTTTGAGGTTTAAGACTTAGGATTAGAGTTAGAATTAAGTTAGGGTTAGGGGCTAGGGCGGGGGTTGGGCACTTGTGATGGTTAGGGTAAGTGGCTGGGGAATGCATTATGTCATTGACGGGTCCCCATGAAGATTGTGCCACAAGGCTGTATGTGTGTGGGCTTGTTTTGCTATATTCGTCGGGTTCAAAAACCAGGAGTCCGCTATACTTATGTGGTCCATGCTGCTTTGTGGGGCCTAAATGTTTAAAGGGTTGTTTGAGAGTTAAGACTTGGTTTTAGGGGCCTGCGACGAGTTGGCCACTGTCCAGGGTGTACCCCGCCTAAGGCCCAAAGTCACTGGGATAAGCTCCAGTCACCAGCGACCCCTAATGGGAACAAGCGGGAGAAAATTACTGACTGACTGACTCCACCTACTCACCTGCTCAACCGGTTGCTCATCCAGTAATCAAGCTCCTGCAGTCTACTCACCTGCACACCTAGGAGTCATGCACTCATCAACCCTTGCAGTATATAACCCTGGCTCTTGTCTCCGGTTATCAGCAAGTTGTTCAGTTTGCCATGTAGATGCTATGGTGCAAACAGTCTTTGTCAAGATTTCTGCTTGTAAAGAGTGTTACCTTACCTGAATTCTCCCTGTGCTTCAGGTCCACATTCACCTGAAGTCTTCTGCTTCTCTACCTGCCTGCCTTGCCTAGCTACACTGCTTGTATGCTTTGTTCAGCTACTTTACCAGCTTACCAGCCAGCCTCGCTCTGCAGTGTTACCTGCTTGCCTGCCTGCTTTGTCCAGCTACCTTCCAGCCTTTTGGCTATCAGTTCCCTGAACAATCCCCAGTCCGCCTGTCTGCCTAATCAGTGAAGACAGTCAGGCCTGCTCTTTAAAGTTCCTTCATTAACTGGTGATTATGAAATAAACAGTGTGAACCTTTAAAGATATCTGTCGGTGTTCTGCTTTTGGGTCCAGGTTTACTCCCTACATACAACATTGTTTGACAGAAAAAGGAAACATCCTGTTATTGTTTGTTTTGTTAATACTGAGGCTTGCTGGTTTTGTTCCTGTAATTTGGTTTAGTTTTATGGGCAATGTTTGTTTTGATGAGTGCTACCATATAAATAAACATCATAACTGTATTATTGTCCTCACACCGACATATCTACCACAGTTCGGTCTTCACATTCAATGCTTCTTATTACAGGAAGCTGTATTCATGGCTCACAGCTCCGTAAGCGTGTGGCCAAGCTCTCAGGCAAGCAGGAAGCAGGTTGTGAACCATGTCATTAGGGGGACAATGTTACTGTGTGCGTGTGTACGTTTGCAGGGGTCTGCAACGATGCCATCAAGGTAACTTACCTGTCCTTGTCTGCCTGAGGCTTGTACTGCACAGGATGCAATTTGAGAATAAGCCTTGCATCCTCCATACCTGCACCTCAACCCATCAACCTCTCCCTTCAACAGCAAGCGTATGTGTCAACCAAGCGCAGGTCCTCATGTTTGCTGGGGTCAAAGTCATCTGTCAAACCGGCGAAATGGCTGGATGGCTCCACGGAGGTAATTGGTAGCATTGCTGCCTTCTAGGAGAAGCTTGACAAAAATCTTGCCATGTGTAAGGGAAGTTTGTTAGAGGAGCAGAGGCTCTTGCTTGTCCGTTGGCTTGCTATGCTGAGATGCAAACACACACTGAATGTGACTGCATGAAAAGGAGACATAACTGCAGTCAGGCACGGCAGCAATCAAAGGCTGTTTACATTATTTGCTCCAGATGACACAACCACTACATACAGTACAAGAAGCTTTTACCTGCCCAGCCCAGAGCAGGCAACAGTTTCAATGTAAATTGTGGGTATACTGAAGAGTGTTTAAAGGAAGGCCAGGCCTGGAGTTTTATTGCTGTCAACAATGGATATGTATCACTGAAGAGGTGGTTTGAAATATTTGTGTCTTCAAAAATCTCCCCTGGAGATGTTTTAGCTCCAGGCCAGGGATAACTTCCAATCACATTTCAAGGCCAATTCTATGGTTGCCAGGATACAGACCTTCATATACGGAGTAGTTTCTGTCAGGCTTTATGAAAAGAGAGCTGAGCCCAGTAGTGAAATCAGGGAGCTAGTTAACCTTCGTCCTCCTAATACTCATATTTGAACTCCAGTAAGGAGGTTATGTTTCCTGTCCTTTTGTCTGTCTGCTTTCTCGGCAGTTAGCAGGATATATTAGAAACTAATTAACAGACTTTCATAAAATGTGGTGGAAAGTTAGGTTGTTGGCCAAGGTAAAATTGATTAGTGTAAATGCCACAGTGTGGCCATTTATAAAGCCTGTTGCCTTTTCGCTAAAATCCCTTGGTTTAACAGGGAAGTGCGCCACTTTCACACATTAAAGTCTACAGGTCTTGGGGAGTTCTACTGCATGTGTGAAAAAGTTGTATAAAGCCCTTTGTGGCTCCAGAGGGAGCTGCGCAAAATCTGTTAAATTGCCTCAGGTGATGTCACTTCAATGTCACTTTTGGCAATGTCTGTTTGGTTTGAAGACTACAAGTTTGAAAATTAAAAAATATCTGGGGGTGTAGAGTTAGAAAGAAGTGAGCTCATCAGACCTCTAGCCCGCTTCTCATCCCTGCATGAAGCTAGCAGCTCAAAGGCTGCATTAGCTACTAACACAACACATCCAAATCTCCAACTGAACTGTTGATGGTCGAAATGCATTGTGTAGATTGAGTAAATGTAATAGCTATGTAGCCTACTTCAAATATTTTACTAATACCAACCTGTACAAATACCATAGGCTCCCCCAGCCCGTTCTCATTCTCAGGGATTCATATGGCGAGTTTTTCTCACGCCCCTCAGCGTTGAATACAGACTCACTTGGTACCCTTTAGAGTCAGTAGGAGACACTGTAAGAAACTCCTTTTGCGTATTTAGGACAAATCTTAGGGCACAGGGCTTCCAGGAAGGAAGTCAGGTGACGCAGTATATTGAGCAAGTAGTCAGCGTAAGGTGTTGGTTGGGGTGGCACAAACAAACGTCAAAAGTCACGTAACGTCACTTCCTACAAGTGTGTTATGTCACTTACGTCACGTGAATTCCTACTACCTTTCCAAATAGTTTTGTTGCCTAAACCTAACCAACACTTAGAAAGTCAGGTGGCGTCCCACTACCTAATGAAGTAGTTTCTGAAGTGTCTCCTACAGATGCTAAAAAGGTACAATGTGCGTCTGTATACAACGCTGAGGGAATGACAAAGCGTCGCTATATGACGCCCTGGGCTGTAGCCTACTCTGTTGCTATGGTTGCCCCCCCCCTTCTGCTCTGGCAAACCAGTCGTTGCTGGCTGACATCAAACGCATCACTACTAGTGCGCCAGTGTGGGAATGTCACCCAACACCAGATTTAAAAACTCTGCATACTGCGAAACACAGAGAGATTTACCTGGCGGTGATAGGTTTAATCAGCATTATGTGAACTTTTTTGGCAAGTGCTTGAATGTAATGAACATTCATTTATGTGTAAAAGTCCCACACTCCAGCTTTAATAATAACCTAACCTGTATGGCTCACTTCTCCAGCTAAACCTGTGCTTGGTCCTAAACCTTTTAATCCACACAGTGGTAAAATAGCCTCAAGCTGCAGAGGGGCACTCATATTCCTCTGTCCCCTGTAAAGCTCTGCTGAAGGGAATGCAAGTTGTCTTTATAAAGTGCTAGTGAGTGACCTACAAAGACATTCTGTCCTAAATAGTAGAAAACTTGAAGTCTTAAGCCTATCGATCAAAGGCCGACCTAATCTTTATCTCATAGCGGAGGGTTTTGGCTGGCAGAATGAAATTAAGGTCTTGTCAATGTCCATCATCACATCCCCGCTTTCTCCAAGAATATGTGAGTCGTCTGCAGCCTGGCTTAAAGAACCAGTTATTGAGTCAGCTAAATCTTATACAAGATCACAATATCCAGGGCTTGAAGCTGGTGAATTGTGTATAAATGTAATCATGAAAAATTCAGTTTGGGTTACCAGTGGCATTTGAAACAAGTGATGTATTTTGTTTTAAGCTATTGTGGAATTTTAAGCATCTGAAACAGTAGCTGTTACGCTATGGGAGTTTCCACACTCTGCTTTCCTTTCAGGTAGACCACTGTCAATGTGTAATGTAACTCTGCTGAGTATACTCCTGTGGACCTCTCACTGCAGGACTCTGCCAGGTTATTCCACCTTTCTTTACCATTAATCGCTCTCCTCATAGTCTTTCTTCTGGCTTTACTTGACATGTATCCGGGGAAAAAGAACACAAAACGGCAAACATCACAGACATATCAGGTTGGTCAGTACCCTGCAGAGATGTTCCTTAGCTCTGCTCTTGACAGATGCACACAAGCCGAGAATCTTTTGACTTTGGTGTGATTGACGGTCTGTCCCAGCTCTTATGATTTTGCTCAGCAGGCAGGTTGCTGGACTGCAAGAAGAGAATGGGGCTCAGAGGCCCTAAGCAGCTGTATGCGATGGCTTGGAGAGGTGCAACCTTCACACAAATGAAGGCATTGGCTGGCTAGTGGGATGTGGACGCTCGGAGGTGGGCTGCCTGGCTGGACAACAATAGACACCTGCAGCTCTCTCTTGCCATCTCATTCCCTCTTTTTTTGGTTCAGTGGAGAGTGATTGCAGGGGAGAGAGAATGGCAGGGATAGGGACATGGGGAGGAACACAGATCAGAGACACTGGGGATGTAGGGAGCAGCCAGAGGGATGGACAAAAAAGAAGATGCTAAGAAAGGTTAGACAATCTAAAAACAGACAGGACATAGGACAGTCAAAGGTCCTGTATATGACATTCTGAACATTAATATAGCAGCAAACAACTATTTGCTATGCCAAGATATAGTAGAGTAATGGCATCTTGAGCAGAGAATGACGTCACACTCCCTCTGATTGTGTTGTTGGTTGTTATTGGAGCCACTCTGTGCTACTTGATACCAGCGAGGAGTCTCGCTGCTGCATTTTGAACTAGTGCTGCAGGTGAGAAAGGGATGGATGAGGACCTTGGTCTTACTTTCATTAAGCTGGAGAAAATATTGGGCCAAGGAGCATTTGACTTCCTCATGACAACTTAAAAGAGCCTGAACATGATTTAGTTCACTCAGTTTTAGCTGTGTGTTGTCAGTGTAGCAACAACTAAGGATATTGTAGACCCCAGTGGAAGCATATACTGTATAATACAAATAAGGGCCTAAAATGCATTCTAAGGCCTTGTTCTCAATGCTTTTTACATGTTTTATATGATCCAGGAGTATGTAATGGCTGGCTATATCAAGTGCAGTAGAGAGGTCCAACAAAATTAAAATGGCATGATTTCAAAAGTCTAAAGACAGAGTAAGACATTCAGAAGAGCTGACTCAGAACTGTTGTACATCCTAAAATCTGCTTGGAATTCGTCCAAAATTTTTTTGTGACCTAAAAAGATGTGAGAAGACAACTTTTTCCAGGACCTCATATACAAATTACAATTGTGAGACAGTCACTGAGATTGAATGACGACATGCTTGAATGAGAATGGCAAAGAGAAAATCATAGAGAGAATCTGAGCTGGCGATCATATAAAAAAAAGAATTTGAAGAGGTTTCTAAAAGGTGGGATGAGAGGAAGGTTGGGGAGTCACAGCTCAGCACCCAGGAAACAGATCAACTTACGTACATGTGGCCAAGTAATGGTGACCATGGGGACAGCTGTGTTTAACAGGAAAGAAGTGCTTTATTCTCACCTTCAAGGCTGTTATTAATTTTGTCACCAATACTGTGCTTACACATTGGAGGAAGTTGGGTGTGTGAGGCAGTGTTTCCCTTTGTTAAAAGAAGCAATGTAGTTAAGTGTTTCACAATGACTGGATGATTCGGTGCTTTATTGTCTCATTATGAATCATCCCACTTATTTTCGCGAACATTTCCAATTTTTCTTTACCCTTCTGTTTGCAAATCGGCTCTGAGAACTGACTTGGTAACTTAACCATAACCTCCAGAGAATAAATGGAAACACAAATAATTGCACATAAAATCCACTAATAACATTATTTAACACAATTGTATGTATGTACTAGCCTTAACCTTTGATTTCCCATGCACTGTGCAGTTCAAACCCATAGAGGAGGAGAGCACTTGGATAATGGCTTTGTAAGCTTTGTGACGTGATGAGATGCTCTCCAGTGCAAACGCAATTACGGCTTGACAGGGGGCAGAGGCCCTCACAAAAGCACAATAATCAGAGGCTGGTGATCGGAGCATGCAGCTCATGACTAGGAAAGGCAGTGACGCTGAAAAGTAATTAAAGTCACCCGCAGAGTGGAGCCATGCAAACTGCCCTCCCAGCTTGCTACAACACCCCCTCTTGACTTCTTGCTGTTCTATTATTCTCTCTCTCCTTTTCTCTCCTCTTTCTTGTTTCATTTTCTCTCACATCCTGCTGCTGCATTTCTGTCTGTTACCTCCTTCCCAACCCTTGGCTAGCTTCCTCTAAACTCCTGTCTTGCTTTTCTCTTCACCTGTCCATCATTCCTCCAGCTTATGAGTGTTTTTTTTTTTTTCTCCTCGCCATCCATCACCCACTGACTCATGAACGCAGCCGCTACCTGTTATGTGCAAAAGCAGTGAATACTTGGACCACGGCATTCCTCAACCCCGTGCCACACGCACACACACACACGCACACACACACACACACAAATGCTTGTTCCAAAACACAGTGAGTTCAAATCGATTTTACCTGAAGCTTTTAATTTACAGTGAACATTTGCATTATGGTGCTAGTTTAAAATGTAGCTCAAATGCAAAGTAAATACTTTCAGATCTGTGTGTTGGCTCCTTGTGTCCACATACATGTGTATTCCTGTATCTCTGCATGCGTTACTTATTGGCTCATGTACATGCTCTCAGATCTCTCAGATGTGTGACCAACTTTCCTTTTAAAGCAAGCGGGGTCTATCTAATATTACTTGCTGTGCGTGCGGCAGAGTGTGAGCTTATCTGCAGCTAAGCCTTTATGCTATGCAAAGGAGTGAAAGATTACCCCTTTCACTGCTCCCCTGTTTATACCACCCCCTGGCTCACCCGTGGGGAGCTCAGAGTAAATGGAGAGAAAGGGAGGAGGCCATTGTGCTACTATGTGGGTTGGTGACTTAATCCCCTTTTCAACTTTTCATGTTTGGCACAGTTCAGGTGCCAAACTAGTGTGTATGCTTGCACTGTAACTAATGAAAGTATGTTTAAGAAGTAAGTGCTCACAATTTCTCCCACTCAGGGACAAGCTAATCAGCCAATGAGCAGGGACATGACATGGTAATGATCAGTTTGGCAATTAGCATAACGTCCTTCCAAAGCCAGATTCTGATGTTAAAGCGAGTGATTAACTGATCCACCATCTATTAAAGTGTTGCTACATTTCTTGACAAGGTCGCCTGTTTCTGAGCCCTACACTAAATCCTACCTGTGTGTACAGGTAGTGTGTAAGAGACACACTAGTACAAGCTTGTTCCTCTAAATTATTAGAAAATAGATTTATATTAATGCTTGTAGCCTACCCTCTTAGTTGTTACCAATAGAACGAGCATCAGTAGCAAATAAAATGTGAGTGTATACAGGATATCAGTGTGTGTTTAATCCCTTCCCTGAGGACCAATAAAGTTAAATTAAATTAGACACAGCATTCCCGTCATATTACAAGCACATAAAGCATAGTCGAATGATGTGCTCAATGGTGGAAGAAGTATTCAGATTCCTTATTTAAGTAAAAGCTGGAATACTACAATTTAAAAATATTGCAAGTTAATATCCTGCATTCAAAATAAACTTTTTTGTTTTTGACTTAATTATTAGTTTTAAGTTTAACAATGCATGACATCTGCTGACGTTTTGTACATACAATTGTATTAAACAAAGTAAATAGTAAACTGTGGTGGAGAGAAAATTACATTTCCCTCTGAAATGCAGTATGGTAGAAGTATAAAATGGCTTAAAATTGATATATTTATGTGAAGTACAGCACTTAAATGTAAATTCACTGGATTTAGTGATTATATGCTCAGGCACAGTGGCACTCCAGCTCTTTTCCTCTCAAGCATGCAGTTTTGGACGCCAGTATACCAGGAGGTCAAAGGTTAATGCTGCTGCTGGGTACAACTGATCTGTGTATTTTCTCCGACGTACAATGGGACCTATGTACTCAACATCTTATCCATGGGCTTGATGTGAGCAGCAAGTTGGCTAATGAGCATTTTTAAGAGAATAAGAATCATTACAAAGCTCAGTGGCATGAAAGACCACAAAGGCTGGAGCCATAGCCACTGTATACTCATTTAGTGAACGCAGCCCTGTGTGGCAGAGCAAATCCCCTTACACTGTGCTCTTTGTTTAATTTTGAGCTAATCTCTATTGGCCAATGCACTATTTTCTCTCAGTAAGGAAAAGTGCTGATTTAGGACAGTTCAGTATTTGGTTTTCCATCTTACCTTCATATTTTGGAAAATCTTTTTACCGTCCAACAAGAAATAATCAACTCCTGGCTGGGCCAAATTCCAATTCATACCATGGATGATGAAAAACACAAAGTAGCCTAATTTCTATTCTACTCACAGACGTGGGTCTATTGCAGAGAGATTGGCAGTGATTGTGTTCAAGCACTCGGGTCTATAGGGAGAAACTAAAAAGTCAGGAATTAGGTAGGTTGACACTGTGCCTTTTGAACAAGGCAGCCCTGAAAGCACAAGCTACCATGCCCCTTGAAGCATGAGTGACATGCAAGAGAGAGTATTTTTGACTGAAAACACTCCACAGGATAACAGCTGCTTCATTTCAATATTTCCCAGTCGACAAAAATACCAAAAGTACTCAAGGAGAGGAGAGGACTAGAACATTTTGTTTTTGTCTTGTTGTTTTCTGTCTTCATTTAACCTAACTAAATGTGTAATATTCAACAGATCTGAAATTTAGGCAGAGCATAAGAGAGTTCCTGCTGGAGCGATTTCCTTTTGAAAAATATGGGAGCCAAGGTGACACAACAATATTTTGTTCTTTTATTTGCGACCAGATTTCTCTCACAGTCTGCCATTTAGTCAGATCAGAGTGTGTGAGATTGTCTATCTGTGCTAGTCTTGTGATGGTTTTGCAGCTTGTTTATGATGCTTCCTCACCTTTCTCAGAGTGCATGCTGGGATGGGCTGGAGCCACTCATGACTTTGACCAGAAATATTCAGCATGTCTGAATTAATAATCCAGATTATTCAGAACAGTCTGTCAGTATGGTTGTATTGAATGATACAAAGCTTTCAGGCTCTGGGTCACTCCATTGGCCCCATTAGCAGCAGCTGTGAGTCAGTGATTTCCGTGTCAATGCTGCAGCCCGAGTGCACAAAGCCGGCGGCAGGAATAACACATTTCTAGGAAACTGCAGCAAAACATACAGTGGAACTGGTGGATGAAATGACATGCAGCCTATCTCCTGTTCCACTGCAGCTATTAGAGATAGAGATGATGTGCTTATGTGGGATGTGGAACACATGCTGTATGCTTGGCACTTTTAATAGATCAATTCTCATGTTTGGTCTCTTTTACCTGCTGGAGAGACATTTATTTTAATCAGACAAGCTCAGTAATCAAGGCCCTTTGATATCTGAGAAATAAAATGAATAACACAGACAGTTTAACATTTATATATAAATGTTAATATATTTATATTTACTTATATATATATATTTATTTGTATCCAAGGAGGTATGTATTTATATTGGATAGAGGAAACTGACTCCTGGTATGTTAGTAATAACAGACAAAGGGTGAATACATATAAAATAAAAAGTTTTCATCAAATTCTTGTTGAGATCTTATAAAACAAAATGTGCATTTATCTCATTCAGTGATGGTAGCTACAGAGCAGATACTTGTAGAGATGTTAGAGGTTCAAGTCAAACCCTCAGCCGTCCCTTATAGTTTCTCTTTAATCCTTAATATGTTTCTACAGAGTAAATATTCCACCCAAAGTAAACTCTCATATAAAGAGATCACTTGTAATACAGTGTGTGCTATTACAACCAATCCAGTACAATAAACATAAATTCATCTGACATTTAAGTCTTCATCAAGTCTAAACTGAGGAACTGAAACTGTACAATACGATATGTAGATGCTCTTAGAGTAACCATCCCTGACTTACACTACAGGTTTCTGTGCAGGAGCAGAACGCTTTTAGGTGCCACCAAGAATAATTAGTTTCACATGTTTTAAGTGCTAACAGGTGTTTTGACTCTTATTGGCTAATTTGGCAACATCTTTAACAGTCTCAGTTCAGGCCAGGAAAGGCTGATTGGTTCCACGGACAGATGGATGATTTTACAACCAAGCAATTTAAACAATTTCGGTCTGCTGCTGTTTAAGACCCCATGAAAGCCAAATCTGAGGTTGTTTCCTGTTGTTTGCCTCTGATAAAAATATGGGTGGGAATGCATGAGTATGAGGCTGTCTATTGTTTAGACAACAATGACAGCCAAATGGTGCATAATGAGGAATATGTAGATGCTCTACGTGATCATATATGCATTAGTTATGTAGATTTCATCAGAAGCTTTGTTCCTATTCAGATAACATTTACATGTTAATCTGTGAAAAAGATCAAATAATATCCATTTTGATCTCATTGCTTGTCCTCGTCACTGTTTATTAATTATGAATCCCATACTATCATTTCCAAGACCGATAACCTCTGATCCACCTGTTCCTTGTGCGAAAGGGGATAGTTTAATTACAAACAACCTGGACAGGTGCATGAAAACACTGCCCTCTCCTGGACTTTTGTTGTCACAACGCGTTCTAAGGTGTCATTAGTGTTAATCCACAAAATACAACATGAAGTAGGCTTAAGCATTGTTTAACGTGTGCCTTTCCTCTGTGACTGTGACATAGGAAAGGAAAATGAATGCTCTGTATCCGTTTGAGACAGATCTAACAACTAAGAGGATATAAGCATTAATGAAAACATATTTTCTAAAACTGAGAGGAACAACCTTGTATTAAGATGTCTCTTGTATTTCCAGGAAGGATTTAGGGCTAACAGTGAAGAAAGTTTTTTTTTTTTTTTTTTTTTTTTTTTTTTAATAAATGGTGAATCAGTTAATCAGTTGTTGGAAGGACTTTATGCTAATTGTCTAACACTGATCAACATTATGGTGCATAAGATGTTTTCAGCCTGAGGAGTCACTATAACAGAGGGTCTTGCTTTAAGCCTATCTATCAATAGGAGGGCAGATAACAGTTGGCAGATAAAACTTGAATTGATAGATTGTCTTTTCTTTGGGAACAAATGGATTTACACCAGTCTGAGAAGTCAAGATAAACAAACCCTGTAAATCAGGCCACCCAGGGCCATGTCATTGGCATATTTTAATATTTTAACAATGTTTTTCTGTTTCACTTTATTTGTCTAAACAGAAAACAATCATGATGATAACACAGAGCCCTGAGGGGCCACTTTGCTTGAAATAACCTCATCAGAGAAATGGTCTTCATTCCCCTCCTTTCTGTGCTTAAGAGCCTGTTGACAACACTCAAGACTCCCATTTACCTCCAATGGAGACTCATGCTGTCAAAAAAGATGATTGTATTATTCCATGTTTTCTTGGAAAGTGATCGTAATGATCGTTTTGAATGCTGATTAATCTGATGATTATTCTCTCGCTAAAGGTATGTGGATTTTCTGACCACTAGTAGTGCTACAAAGCAATGAGTGCGTCCCTGTTCTGTTTGTGCTCACGGGTGACACAGTACACATTCCTTTAATCAATTAATTGGTTGGTCTATTAAACATCAAAAAATAGCAAAAAAAAAGTTCACTGCAATTTTTAAAGGTGACAACTTCAAATGGCTTCTTTTGTCTGGCTGACAGTCCAAAATTGATATTTAATTCACAATGATATAAAACAGAGAAAGCCAGTCATTCCTTCCATTTTTGAAGCTGGAGGCAGAAAATGTCTTTAATAATTAATCGATTATCAAAATAGTTGTTGATTCACTTTCTGTCAATCGACTAACTGATTACTGACTGGTCGCATTAGTTCTACATTTTAAAAAGCTTGATTTCAGCATAGAGATAGATTTGCCATAAATTTGAAATTTTCAGTAAACCTTTAGAGAAGAAACAGAGGAGGGATCCCTCAACCAGGACGGACAGACAGGAAATAGATGTCGTGTGTACAAAATAGATGAAAATAGTAAAATTACAGCATGGACAATCAGGATGACAAAATTATACAGACTGTAAATATATATGAAGAATATGGATCCAGGGGGATGTCTAGCAATATCTAGGTGCCACCAAACAGGTAGGACCTGACCCACACGACCCTCTCTCCAGATTCTTACTTTATAAGGTCTGCAGATAAAATTGTTAGTAATTCATTGTTAAAAGTATTAATAATAACTGATAATTATCCATCAAGTCTAGAATCATATGTCTTATTACGAAACTGCTATTAAGTTTCCTTGAAAAGTATTATTACAGTATTGCACCCTACATGGACAGCTACAGCATGCTGTCTGCCTCAAAGCTGTACCTCCACAAGATGGCAGCAGAGTCAAGTCACAACTTGAACATAAATGAATTCCAGGTATGCCTTTGTGATTTAAGATGACAGTTGAAAATATCAGCCTTGTTACAAACATTCAAGCGTCTCGGTGAACTATGATCAACACAGTACTTCATATTCCTTCAGGCATTTGAAATAAATCCGGTCAAAGAGTCATTTAAACAGAGGAGGCTGTTTCCATTGCATCAGTGGAGTGCTCGCAAGTGCCAAAGAGTTCCAGGAAGAAGCTAAATACTTAACATCATCTCAGAGCCGACACTGAAGCAGGTGCTTTACTGTCAAATCTCAGATCTGCTTCTTCACTTCCTTATTTGGCTCATGAGGGACAAAACAGGGCAGGGTAACACCTATGTTACAGCCTTTTTTTTGGTCTACATTGATGGTCAAAAACAGCCCACTTAGTGTTCATCTTCAAAGCATGAATTCCTCAATGATATATTGTGATATATGTGACTACAGTGTTAATGCTTTTTAATCTACCTTAAAAGAGCTCAAACATCAGAAACTTTGTCTGAAATACCAGCAAACACTCAGATGAGGGTGTGGAGGATCAATGAAATATCTGATGACGTCTTGAGGAAGTTTGTGAAGACTTATTTAAAGGTTTACGTAGTTGGGAAACTTTAATCTGGATCACAAGGAAGGATAGTTTACACTTTTGGCCAAGTAACAGGATGAGCTCACACAGACACACCTGAGTGAATTTCCTAACACCTGACCTCATTTTACTCCTCACCACACTTCTGTTTGAATCCTAACCATAACTTTCAGCTAACATAACTTTAAGGAATAGTTTAAAATTTTGGAAAATACGCTCATTCACTTTCTTGCTGAGAGTTAGATGAGAACATTGATACCACTGTCAAGTTTGTAAGGTGAATATATAGCTACAGCTAACAGCCCGTTAGCTTAGCTTAGCACAAAAACTGGAAACAGGGGGAAACTGCTAGTATGGCTCTGTCCAAAACAAACCAAATTTGCCTACCAGCACCTCTAAAGCGCTTGTTAACACGTAATAGAGATTCAAAGTAAGGACGGTAAAAAACAAGACGGAAATCATTTTTTATTTAACATTTCTACCCCATTTCCAAACCCCATTTCCCATAAGGCCTAGATCACCAAAGAGACGAGTCCGTGGATGTATGGAAAGCCATTTACACCCATCTTAGAGATTCGTTGTTTTGTAGTATTAACACGAAATATTTCTACATTGTGGGACCCTGAATTAATGCGCTTGTAGATATTACAGGGACCTGGGTCCATCATTGGCCACAACCAGAA
The DNA here is from genome assembly GCA_011952105.1 of Coreoperca whiteheadi. Taxonomy (NCBI): domain Eukaryota; kingdom Metazoa; phylum Chordata; class Actinopteri; order Centrarchiformes; family Sinipercidae; genus Coreoperca; species Coreoperca whiteheadi. The sequence goes on from CM022477.1 coordinate 13,542,748, forward strand.
AACTAGAGCACGGATACACACATTTCCAAATATGTCTAACTATTTCCTTATCTTGAAATCTTGGAAACCTTGACCTCTTCATGTATGCAAAAATAAAGCTTCCTCACACACCTTCCCACAAGTACCCCCCCCCCCCCACACACACACACACATTTATTCAGATATTCATTACTTGACCTACTAGTCCATGTTTTAGGGGCCCTGTTGTTATCCCTGAAGGAGCCCAACTCTGACGTGTTGGGCAATCGTTGGATTGGCAGCTTCCCAGTAGCTGAGACACTCCAGCTACCCTGTTGATACCTAATCTGACTCTTGTGCTCACACGCACACACACACACACACACACAAATGTAGACATGCAGGCAGGTATGCGCAGGAACACGCACACAATGCTTACGCAAGCCAGCCATGCCTGGGGTAGTCATAGCACACAGACGGTGGAGACATGCCAAGCTCTTATAGGTCAAACAATGACTCATAAGAAAAACTGGATTAAATAAAAAGAATATGTGTATTTGAGTTTAAATAGAGCTGGTGTTCAGTGTTTGATGAGATGACCTCGAGTTCTGAAGCTGAGGAAAAAAGAACAAGAGTAGTGCATAAGCTCCCACTTGCGTATTCCAGGAAAAGACACTGACCCACTATTGACATTTGTGTGTTTGAGGAGTTAAATGTTACATTACGCAAAGGTCAGAGAAGAGTAAACGGTTAGAGGCTGAGATGGAGAGAGAAGGAGAGTTTTTTCCCTTGCATGGATGGAATTGAAAGTGCTGAGGAAAATTAGAAAATGTATTGTTTTCTCTCAGTGATGAGGAGCTGCATGAAGAGAATTCATGCAGGAAAACCTTCGAGGCATGCATTCGAGCTGTGTAATGTGCAGGTGTTGTGTGTGTGTGTGTGTGTGTGTGTATGTGAAAGACAAGCAGCAGTAATGGGAAAAAAACCAAGTCATGTTAATATGAAAAAATGTGATCTTTATTCAACATCTCCACACATATTTCAAATATACATATTTACATCTTTTTTACAATGAGTATATCTCTTGTGTGTAACCTGTCTGGACTAATAATAGCCTCTAGGTTGTGTCACAAATACATAATTCACAGTGCAATATGAAGTTTGTGCACCCGTGTCAGTTTACTCTCCTCTTACTCTACAGACTCACTCTACATGTATGAACTAGAAACAAAACCATAAATCTCTTAAAATACTTTTCTGTGAGGAACAATTAAGATTGTCACGTCTGTTCCCATCTGGTATTTCAAGCAGATGAGAGAAAATAATTAAAGAACTGCAACAGCCTACTGCGTGACCCAAACATGTAATGCACAGTGCTTCTCAGATATGCCAGATTTAGTACCACTGTCAAAATAATTGTGCCAGAATGAAATAGCTGGCTGCAGACCTACAGTAGCCTGTAAGACTAAACGTCACAGAAGCGCTGTATCCACTTGTCCATTTTAGAATGTGGTACACTGTGTCACTAACTATGATGACTAGTCTCCATGGATCCAATGCTTTCGATAGCAAAAAATAAAAATAAAAAGCAAGAAAGAAAAAGTACCATTAAAGAGGTGATACAGTCAGAACAGATTCTTCCAGCCAAGGTCAGGACCATTCTCTACAGACACGCTGAAGTGTTGACTCATCATCAGACAACCAACATCAAATATCGCCTGACTGGGACTGATTTAGAGCCATTCAGTTTATGAAACACAGTGATACGGGCACAACACTCAGCAGAGCTCAGCTTTGTTAAAGCAACACAGCTTGACATAATGTTCCAACAGAAATGAACAAAACAGGTTCAACTGCTCAACTGAGAAAGTCTTCATTTTTCTTAACTGGATAATCGACACATTTCTTAACATTGTTGAATTGGGAGATAATTCATATTGAGTCAGTAGGAAGTACCATTTGAATTCTCTTTGAATTTATTTTACTTTTTTTCCATTGGAAATCCTACTGTAGCATGCCTTCAGGCGTACAAATTAACCATCTCTGTTGCTGCAAAGGCATATGACCAAGTCTTTAAAACCCGAGTTCCTTCCAGCATTTTATTTGAAACCAGAAGCATTAGTGTTAGGATTAGTTGTGGCTAATTGCACAAACAGCATTTGAGTAGAGCCGAACAGACTGATCAAAGTCAAGTTTGCAAGGTCAGACCCTGTTAATAGACACTTCCTGTTTGGATGCAACCTTTATATGATAAATTCAACTTTGAGCATGTTTAAAAAAGGTAAATGTTTCAGTTTTAACTGTTCAAAATGAGGAAATAACTGAGCTGTACTTTTCTCTGTTAGCCACATACAAAGTCTTTTATTAGCCCAGTGCCACTGCTTATTGTTGAGTGTGTGCGTGACAAAGTCTGCCCACTTTTCTGAGTCTTACATCAGTAACACCCTGCCTTTCTCAACCTTCTGCGCATGGTGTGAGATTTGTAAATGCTCTCCATTTGCTGAGACGTTGCCAGATTGGCAGTGAAACACCTTCGTAGCGTCCCCGCTGAGAGTGACACATCAGTCCTCTGCTAACCATCTTTCTCACTCTATGACATCGCCTGCTGCGAGACGTCAAGCTTGTACTAGGCCTTCCTCGAGCCGGTCAGTGAGTCAGCCGGTGAAGCTTCCAGCCTGGTCAGAGAGTGAGAGGAACAACATCATCGGTCTCCTTGCCTCCCGTTCAGGATTCAACTAATGCTTTCTGAAGCCTTGTGAGTCCAGGATCAGAGCAAGAATTGGTGACTATTGTTTGCCATGGGTTAATCTTCTGTGATATAGTCATAGTAGCCTGCAGATATTATTTTGTTAACATAATATGGCAAATTATGAGTCCTCGTTATTTCTTTTAGCACCAAATAAGTTCAAAAACGCACATATAGAAACACAATGAATGATCATTGTGAACAATGCCCTTAGCAAGTAACACATATACAACAACAAAATACAGTACAGTAAGTTTTTGTAGAAAGCTTGAGGGGTGTATGTACACTCAACAGTACACAAATGGGTTTCTAAAAAGTGACAATGTAAAAAAACAACACTGAATCCCTCAGAGCCATTTTTGTTTAGGTCCTTCAGCCAGACTCAGCTGAATTGAGTCCGTCAGCAGAACAGATCATCATCCTCTTCCACGTCAAAGGATGGCACCATCTGTTCTGCCGAGCTCACTTCCTGTTCTCCCAGCACCACTTCCTGCGACGATGGTGGCTGGTGGAACCACGGGTGAGCGAACAGCTCCTTCGCCGTGAGTCTCTCCCAGGGTTCTTTCCTCAGCAGGCTCTGGAGCAAACACTTGGCCTTGGGCGACAAGCCCTCTGGCAAACAGCACTGGCCTCTGCGGATTTTGGAAAACAGCGTGGCCGGGTCTGGGTCATGGAAGGGGTAGCGGCCAACCAGCATCGTGTACAGCATGACCCCCAGGCTCCACATGTCGGCCATCTTGCCAGAGTAAGGCGCGGAGCTGCTGAGGATCTCTGGGCTGACGTAGGCGGGGCAGCCGTGGGTGTCTGACATGGAGTCATCGTTCGGGTCTTCTAGGATGCGACAGTCCTCGAGGCTTTCTAGTCTCACCAGTGTCCTGTGAAGAAAAAGTAAAAATAAGGTCAGGAAATTTTATAGAACTTTCACAGCTTAGACAATACTGAACAATGTTTTGTTTTAGTACATTTAGCAACTATTCCTCAAAACATATGAAAATCTCCTTTCTACAACAACAGCAGTGCTTTAGTTGCACTGTAAATTGGGTGAGCACTGAGAGAGATGTGATGACAATGATATCATGTTATCTTAGATAGAACGCAACTTTACACCATGTAGTGAAATCTAAGAACTTAATGTTTGTCCCCCCATCCAAATCTGCATTTCTGTAGAATAGTTTGTCATATTGTTGGAAATATTATGTTCTCATGTACAATAATATTTAAAGCACAAGTCACTCCTTGATCTAGTACACCACTGTGTGTGTTTGTGTGTGTGCATGTGAATCTATTTCTAACAGTGGCTTTGTTTAACACTGTCAAACATTTCAGAGATCTGTTAAATGTAAGTTACTGATTGCATCATGGAAAAACAAGCATCCTTACTTTAGCCTTAAGCTGCGCAGCAGACAGACAGATGAACGCACACACACACACACACACACACCAGACACTAGTGAACTTACTATGACCTAAATGCACAAAAGTGAGTCCCGTTTGAGAAGCATAGCTGCCTAAGCAAATTTCCAATGACTTCCTGGCACACACATGGTCACATAAACACATATAAATATACACCTCCAGCACCCTCCTCCTCCCCTACTGACACACACACTGCTATATTTAGCCATGTTAATGACAGGACATTTAGTCCAGCACCAGAGCAACTAAGATTGTGAGAGTGTATTTGTAGAATGAGACATTTACCACTGAAACACTAACAAAATGATTGATGGGACAAAGATAAAGAGCATATGATGGGAACTGTGCTGTTTTCTAACAGAGAGCAAAAAATATATCACTAAATGATTTCATTAATTTTCCACAGCAACAGACATGCTATGTTTTAACGCGGTGATTGAGGTTTTATCAAGTCAAACGCACAAACACACATAAGAAGTGTCCTGTTTTATCTCACATTCAGAGGGTCAACTCCGTGAGACACTTCACTTGTCAGACAGGGTGGCTGTTGCAGAGAGAAATAGACAGCCAGAGAGAAGATGAAAAGAGTGACAGCCAGAAGGACCAAGATAGAAAGCAACAGATATTTAAACACCAAGATAGTGGAGGAGATAAGTCAGAAGAGGAGAACGAAGAGATGGAGACAGAAAAGGAAACAGAACAGAGAGCGTTAGAGGGGAGGAGAGAGTGACTCATCTTTCTGTTGAGAGTACATATCTTCTCTCCACCTCTCTCTCTCTCTTTCTCAAGCCGAGGCTATCTGCACCTGGGTCCCACACTTGCGGCGCCAGCCATCCCATAATTACCCTCAAATGGCTGTTGCCACATCAGTGACGCACGGGAAGGCTGGCCCAGCAGTGAAGCTCTGCATGCTTCATAGTGCTAGTCACCTTCCCTAAACTGGCTTTTCCAACTCCACTGTGTGTGTGTGTGTGTGTGTGTGTGAATTGAAATAGAATTTATCAAATTGTTGTGACTATCTCTGGCTCGAGTGCTGCATTGTTGGCCAGGACATTGCATCATGTCGTGATTGTTGTGGTTTGAAAGATGCCTGATTGTGAATTTGGAAGAATGTATGACGGAATAAATGAGGTCAGGCAGAATCGCAACATTTCATGGAGACTTATGTTAATCTGTGTCAAAATTCTGTCTGTGATTGGATAGAGGCAGCAATGTCAGGGAGTGAAAAGCCAAATTCCATTATGTCACACAGCCATCTAACGCTATCAGCAAAAATCTGCAGCTTTGTGTTTATAGTCACATCACAGTAAGATCATTTGTAGTGGCACTACACTATGTTGCCAGACAAAGAGTAAAGAGAAGTCAGTGTTAAAAAACAAGATGTCATCCCACAACCCCAGGGTCAAGTGGGTCTTGTGGGTCAGTCTACCAGCATTAATGTTGCAATTTCACCCAGTTAACAAAATACTGCATTACAGCCAAAAAGGCATTTGAGCTTGCAAGGGACCAGAGCTCTGAATGTGTAATCATCACACATACAAACATGCATGTATGGACATACACACAGAAAGAAAGAAAATGAGCTATGCAACCCCCCCTCCCCTCCTCTTCCCCTCTGCACATATACACTGTGACTCATCGCTCTGCAGCCGTATAGCTATCAGTGGGACACAACTGACTTCAACTTCTCTCACTGGCTGTCTGCTCTCATTCATCCACTGTGACCCTGCAAACCCAGAGGTTATGGCTGGAGAATGTTACTGTTGAAAAGTCTCCATGAAAAAGGGCCTTTGGAAAGCCGAGGGGCGGGGGGGCTTGGGGTTGTGTGGCCTCAGTGGAGGCTTACAGGAAAGAGAGTGACGCAAGGGCAAAGAGGCGACAAATTGTTTTGTAAGCAGAGGTTTTGTGTGTCGTTCTGAACAAAATGCAGCACTCAGAGACATGCAGACATCAAGGCGTGTATCTGTATGTGTGTGTGGGTGTGTGTGTGGGAGCCAGTTCAAAGCAAAGTGCTTTGACCTACTCCTTCATGGATGAAAGTGTATTTGAATGAATCCTTGTTGGAAGCATTGGTTATTCTATAGCATAGTTATGATGTAATTTATTAATAAATAATAAGTAATAAATACATTCTAAGATATAGGCCGCAGAAGGGGATGATTGTCTCATTCAAAAGCCTCGTCTAGCAGCTCTGCCAAGCTACCACCCACTACATTCACACATGCACACACACAAGCATGCAAAACAAACGCACAACAAGCATACAAAGAGACACATCAAGAGCGAGAAAGGGAAACAGACAGAGAGGGTGAAAATCTGGGAAGCTATGCAGTCTGCCTCCACAAGTACAGAACCTCCTACTCTATCTGTGCCCACGTCCATATCTGCACACATGGCCTTTGTGTATCAGCTGCTGCCATGTTTGCTCTGTGCCTTCACTGGCACGTCCCACTGTACTTCATGTATTTAAGTCTGAGAGCATCCAAATAAAGTTACCTGATACTATTAGAGCTGGATGAAACTGAGAATTTGTTTAAAGGAATGTGATGCTGAACAGTTGGATGATTAAACAAGGTGTCATCTGACACTGAGCACCAAGATTTCTAAGTCTGTTTCCTTAAAAGTACTATAAGGGAAGTGCGTCTCACCTTTTCTCATCAGCAAAGACAAATTTTCGCAGTTTGAGGTCACCCAACACGATGCCAGCCTGGTGGCAGTGTGTTACAGCCAGAGCCACCTGACGGAAGAGCCTGCAGGCGTGCTCCTCATCCAGCCTGCGACAGCTCTTCACCAAGGTGTGCATGTCCCCAAAGTCCTTGTCCAGGAACACGTAGGCCTTGCGTTCACCGAGGATGATGTCCCTGATACCGACCACATTCTTGTGGGCTGGTAGGATCCCGTAGGCTCTGATCTTTTCTTGGTACACCCCCATATCAAAGACCTGGGGAGAGAGAAGAGAGTAGAAGAAGAAGAGGAGGGACAAGGATATAGGATGGGAATTAGGGAGGGAGGAAGGGAGAGAGTGTGTGAGAGGGGGGAGGAGGCAATGGGTCAGTGTGTTGTTAATGATCATCTGAGGAAACAACCATGCAAATCTGGCAGCCAGTTAAAAAAGGCATATATGCTTTGATTCCAGCTTATACACTGCTTTTGCATGAGCGTGAAGAATGAATCACCAAAGCATGAAGCGATTGACTTTAGTAATGAACAAAGCCAAACGCCTGCAGGTCTATCGTGCAAAATAAACACATGGGGCAGAAACATTGGAGGATCCGTCCTTATTAGAGCAGATCCTTATCATGATATCCCTTCCTTGTCTCACATGTTTGCATTTTTTTGGGCCACGGCGTGGCGTATTGCAGTGACGTGTATGCAAATGAGCCGAGTTGACAGACACAGTGTGAAGCCAAAGGATATGTGGACTTGTATTTGCTGTATTTCCGCAACACATCACAGGCTATGGGGTTGCCTAGTCTTTCATGTGTGCCTATTTATAAACAGATTTATAATAATCATAGAGCATTTGTAGTTCAGGATTTAAAAATCGTGAAGCAACTCTGTTATTGCGCAAAGTGTGACACATTTCGCGTGAGAATGACATTTGCTGAAAAAGTCGTCTAAATACTGATGACATGTCAGACAGGCTATTGAGCAACGCGTGGTCTTGAAACACCATTCATTCAAAGAAATTGCACAATGACGGGATTGCGCATACCTTGCACAGTAGCTCATCGCCGGTGTCGGTGTTCATCGCGCTGTGCACGCTCTCCCGGTCCGCCAGAGGTAGAAGCAGAAACGGTCCTATCCTGGATGGCCCCTGGTGTGTCGCCGGTACAGGGCTTGAGACGGGGCTGACCGGGGACCCGGGAGAGGTGCCGAGGAGTCCCTGTGTGTCCCCCGCCTCAGCGCTCAGCCTGGTGCATTTGGCCGGCGGCTGATCGTCTGAGTCCAGCCGCTTGTGTGCGACTCTCCGGGAGCGGATGCAGGGTCCCGTGCTGCTCCACTGCAAGTTCATGCTGAGAGACCGATTGACCGTGAAAGCAAAAACGAGACCCCGACTTTTTTTAGGATGGGTCCTCTGATTGTTAAAATAAACTACAACCTGAGCGCTCCATTCCTCAGTGTGAGACTCATTGTAGTTGCGATTTAAATGAAACTTCAGCTGATTCACTGACAGCGCGTTTTTTGGTAACAATCCAACCCACGTCCTTTTGGAGAGTGAATGCCCGTGGCTCTGAGGTCTGTGTACTTTTGGTGAGAAAATCCCTCAGAGTCCAGACTGGAAGAGAGATAGAGAAAGAAACACACACACTCACACACACACACACACAGAGAAAGAGAGACCGCCTCACACTCGGAGAGAGGCAGCGAGTGAGTGAGCTCCGGTGATGTTGAGCTCAGAGCTCAAACACTCCGCCCGACCAGTCCAGCCTCCTGGTGACACAACCATTGAGCAATCCCGTAACGGCACCGACTCTGGCTCAGCTCGGCTCTGATGAAACTGCCTCCTGTATTACCTTTCACAGAAGACTACTTGAGCATATGGTGCAACCATTCACGTTTTTTCTGTGTGTTTGTCGTGGTGTCATGAGTCTCCATATTCCTGCTCTGAGATTTTGCTGATACTGGAAAAAAAAAAACAACCCTGACCATGTGAGAGGAATGAAGAAATCATCTGCTACTTATCAGGGCTGCCTCATCAAGCATGCACATGTTTTAGACAATAATTAACAATCTTTAAAACTCTCTCTCTGACTCAGTTGTTCCTTAAGGTTCAGCTCTTATTGCCATTTATTACCAGCTGCAACAATCTCTCCACAGACCTCCTGTATGGCACCTGAAGTGTTTGCTTTCCAAATGTTATGCCTCAAGTGTGAACTAGCCAGTACAAAACTCCAGTGTATAAGCCCTAACTCTAGCTTTAACATCACCATGATATTTTCCCATGCTGAGCCTGTTTGTTATGTGGATATGACTCAGCCCCATAAAGCCTTGGTGGTGCTGGGCTATAAGCATTCACATAAAAAATGCCAGCGTGGCTCCGTAAACAACGTCATAGCAGCTGGGCTCCTAGGGACACTGATCTCAAGCTAAAACTACTTCTATACCCAAATTCCACAAACAAGCAAATCAATACTCTATGAAAATGTTTCAATATTCTTGAAAAAAACAAAATCAGTGAACTATGGATTGTCGTTTAAGAATGTAAGAACCAGAAATTGAAGGGTGAAGTACAGTATGTAGTCAGTTTGAAAAACATCCCTGTGATGATGAGTGTTGCAGATGAGCTGACAGTAATTATAAATGTGCACGTTTGTGTGTGTTTGTTGCGGTGTGTACATACACGCGTGACCATGTGTGTGTTGCGCAAGGGTTCTCTTTTTCCACTGCTTTATGTCGAACAAGCACAGTGGCTGCAGTAGAGGCTCACTGAGCGTTCACTAAAACACAGAGCACCAGCTGGCCTGTGTGTGTGTGTGTGTGTTTGCACTAGCACCCCTCTTTTGCACAACCCCTCCTGCAAAACAGAAGCATGCCGTTCGGAACCATTTCTTTTCACATTTCCAACACAGTTCCTTCCACAAGAGGTCACACAGTTAACCAGATTGCAGCAGCTCGGCTCAGCTTGACTCAAAAAGGTCATGTGAACCTGTCTCTGCAGGCTGTCCAAACATGGATGAGCTGCAGATTTCATAGGAATGATGGGCTGTTATTTTTAGGCCTCGCATTCTTTCTTTGTGCAGTGGTTGTCCGATGAAGAAGGTGACTCACCAACTGATTGACAAACACACTTGCTCACAGAAACTCACTGTGTGTGTCTCTGTGAGCAAGTGTGTTTGTCATGCTGTCGAGCAGGCACAGGAACAGGTTTCCTAAGTAAGTAAGTTCAAAATGCAGGATGAACAGTCACTGTGGGAATGGGCTGCGGAACTATGGAAAGGCAAAAGGTTTATTGTTAACTGACAATAGTCTGGACCTGGTGTGTCAGTGCATCAAAGTGATGATGCATGTTTGTCGCTTGTTTGTGTGACACCGTGTATAGTTATACAGTGGAAAAACTGACTTGTTTGTGTTGGCTGGGATAAACACACAGTGTTTGTATGTGTGTGTGTGTGATATGACAGTTAGTTCCAATGTAATTAATAGTTTATGTTGGAATCATTACACACGATCACACCCTACTACATCTGTAGGCTGTAAGTTACTCTTATGCAAGATATTTTATGTTGCTGGGCTGCGGTTGTGGCATTATTTAGCTGTTCAGCCAGTGTGTACCTCATGGTGTGTGTGGGTGTGTGTTTTGTGTGTGTGTATACAGTGCCTGTGTAGAAGTGTGGCTGCATCCCCATGCCAGTGAGCTAGAAGAGAAAACAGTATTCGGGGCATGCTCTCCCTTGTTATAATTAGCTGAGTCACTCACCACCAGCAGCGGAAAAGAGAGGCTGGGAATTGATCTGCTCTGAAAATAGTTCAATCTGATCTGGCTGACAGCCAGCACATCACTGTTAATTATTCTTCATTTGAGCTGCTCTGAACAGAGCTGCTGACTTGAGACTAGAACATGAGTCAGACTTGCAGTCAGTCACGAAAATTAGGACTTGTAACTTGACTGCTTGGCTCAAAACTTGAAAGACTTGAAAGTAAAATCTTGAACAATTTTGAAACCGTAGAACCCCAGATAAATAACCTTTAAATGATCCTTACCCCAGGCTTCGATTAGCCTAGTGCTGTGCTCACAAATCGGATGTTGGATAATGGCGATAGATGCCTTATGATGATATGATCCAAACAAATAATAAAAAACTGTACATTTTAGCTACAAAATTATACTGCCAGCTCTTCCAGTTGGCACCAGGAGAAAGCAGCGAACAATTGTGTTTGTTCCTGCTTCTTGTTACTGACAGAGCTGTTTGCTGTTTTTCAAATATTCTGAAGATGATTGATGCCGCTTAATAGAAGAAGAAGTAATGTTTTCCATCTGGTGTTGATCTAAATAAGTGACAGTGATGAAACTTTGACTGTATACTCTATAATCCAGACAGGACTAGTACAACTGTTATACTCACTTTGTGTGATTTATAAGCTTTTTTCACAGCAGACATTTTGACTTGTCATAGTAGGAGAAGAACAGGTGTTGCTAACTGGTGTCCCAGTAATGCTGAATTCATGAAATGTGGGCAGAATTTGGGAGGCGCTCACGGATGATTATTATAATAATAATAATAATAATACAAACTAATCACAATGGATTACATTTATGATAGTGCTTTATATTGATACTCAACGTGCTTTACAGTGAACTCACCTCAACCACCACCAATGTGTAGCACCCGACTGGATGATGCACTGCAGCCATTTTGCACTAGATTGCTCACTACACATCAGCTTGAGATGAAGAAGGAGAGAAACATAGAGCCAATTACACCGGGGGATGATTAGGTGGTCAAATGGAGAGAGCCAGGTTGGGAATTTTGCCAGGACACCGGGGAACCCCCTACTCTTTATGTTAAGTGCCACAGGATCTTTACTGACCACAGTGAGTCAGGACCTCGGTTTAACGTCTCATCTGAAGGACAGCATCTCCTACAGCACAGCGTCCCAGTCACTGCACTGGGGCTTTGAGATTTTATTAGGACCAGAGGAAAGACTGCCCACCAACACCAACTTCCAGCATCTTTTTAAGCTGAACTGATTGTATTGTGTTAATTTTGGATTTTATTTAGATGTTACTGTCAGTGATTTTACAGCCATTTTGGTTTGTTGACGCTTCCGTATTTTTTTTCAGCTACTGGGAGGCATATTATTTGTCAGAAATTCCGACTCCAAATTACAACCAGAAGTAATTACAACTGTAATGTACATTTGTTTAGTCACTATTATTAAATCAAATTGATTAATAATCTGGAAGGACACAAAATCAGTATTTCCGTAACTGGTGCAAATATGTTAAGTATTGTAATTACAGCTTTGACCCCGTTTCTCAGCATCTGAAAAAGGTCACTTGAGGGAAGAAGGAAGTAAGGATACTGTATGCAACAGTAGTCTTTTTACAAGCACATCATCTTCCTCTATTGGTATTATACAAACTGCTTCCACTTTGTCATTTATGAATTTTGTAAAGTAGAACTTGTTTTCTGCAAATGTCTGGTTGTCTGCCATTACCATTGTATCTTTGGACAGCTGACAATTTGCTATGAATGTAGAATTAGAGAGTGGGAGATAGAAGTGGGCCACTGGCTATTCAGCTATATGCTAGCAATAAAAAATATTACATTTCTATTCAGTCTGGGTTTAAATTCAGCTGTTAGAACAAAAATAAGGTCTCATAAGCTGCAATACTTGTCTGGTCTACTGTATATCTTAACAAAAGTGCCTAGACACTGTGAACTGAATGAACTCAAGTGTGGAGGTCTCATCCAAAATTAGTCATCAGACCGCTATAACCATCTCTACTGAATATGCTCTATATTTTCACAACCTTGTCCAACCTCAAGTACAATCAATCAAACCAGGAGCCGAGATGGGGACTGTTTCATGTGGATGGACTCCAGACTGTAGTCTGGCCAAAAATGTCTGCCTTCCATTGCTAGTTATCCTAATTTGTCAATCACTATTTCTTTGATCTGTTGAGTCAGTCTTGGTTAGATTAGAGAGACTGAATTCTTGGCAACACAACTAGTTCGTGCCATTCAAAATCCAATTCAATATACTGTATACTTACAATCTTCACAATATGCTGTGCTCACATTTTACAGCAGATGACCACTAAATTGGTTTTACATGGGAACACACACCTACACATTGTTCCCCATTGATTGAAAACATTTGTTCTCGCACAACTCAGCACAAAGACTTCCCTTAAGGTCTTCTGAGAAGTTGTAATGCTTTAGCAGAAAATAAAAGTCATCTTCATCTACTGTCGACATTGCGTTCATGTGAAGTGGCTGTCCTAAGAGCTTCATAGAACCAGGTGTAACCTTTGTTTGCTTTAAAATGCTTTTAAAAAATATATATATTTTAGGAATCAATTTCACGTGAAAAATTCAAACCTGAAATGTACTGAAATTATCAATTTTATCAAACTACTCCTATCTGAAGACCATAATTACTGTAAGGGAAAAGGACTGAGAGAAAAATTAAATTACATTTATTTTACAGACCCTTTTGTCCAAAGGGAATTACAATGAGTGCACTCAAATTCAATAGGAATACTGTCCTTACTTTAGTGGGGACATGACTCCACCACTGTGCACGGGGCCAGAACAGAAACGAGCCATGACCATGATGTACGAATGCATCTGGTGATTCTGGCCTTGGTAGTACTCCATGTATTGCCCACCCCTAACATAAAGTGTCACAATAAGGTGTTGGTCCATCCCAAGCCTCCAGAACAGCTTCAATGCTCCTTGGCATGAGGATAGAATGCTCCCTCATTCACTGTTTATGATTATAGTGGGTAAGAGAGCTATCTAATACAATGTTTTACAATATAATCTTCCATAGTTGTTCAACGTAGGTTGACATCTGGTGACTTTGAAGGCCATCAAACATCTGGATTCATTATGTTTTTAAAACAGGTTTTTTCTTTAACTTGTCAACGTTATTGTCGCCTCATGTGATAACTCATGTCTACGTTTGCAGTAAAATATTAAAATGTCCTGAAAATGTAATTATGACACGACCTGTTATGCAATCCAGCCCCTCTTAAATGGTCTAGTATGTAGGATTTAGTGGCATTTAGTGGTGAAATTCCAGTTTGCAACCATTTCAATACCGCTCACCTTACCCTTCCCTTCCAACCATGTGGGAGAAACTATGGTGGCCATGAAACCTGCGAATGAAAAAGCGAAAGGCCCTATATAGAAACAATGCTTGGTTTGTCCGTGCTGGGCTACTGTAGAAACATGGCAGTACAAGATGGCAACATCCGTGGAAGGGGACTCGCTCCCTATGCAGATAAAAAGGGCTTACTCTAATAAATTCTAATAAAAAAAAAAGATTCTCATTTTCAGGTGATTATGCACTAATGAAAACATATTTATTATATTGCATTTCTGCCAATAGCTCTTGGTCACACTGGTTCTTTAATACCACGAACACATGCTTTAATTGAAATGGCCAGTTTGATCAGTTAATGTATTGTTTTGGATGATTGAAATTATTTCGTGCTGTAACTCTGCACTGCAGTAATTACAAAGAGAAGAACACACTTAATTCATTTCCATTTTGGCCCTGTAGCACATAGACAACACAAACAATAACACCAGACAAACACTGTACATTCAAAAGTGCCTACACTTGTATGTTCCAAGCTCTAATATAAAGCAGACTAAAAATGACTGAGAAATGATCTTTTCAAGGCCACTTTTAAGATGCTCTCTGATGTGATTAACTTTAGACTTGTAAGAAGTATTGCATTGTACTGCAGCAGAATAAGGAAATGCAGTTTTTACCAATTAAAGTCAATATGAAAAAGTATATAGTTATCCTCTTTATGCAATAGCACCATTTCATTGGAAGGGTCATCATATACCAGGTATTCTCCTCAGGCCTTCATCAGCAGAATTTCACTTGAAAATCAGCTCACTTCCCTTCACGTCCAAAGAAAATAATTTCATAACTCCGTCTTTATCCGTCACTCATCAGCACATGATTTCACTGAAATAGTTTGCCTTACACTCAGAACTCTACTCCAGGATGACTCAAGGGGTTTCCTGTTGCTAATGGGAAGTGGATGGCAATTGGGTATGCGCGTCTGTGTGTTCTGTGTGTGTGTGCTGTGGCCACAACACACACACACGTCACCACCATACTTTCACCAGCCCATCACTGAGGTTACACAAGCTGTCTCCACTCAGCCTGGTCGAGCCCATGATGTCATCCTCACTGGAATGAGAAAGCACAGATTGAGAAAAGTAAACAAGGAGTGATTGTCATTTATTGCTCAGCTGAGAATTTTTTTTATTATTTTTGGTGACCATTCACCTTTTTTAGACAGTGCGAAAGTAGGGAGCTAGTGGAGAAAGATTTTAGATCAAAGGGTGAATTATGAGTCCAGTTGCTTTGATGGATGAAGCTGTGAAAGATTGTGAATAATCAACGCAAAATAGAACAAGACTGACTTTGCAGCCACGCTAGCGCTAGCCACCTGCACGCTGTGAGGCTGTACATGGGTACAGAAGTGCTCTGAGCTAAATGCTACAGCATGCATATTTTAGTGTGTTAGCATGCTAACATTTGCTAGCACTAAACAGTACAGCTGTGGCAAGTATTTGGTCATTTACTGAAGTATTGGACAAATTAAAATTTTCACCAGCACAGTCATTAAGTCATCATGTTACATTGTCTGGGAACCACAAATATCTTCACAAAATCATGGAAACAAATGTTGTTGAGATATGGTGGACCCACTGACTGAAATTGCCATCTGTAGAGCCACACTGCTAGTATGGCTAAAAATGCATAACCAGTGTTTCCTGCTTGTTTTTTTAGTTGTCAGCTCTCGTCTTAATGTTCTCTCTCACACAGCTTCCCCTGGTGTCACTTGCTTTGATTTATTTCAACTGTGCCATTAAAAGTATTCCTTCACAAACAGTGCCTTAGAGGATGGCACATGAAAGTGTCATCCAACATTAATCTCCTCTGTGCTGTTTGATGAAAGATAAGCTACAGCTGCTGTTCAAATGGGGCGTCTGCTGCTGACATACCTACACTAAATTATTTTCTGAAGTGAGCAGAGCCTCAGTCCCTCTTCATTTCAATAAGCGAGGACACAAAGTACATCCTCCAGCCAAAACACAAGAGGTTGGATCATCATTATTGACACTTCTAGCGAGAGAGTGAGACAGATCTACAGAGAAAAAACTCTTTATTTGTTACCAATCCCCTTGACAAGTCCCATAACCCCCAACCTCTTTCCAGAGTGAGTCAACCAGTAGTAAATTTATTAAAGTGTGCCAACACGAGAGGGAGAGAAGAGCTTTGCCTTTGGAAAAAGCAATTAATTGCAGGATAATACCCCATGTAACAGGATTTCATTGACTGTTAGCGCTGCTCCGCTCCAAAAGGAGATTTATTCTCATAATCCCATGATGAAAGGGATGACCAATTATTTCCCATGCATTGGAACACACTGCCTGAACCAGGGCTAGGCCAGCGGGAGAAAGAGGAAGCAAAGAGGAAAAGACAAGAAAGTGTTTGTGTGTACACACACACACTTACTATTCAGCCAGCAACAACAACCTGTCACTCTTCACAAATTACCTAACGCAGAGCTTTTAATGATATGATTGCACTACAACTCACAGGAGAAAGATGAAAGCCGAGTGTTGGTCCATTAACTGCAGACTCCGTGGCTGCTGAAAATTAGGCCTCGCGTTTCTTGGCGTTTCATCAGGTTTGAAGGATGTTGAAAATGTGGGTTAACATTCATGAAGTTTGTGTTTGAGTTTCAACGGCAGAATGTCATCATAAAGGAGTACACATGATGTTATTGGAACAGGCAGAAAAATCTTTCAAAGGAATTCATTCATAGACGTTTGTCCCTGGTGAGTTGTGATGGTACTACTTCCTAATTAAGGGGAGATAGTAGACCAGAATATGACAAATTATTTCTCAAAAATGTCTTGAACTGTCGAAAAGCTTGAAACTGTTGATCCAGAACTTGTTCAAATTTGAAGACGTTTTAGAAGAATTTTTTTCCTGTGGTCTGTTGAACAGTTTGATAACAACTCCTCACAGTGTCACATCTATCTCTGCACTTCTCCCAACATCTTTAAGGAGCAGTTCACTCAAATTCTAAAAAATCTAAACAATTTTCCTATGTTCGCTCAGTGGTATCTAACTATGTACAAAGTTTTGGTTTCATTTGAGATCTTTATTGCTGAGACTATCACT
Organism: Coreoperca whiteheadi; assembly: GCA_011952105.1. Classification (NCBI taxonomy): domain Eukaryota; kingdom Metazoa; phylum Chordata; class Actinopteri; order Centrarchiformes; family Sinipercidae; genus Coreoperca; species Coreoperca whiteheadi. The sequence continues at coordinate 13,559,765 of CM022477.1, forward strand.
ACCCCGATACAATGGATATAAAAGGACTTTTGTTTGTGGTGCTCAGGGCAGTGAAAACTAACATTCTGAAAATCTCCACGGTGATGCGTCACAAGATAATCTGCAGACTTTACTGTGAATAGTTTTCAGTATTTTCTTCCTCCGAAGGCAAAGAATATCCAACAAAAACCATATCCTAAGGACGTGGGCATATTACCTTCCATTTTTTGCAGTGATTACAGGGGTTATTATGCTAGAACCAAATGGTTATACAGCATCTAAAATCCCCTACCCTGACATCCTTCTGTTGGAGGGGCTGCGTCTGACCTCTGTCACTTTTCATATGTACAAACAATTGCAATGTTATGAAGGAGAGCCTCTGAGGATACATTTTGTGAAGTGTGCATTGTTATCCCCATATTTATACAATTATCACATTTCCCCCTATCACTTTTCACCCCGCCTTTGAGTGTGGCCAGCTATAAACACTTTTGCCTTCAGATATGGTCGGACGACAGGCCGTAAAAATTAGTTTTAGGCATGGGGCTAAGAATGGAAACTCTTCCCATCTGTGTGTGCTTCCTGTTTTTGCTTTGCAACACTATCAATTAAACATCAGATAAGGTGGACAAGGTGCATGAGGATTGCAGCTAACGAGAATAATGTCAGTCGGTCTTGAATCTTTAAGTACAACAATGGGCTCCCTGGTGGTTCCTGGACCTGCAGAAGTAAACATTTACTGAAGGGTTTCAAACTGGCTAGTTGCCATCATTATACTCCTCATCAGTAAAGAGATCTTTACTGTAGATCTCAGCCTCAAGGTCCCTATTGAGATTACAGTCATGCACAATTTTGTTAAATGGTGATTCATTGCACCAAATTTAACCCAGTCAGACAGACCTGCAGGAAACAGGTTTTGTCTTCAAAGTTGCACATTTCCGTGAGCTGAGTCAGTGTGACAGGGATCACTATGGGAGCGTGACAGGCGAGTGAACAGCACGTCCTGCAGTGTGCGTTCAGGGACAAGGCTTCAGTTGTTTTGTCCAGTATTATGGGTGCTGCTGATGCGTTCCCTCCACAGGGAGAGTGTCTGTGTGTCGGTATGACAGAGCTGGTGCTGACTGAAAGTTTGTGTGTATTTATGTGTGTATAGGGTGTGGGCAGAGGTAATTAAGGTGTCAGGAAACATGCATTATTAATCTTAACACGACGTAATAATGGAGAAGCAGCGTGATCTGTCATGCCCAGCCGCTTTAACAGCCCTGGGGTGTGTGTGCCTGTGTGTGTGTTTCTCAGGTGTTTTTGTGCAAGTTGGTTCCTCTGAAAACAGGAATACAGTTTGTGCTCTGGATGTGTTTATTTGCATGCATGTGTCTGTGACTGCTTTTGTGTTGTAGAGTATGAAAACATGCTTCAATCTGTGTTTCATTGAGAATGGCAAAAAAAAATGCATGTTTGGCCTATTTCAGCACGAGTGCTTTGAATAATGTGTCCCATTTCTGATACTATCTTGCTTTTGTTTCATGAGGTCATTTTTGCCATTCAAACTACAACAAAAGCACGCTGTAAGGAACACTCGGTGAGTGTAGTCGTGACAGGGCCATCACATAAACAGGGACATTTTCTATTCGTGGCTCAGTGGGCTGAAGAGGAGCCATGCTTGTTTGTGCTACAGTGCTGAGACAGGGCTTAGGTGTTAGGCAAGTTACCAGGCTGTGACTCAGTGTTTAGTGTTGATTTTCCCTCAGTGTTTAGTGTTATGTCATTTTCCCTCAGGGTAAATTCAGAAAGGGTTAGGTTGATCCGGTCTTTTTAAATCCAGGTTGAGGTTGGTGGTATAACAAATGGAACAAGAGACTGAGACTGAGGGCTTATGGAAAGTTTACACATATCATACACAAAGCCAAAATCCACAGAAAAAAGGTACAAATATGTCTTTGAATTTGTTTCAAATAAAAGCAAAAGTGCTTTTCAGGAACATCATACTTACTGTACTGTCTTCAACTAAATGTAGAAGCTTATAACAGGCACATCTTTTGCAGATAATAAAGGCTCTGCTCATTCCTTGTCAAATTTGACAACAAATATCAGTAAGGTAGCCATTACCTGCAGCAAACTCATACATGATCATTTTCCTTGTCACTTACCAGACTTGCCTTCCTACTGTTCATCTGTGAGAAGAAAAGACAGATTCCTTGGGAAAAAAAAAATTCAACTCAGATCTTACTTTTTGGTACTTTTTTGGTGTGAGACAGCAATGAAAGATGTTTTATACAAGAATCTTCTAAATAGCAATGCAATGATGCTGGGATAATGAAACTCTTTCTGGTAGAGTTAACTTGTAGCATAGAAAGGTTATCATGAAAGTCGTGCCTCAGTGGGGTTTTTTTCACTTGTTGTCCCCTGATCCTGAGCAGTAGGCGGGGGTCTTGGCACTTAATAAATTCAAGAGCACTGCGAGAAATCTTGAAGTGTTTTTCCACCCTCAAGCGTGTTCCATTTTATGGGGTCTCTGCTGTTGTGAGCTTCTTTGACATGTTATTATTCTCTACCGCGCCTGGCTGTGCATCTGAGAGAACATCTTGAACCTGCGTGGAGGCATGCCTGGAAAAGATGTGTGAAGTATTCACGGTGTGGAGAGAAGGAGGAGGGAACAGTTCACATGGGTACAAAAACTGAAGTGTAAAAGTTGTGGTTTTGCGGGGAGTTATATGCCGGACTATTTCTTGGCTGGGTGCAGTGACTTCATGGAGTCTTGTTGTTATTGTGAGGTTGCCAGGCAACCAGTAATAGTTCAGCATTTTGGGAAATACATTTATTCACGTTCTTGCAGAGAGATTGATGAGTAAAATCAATACCACTGTCACATCTGTACGGTAAATATGAAGCTGCTGCTAGCAGAAAGATTGGCAACAGATAGAAAAAGCTAAAAAGCTGTAAAGCACATCAATCCGGAGCATGACCGGAAAATGTCTTGGCAGAGACCAATAACTTCTCTGGAGTCTCTCTCGACAAGAAAGCGAATAAGCGTATTTCCCAAAATGTCGAACTATTCCTTTAAGTCATTTTAAGGATTTGTGGGGCTAGAACGTCAATGACAAGTGCCAACAAATTCATTTGATCACTTTACAAAAACAAAATATTTTCTTGCCTCTGATATATGTACTTATTGTGCCAAGCTGGCAGCCTCAGGACCTGCTCAGGATACTACTGCTGGCAGGTGGCATTGACGCATGGTGTGTAAAATCTTTAAATAGTCTTATATTTATCATCTTTCTCCACTCAGTCTCTATGGAGCAACGCCTATCTAAAGCTAAATCATGTTGTTTGCAGACTTTAGACCAAAAAAATTTAGTATTACAATACTACTATACAATACAATATACAATCATGGCTATGAAAATCTTGAAAGTTTAATATTTTTATAACTAGATAGCAATAAACAGATCACATGTGTGTCACAAAGGACAATTATAAACACATGATGTGAATCCTTGGAGAAGACGATCAGATCATTAACAGTACTGGACCTTCTCTTTATTTGAAAGGTGTCAACACTATGACTTACTCAACCATGTGGTTTACACTGTGAGCTGGTTCATGGTCCGAAGGTTGGGTTTAGTATGCAAGAGGCTCACCAAGGAGACAAGGGAAGGATCAGAGCCAAATCCCCAGTGCAAGTAAGAGGAAGTCTGTATACACATCATTTTTGACCTCTGGAGGTTAGTGGTATATGTATGAATGGGATATTTTCGACCGGTGGATCCTCCCTGCATGTCAGTGTGTATGTGCATTCATAAAAGAGCAGGAAGTAAAACAAGAACCTCCTCCTACACACTGAGTACACACACAATTTGGAGGTCCATTGTATGTGTGAGCCTGTGTGTTTCTCTGCTATTTATTGGGATACATTGTGGCTTGTGTGCGTGTGGAATTCACTGCAGCTGACTTCCCCTGTGGTAGAGCACAGACAGTGAAACAATACACTTCTCTTATGATTGTCATTCCCCACCACACACACACACACACACACACACACACACACGCCAAAGCTCCTGTAACACAAGCCAGATGTCTCCTGGAACATTGTCGGAGATGGAAAGTTATCCTGTTCCTTTTCAGGAGTAAATATTTTTTACCAGTTGAAAGGTAACTGGAAACAGCCGGATTGAGGAGAAGGAGAGAAACACCGATAGAGAAATTCTCCCGGTGGTTTCCAGGTGCTGAGTTCTTCAGAATACAGGAAAAAAAGTAACACTTACTCACCTGCTCAATATTCATGATAAAAGAATGAAACAGGACCACCGTGATCGCTCATTTTACCTCCATAGGCTCCTTATTTTCCCAAGTTTTGAAAGCATTTTGACACATCCAGTCCTGTGTGCGTGAACTTAAACCAAAGTTATGTCATATGTCCTTCAAACACCATTAGGGTTACTGATCTTTACTGAACACAATACGATTTTTTTTTACATTCAAACAAAGGACTACAGTACTGAATAAGAGCTTTTAAAGGATAATTCCAGATCATTTCATTTCTATTAGTTATGATAACATCTCCGAAGTAATCTTACGGTCGTTACTGGATGGGTGGCGTATTTGCGCCCTCTAGCTGGTTGACACTGTGGCAGCTCGACTCTTTCTAACTTTCCTCTTTGACCTGTGCAGATGTTGATGTGGGATGAATGGACTGGTGCCATGGACTGTGAGCCAATGGGCGTCCAGGTGTTTGTTTCACAAAAAAAGTAGCAACAGGTAGTGTGAAGGAGAGAATGAATCAGTTAGCCTGTAAACTAAGCTTAGTTTTGTGCTCACCTACTAATTTTTCTAATCCAGTGAGTATTAAAATACTAACTGCTTATTTTTCATGTCTTACACCTCAACTTAAATAAAGTGGTAAATGTTTTTTTGCAGAGGAAGGTGAGAAATAAAATCCTCTGGTTTAAGCAGCTCAGTCTGACTGTATGTCAACGAATACACTGTGGCTGTTTAAGTTGCGTATTATATTTGCAAGCTTTATGAGCTATGCTGGTCAATAAATATCAGATTCTGTCCAATTTTTTGATGATTTTCAGTGGTTGTCATAATTCAGTTTGAGACATGTCGCAGTGCAGTTCTGTCTTTGGATGGAAAATGCAGCTTTTGACTTTATTGTCTGAAAAGTGAGTCAATGTGTTCATGTTCAGTCCAATTTGCTGTTTCCCCACAAATGATAAAGTGGCTAATTTTGCGGTCAGTCTTGCATTCACAAATACAAGCAGTGTTTGCTTTAAAGCATTCATTGTATAAAATTCGACAGTAAGTAATGTAAACTGTGATGGATGTTGCAACAGACACTTTAGGTAATCATTTTACCATTTGATTGTCTGACTGCTCATGTTTCTTGCTTTGTCAGACTTTGTTTTAGCGAAATTACCTTGTTCCTGGATTTCATCAGTTCATTTTATGTCTACAGTGTTATTATTCATGATAGGAATGATGGCCAAAATATACTAACTCATGGTGACGTTCTAGTAGTAGAGACAAACGTCTTTGGGGGAAAGGACCTGTCCCAACCAGTACAGGAAGAGAAACATTGTATACTGTATTTGGGATTAATCTGTCCAGATGTACCCCCCTGTATCCTGTACAGCCCTAACAAATTCTGGGAGAACAGTATACTCGGCAAATCTCCATATACTTCTCAGTCAGGATATTTCATTCTGACTCGGTGTCTCTCTCTTCTTCACTCCATCTGTCTCTCTCTCTGGTTATCATCTGTCTTCTCTCGTCCTCATGCATTTATTCTCTCTTTCCTCTTGTCTCTCTTCCTTCCGTTACCTTGCTCTGTAAAGGGCATTTGGCAAAGTCTTATTCTCGGGGGATGTTTACATCACTGAATGATTGATGGGGTGTAATGAAACAGTCTAACCTTGAGTAGATGGAACATGTTCCAAGCAGCCGCAGATCCAACGCACACATCTCCCTTCAGAGTCGGGGGCATAGTATAGTGTTATATTATTAAGGAGACAATACAGGCAAGAATAAAGTAATGGATGAACTCATCAACGGTAAACTAATGTGCAATGTGTGTAAAGACTTGCAAAATATCCAGAATCCTTTAACTAAAATGATTTAACTGGCTGTAGAGTCGAGACAAACTAAAGCTGGCACAGACCCACAGAGCAGGCCTTTTATTTAAAAATGTATTGGGATATACATTCTATTAGAATGTTATATAATATTAAAATAAGTCATTAAGGCATAAATGATGGTAAAATACAATGTTTCATAATAGATATAAAACAACCATAATCCTTTCACTTTGGAGGAATATTATTATAGAAAAGGCCTCCAATAATCATGACTTTGATCCTGTCTTGATGTTTCCATATATAACAAGAGAAGACTTGCTGTATAATACTTTTTAACAAATCCATTCTTACAGCAGGAATGGGAACGAGAAGGAATCCAATGACTGCAGTGTCTATACTTCCCAGTCTCTTATGATATTTCTTCTTTCTTATTTCTAAATTGTTAAAAGTAAATGTTTTTAAGGTTTAATTAGAAGATTCTGATGATTTATTCATCCATTATCTTGACAATCACTTTGAATAGATAATGAGTCAGTATTTGATCTATTAACCTCCTAATGTGTGCATGTAGAAATAGAGCAGACACCTGCACTGGACTTTTTTTTGAAAATGTGTATTTTTAGGACTGGAAATGTGAGGCCATGGAAATGGAGAAGTAGATAACCGAAATAGATGACTTGCACCTCTTTTAAAGTCAGCCAGTCAGTCATCAGTTTTATTGGTATGGGTGTGTGGAAAGTCTTCAAAGGCAACACGTCTTAAAGTTACAACATAGACATTTGTACACGTTCAAACTACAGCAAAGATGATGGAAAATCTAGTGTTGCATTTGTGAAATAGTTTGTTTTTGGTGTGCTATGAAAATATCATTGACTGACCAGGTATGTGAATGCAAATATGTTTCTGAAGAAATCAAATTAGACCACCGTGGTACTGTCAACTGGACATCTGTGTGTTATTTCAAGGGGGATTGAGATTGTTTGGCAGAGCTTAACATGGTGGAGTGGTTTTGGCTCAACAGATCATCTGTCAATCGCACGGTCCCTGGTTTGATTCTTAGATCTTCCTGTCTATATGCTGAACTGTTCATGAGCGAGGCATTGAACTCCAAACTGCTAGAGAAAAAAGGTAACCTTAGTAAACACAGTGACCATGCAGAGTTCTACAAAAAAACCTTTTCAGTGATAGAATATCAACGCAAACGCAAGAGCTAAATAGACTATATTTAGTACTACATGTCCTTCTCCAGTCAACTACAAATAAAACAGAGGAAAAGGTTTTTACTAGAGCAAACTGTTATTAATATGGTGACAAATATTGTGTATGCAAATACAGCAGGGATTATGGTAAGGAAGAGGAAGAGAAGTATTACTGTAAGGGCAACCTTTCCGATGTCAGTGTGGATTACATTGTATGTATACATTTGTGAAGATACCTGAAAGAGAAGGTGGAATGTGTAATTCAAGTGATGAGAATATTTTCCGGTGTTAATTTTTCTTTCCACAGAATGTCCATTTATTGTCCAAGAGTCATGGCAGAAATGACTTTGTGTCTGAGCTGGAGAAAGACTCACAAGAAAAAGGAAAATAAAAGAAGTCTTATCTGTCTGCTGCATAGCTGAAGCTTTTGTTGTTGAAAGGGAGGTATTTATGACTAAAACCTTGTTTTATTCAAGGGGAAGTGCTCATTTAGCTATGTGGAAAATGGTGTGTCTGTTTTTTGTGTTACTCAGAAAAGTTTTGAGGTATGGATTTGTTTGAAGTGTAACTAAAAGTCAAAGGAATAATTTCAGCAGCAGTGTAATGAAGCCTCGGAAAACCAAACGCTCCTTACCGTCAGATAATGAATATAATTTGCAGTGATTTTGATGTTTGGAAGTAAATGACACTCACTTTGAAGTAACCATCCATACACAGTTGCCTTGAGATGTGCTATGATGATTCAGACATGCCTGTTTTCACAGACACAGAAACATGAATATGAATGAAAGGAAAACAGCCTGTTTCGACCTGAAACATGCTTATTAAGGAGGAAAAATTCCACCGCTCCCCCACACAGTGTGTGGTCTGGGGCATTAATCAAACAAAAAAATGGAACATTTTTACATTTCAAATTTGCTGCATTTCAAAAGCTCCACTGTCTGTGGGTTATGTCGTGAATAGTGCTAGCAAACAAAGGATTGCACAGGGCGAGATGACTCAAGTGACAAACGGGTGGTTAGGAATTTGCTCAGCTTGGAAACCCATCATTACTGGGAATATGAGAGTATCAGAGCAATGCAACAAACAATTAGAATGTGACCTTGGGTTTCAGTGTTGGAAATGGTTACATATGAGACACATTTTGCATAATTGAAATTAGTATCTCTTCACGCAATACTTAAATGACTTAGACGGCCAGTGACATGTACAAATGAGAAGGAATTCAGTCCTCAGCATGAGTATTACACAAGTATTACAACTTTGTAGATAAAAGACATAAACCAACAGAAAGGTGTGTTTTTCCTTATCACACAATTAGGTTTTTGCATGACTGCAAAACAGGCAGAACAAAAAAGCAGTGGAAGTTAAGTGCTGGTTTCAGAGCCAGATTCTATTATCACGTTACAAAACCACTATTGCTCTTTTTTGCACTTATTCTCTCTTGAAGCCACCCTTATTTGTCACCACAGGATGGTAATTACGGACATGTGACGACTAGCATTAGACTGGGTAGAGGAGAACCACTGAACAGATGACCGACTTACATCCTGATTATAGGAGGAGCAGACATCCGTATGTCACCACATGGGGAAGTGCGCTGACTAACGGGCTGACATATGTATGCTTGGTGACTGTAAGCAATCTTGGTACCAGGCACTGGCTGGCGTTTGTGTGGTCAGTAAACACAGGATTCCCATTGGCAAAGGTAATAACAGTTACAGTGGCTTAGCGGAAAATGCCCTCACTAAGTTTTCACAACAGGAGTAGAAATCGGAAAAACTCATCTGAAATCAGATTCTGGTTGGTGTTCCCCAACACTCCCACACATACACCTCCTCCTAAAGTCTTCTGGTAAAATCCCTTTGACTGAGGCCCTGTCGGTAAACACAGATTTACCAGGAAGGCTGAGAGGATATTACCCCTTCATGAGTGCACACAAACACACATAAATACATGTACGCTTGTGGATACTTCATTGTTGACTTCTGTGCTGACAGAGTTACCTTGTTACTGAAACATCTGTTTCATCATCCTTCATATTTGTCTTTCGACACAGGTGTTCCGCTTTCCTGTTTGCTGTGGTTGAGTCAAGTTTTACTGCAGGTTAAAATAAATCTAATTCAGAGTAATATCATGCAGGTTTAGGCTTTAAATGTTTTTGTAGCCCTTTTCTGCTTCTGAGTGGAAAGCAAGATATAACAACCACAGGCTTTTGGAGTTTTACTGTTTTAGTTCAGTGAAACATTTTTATTTTGGTCATTTTAATGCATTTTATCTGTATTAGCTATTATTTTGTACAGGCCAATTTTGCTCATAGTATAAATTTGTCAGATGTCATTTAGTTTACATTTTTACCTGTCAGACATGTGAGCAGACTAAAGCTTGAGACTTTCCCCTGGATACCTTCCAGAGGTTATGGTTATGCAGGAATGCAAGCAGACTTACAGGCTCTTACAAGTTGAGCCAGCACCTATTTAGCAAGGCATTTGTGCAAAAGAGATGACCTTTTCAAATATCCCAAGCACTGGTAGCCTGCCACTATTGAAAAGGTTCTGCACAGGATTCATATCCGTGCCCCAGTGTATTTCAGTGAGGTGTTTTTGAAAGGAGTGCCACAACTGTTTGTGACCTTTATCAACTTGTTGCTCAACATCAAATGTAACAGAAAATTGTGCAAGCCATGCAGATTAAAAGCGAATGACATTGGTAGAAAATACAAAGATAAAACATTCGAATAACCTTCGCTAAAGCACAACCCCCTTTCCTCTTTCTTAGAATGTTGCTATTTGCTTTGGGCAAATGGGCTGTGGTTGCACAACTGTACAGCCACCAGCACTTCGGAACTTCACACACACACACACACACACACACACACACACATACACACACACACACACACACACACACACACACACACACACACACACACACACACACACAAACGGCAGTAAACACTGTTTGGAAAAGCTTATTTGCTGCATTAGAGAATTGTTTTTCCATTCAGTTCAATTTAACAGACCCTCAAATTAGAAACACCTTGTTTTACTGCAGTGAGCCATTTCACACACCTATTCCCATGCTTTTATTCAACTGTACCACCAGGGAACCTTTCTTTCAAATGAAGTCCCTGCTTTCTGACCCCCAAAGCTTGTGAAAATGTATTATGGCTGCAGATGTGTTATGTATCTTAACTTTGTTTGTATCTTACATCACAGGAATCTCTACTGATGGATAAACTGCTATTAGCTCTTGTTATTCATACTGAAATATGCATTTGTGGAACTCTAGTCCAGATCAGCTGCATTGGGTGGACCTCTACAATTCCAGTAGCTTAATGATGGGTGGTCTTCTGTTCCATATTTAATGCCCAGTTTTCAGATTTATGGAGCTGATCTTAGTTGTTGCTTCAGGGGATATACCCCTCCTGATCCACCTCGGATTACTAAGAAAGAAATGAAAAAAGTGAAGTTGCTTTCACAGCGGCTCTGGGAAAGTCCAGACTCAAGTCATGGGACCTACTATGTCTACGTAGATTCCATATAATGGCTTTAATAACTGTTATGATATAAATTTAGCTCTAGGGTTATTGAACCATTCTAAAAACAGGTTCAGAGAACAAGCCCAGAAATAGTAGAAAATAATTTCACTGGAAATCCCTTGCAGAACATTCTCAGATTAAGTTCAAAGTACTTAGTATTGAGAAATAGGGCTCTCACATTTTTAATTTCACTCATATGTTTTATAGTCCAACAAAAACAGGAATCCTCGGAAAATTGTATCTGTATATTTTTAAAAAAGGGAAAAAGAATTCCCTATCTGTGTGTTCTCTAGAGATTACAAGCTCAAACTCATATCCATCCCTCCACCCTTTACGCTCAGCCCTGTCCTTGGCCAGAGTAGGCAGTTTCCCACCCCAGGGCTTGGACATATGTGAGTGTTGGCTCAGTCCCTCATGTGAAGGTCAGCCCTGACAGGAGCCCCAGATTGTCACCCCTGGGGTTGGGAAGCAGGGCTAATTGACTTTAAACCAGGCTGCATGACATGCATCAGGACACAGTGACTGGAAAACTAAGGGACAAAGGACCAATTTACAGAGGGATGTGGTCATGTAGTAGAATTTCCTAAGTATGAAACCATATATAAACTGACTGGATTTCAAAGGGATTAGAGGCATGATAAAACACTGTGGCTTCAAGATATGCAGCTGTTCGACATTTACGCTCGCTCACTTTTCTTGCTGATACAACTCATTTCTGCTTGTTAAACACAAGGCTACAGCCAGAAGATGGTTAGCTTAGCATGAAGACTGGCTAGCTAGCTGTTTCCCCCTGCTTCATGTGTTTATGCTGAGCTATTCAACTGCTTGCTGTAGCTTCATTTTTAGCATATAAATATAAGCATGGTATTGATTTTCTCATTGAACTCTCATCAAGACAGCGGACAAACATATTTTCCAAAATGTCTATTGCTTTAACTATTGCTTTAAGCTTATTCATCTGGGTTTTAATGCACTCAAAGAAAGTTTGGTTAAAGATAGTAGATAATGTAACAGCAAGTCAATTACAATAAAAAAGGTCCTTCATAAACCATTTTCATAAACACACGCGCATGCACACAGTTATCAACAGTAATCAGTTAACACTTATCAGTTCTCTTGAGCTCAGAATGAAAACCCATTTCAAACAGTAAACCTCAGCTTTGTTAAATCCTCAAAAGATCCTTATTGCCCTGCCTTCCCTCCACTTCCTGTGCTCCTTTCATCCCCGTTAGGCCATGTAAGGACAAATCATTGTGGGGAGGCGACTGCATAAACGATGGTTTACGTGGTGTTTGATGAAACGTCCAGTCAGGGCTGGCCACTGATGGAAACGAGCCAGGGGGAAGCATTGTGCAATCAATGGGCTTGGTTAATTACAGTAGATCAAACACAAGCTCCATGGCAACCCCTGCCACATTTTCCAAAACATAGGCCTGCAAGGCATTCAGCATGCACGGCGGCTGTGACATGGTGTTATGCATGGCGGACACAGGGACAATTGGCAGTGGCGCAGTGTTTATTTCATGGGATGAGTGCACAGTGGTTGCATACTGTCAATTTTAGGGTAGTTGTCAGCCCACAGACCACGCTATTAGGGCTGCAGCTATCGATCGAGTACCCACCGATTATTCCATCGATTAATTGAGTAATTGGATAATAAATACTTTTGTTTTATTAAACAGGAATGTTAAATATGCAAAAGAGAAAATAAGACAGGTCTCTAAATTTAACAACTAATTTGTCTCCTTTTAAGGAAAATCTACATTTTTATTGCTTAAATTGCATACAATAATATTATCTGTCAAAACTAAATTCATTTAGTGCCATATTACATTCTGGGTTTTAAAGAAAAACAATTCTGAAATGCAAAAACCCCTTTTGCTTTAAAAGAGGTGTATGTATACTAACTTTCAGAACTAAAAGTTTCAACCTAGTTAGTCATAACGTGAGCCTTTACTGTCTTTGTGGCATTTGTAGGACGAAAAAAACAAGCGGGCAGGAACTGTGACCATCATAATAATAACATGAATGAAGCTCAGGCTTTCACAAATTAACTGCAGCATCTTATTTTCTAATGTAGGGACATCATAACTAGCCACCATATTAATTGACTTTGTTAACTAGCCATTACATATAGCGATAATTAATGTACATTCTTTACTAGCCTTCATATACCTTGTGTCGGCTCCACTCTGTGGACTTGTTATTCCAGTGGTTCCATATCCTTTTATACACCATCTCAGTTCTATGAAATAGTCCAAACATTTCACAAGACAATAATAGAAGCATTTGGAGTTACATTTTCAGTCCATTGTGGTCACTCGAATGAAAAATGTTTTTAAATCTCTTAATCTAAGCACAACAATTTTGTGCTGATTATATTCATAGTCGAGTTTGTGTACTTTCGAATGATGTATTCACACTCCAAATGGTTTGGGTTGGCTACACAAGTGCTGGTGCAATGCCTTTTCAAATATGTTTCTCAAACTTTTACTTTTACAGCAGTGGAGAACTCATTTGTGTGTTCTCTGAGAGTCGTGACAGAGGCGGACACCCATGCTGTCCGTCTATCAGCTAGCAGCAGGCATTGTCAACAGGCCACCAGCGATGGGGTCTGTCCACATCAGACACCAGATCTGTTCTAGTAAACTCACTAAAGTTGGCTCTCACATCCAAACCATGAGCCAATCGCGAGAAGAAATGTTAAGTGCAAATAAAACTCTGAAAATTCATATCCTCATAACGCAGTGTCCCTCTCTCTGCATTGCTTTCTGTCTGTGACCCTTCTGTGCCCTTGTTTATTTATTCCTTCTTCTCATTTTGTTTTCTCAGCCCATTCCCCCCTTCTTCCTGCCTCTACTCGCTCTCGTCTTAAATTACTTTCAAATTCCCCAGTGAGCTTGTTACATTTGTTTCTAATGCAGTACCTAACAAATTACAAGTGTCCTATTCTTGGGTGCCTTCTATCAATTCTCATTCATGTGTAAGAGGGCAGCTCTCGGACAGTTAAGTAGCTCCATCTGTGTGTGTGTTTGTGTTTCTGTGTGTGACAGGGCAGGTCAGTCATGAGAGCGGAGAGCCTGCATTCCTCTGTGCAGTACTAAATCCTCATGGGATAGACCTCATTAGTGGACTAGCTGTTCCCAGGCTGTCTCATATCACTGCGACAGTGTGTGTGTGTAGGTGAAAGCATTTGTTTACACGTTCACACATTTTTTTGTGTGTCCATCTCCTCTTGTGGCTGTTTATGAGAATAGCTGTGTGTCTTCTTCTCTGTTTGTAATTTTGACTCTCCAATTATATCCTGTGTTTGTTTGTAGTTTCAAAAGACAGGTTATACTGCTGTAGCTGGCTTTCTGCCTGGGTTTTGATATGTTGTGTGATACTCAGTGGAGGAGCATAGGGAGGTCAGTAAAGTCTACAAGGGATGAGATGTACTCAAGGGACTAGCTTGCCTCATGGACTCTTCTCAACCTCGAAAAAAATCCTAAATGCACACACGCGCGCGCACACACACACACACACACATTCTCCATCCTCTCTTTTTACCATGCTGTCATGTGCTAAAGTGTCCCTGAGAGACACTTAACACATCCATCCGTGACTCTGTGGTTCCAGACATAGCTTTGACCCCCATGCGGTTGACCCCAGCTGGGTTTGACAGCTTCTCATGTCACATTCTGTCTTTGGTTTCACTTTATTTTTCAGGCTGGGGAGAGCAAGAGGCAAGGAGAGCAAAAGGAGAGGAGAGTGCGAGGAGGGGTGTAAGCATTCAAGGGAAACACTCTGTTCTGATTTTTCAAAATGTGGAAGGAGAATGCTGTCTTTGTTGTGCAAGAGGTCAGACAAATGTTTTTCCACTCCTCATGACCCGGTGTGCACAGTCAGCCACTTCATACTTTCTTGTGAATTATGACTTACCTGAGACATGAAGAGTGCAGCTTCTGTTTGTAGAGAAAAGACAATATTACCTATAATATTTGGCTATAAGAATGAGACTTCTCTTTGAATAAGGCCTAGTGTATTTGTTTGAATAATATATGTCTCTAGTGCTACTGTATTCATTTACTTTTTTTTTCATTGGCTCTACTGCGAATGTAAGATGAACAACAAAGAAGAGTCACCATGTGTTCAGCCTGTCTGTTTGTCTTTCTGCTTCACATCTTCTGCTCCTGACTCACATGAGGATATATTACTGAGTGGGCAACAAGCACCAGGTGGCTGCAATCAAAACTACATAAATGTAAATTTTGAGACCAATTCAAAGGACAGAACAGGTGACAGAGCAGAGCTCAAGTTATTTTTTCCAGAAACACTAAATAGCTACCCAGAGTAAATCCCAATATTGTTCTTCATCTTTTTTGTTTTTCTTTATCAGCAGTAGAACAGCTCGCAAAACATTTAAGTTAATTTAAATAATCTGTGACCAAGGTTCATACATTGTTTATGGAGATATCAGTTAATTTTTAGTTCATGAAAATAGTTTGTAATGGACTGTAGCAGAGATACAGAAAGGCTGATGGGTTGCAAGTTATGGCTGATAGGAGTCTAGTGGTACACTAGGAAGTGGTTGATAAACTGTAAACACACTCGCTGCTCACCTGGCAGGAGCCTCAGGTTGGCCAACACACAAACAGGCTCATAATGACCCACTGATACCAGGCCGCTGGCTGATGAGAGACACGGACAAAAAACAAGGCAGACAACGACGTCAGTAAGCAGACACAGAAACACACACACATGCACACACAGAGCCAGACACCAAGCTGAAGCGACGGGGAGCTACTGAACAGGCCCAAGCCAAGGCCTCCTTCGCTGATCACAACACAGGTCTGTCTGATACGCATCTTGCGCAATATATTGATGCAAGTTTGCGCTCTTTCTCTTCTTCTCATTTCTTTGAAAGAGGATGATTTCGAAATAATACCAGCCATGGTGTTGGGGGGTTGGGGGGGTAGATTGGCAGGCAATGTATGAGGGCAAAGCTGGATATCAGGTCCGACATATAATAGATACACACGAAACACACACAGCACACATAAATATGACTTAATACACATGAAATGCACTTTTTGTATGCGACAGAACATTTAATATTAGACTTGTATTTATAACACATCTAAAACTAACTATGAATGTGACCTTAAACTTTATAATCACACTTTTAAGACAAACTAACTGGATAAATAATCCTTTTTACAAGCATAGTTGGCCTGTTCCAGGTCTTTTATTTTCGTGGGGATGTATGACTTGATATATAACCATACATCAAAATGAAGAGAACACACACCCACACACACAGACAACAGGTTTCTCACTTCCCTATTATTTTTTGCAAACAATGATTTATGCTTAGCGGGGATATCCAAGTGACACTACTATCAGGCATTGGAAGGTAAATAGAAGTCAATGACTGCTTTATCATCATCAGATGATAAACTATACTGTAGCAGACCACATTGACATGTTGACATATACCAATATACATACAGATTTACAATACTGTACACTTGTTTAAAGCACAAGCATCGCTTGATTTACGTTTGTACCTGTGAGCCTGGAATGTGGGAAGGATACTGTATAATAACTGTTACGACTTACTGCACTTGACAACAAGTACACTGCCTAACGTTGGTGCATAAATCAGGAAATTGGGAGGATGAGAGGTTGACAAGACATTCCGGAGGAGCTCGAGGTCTCCTATCTTAGTAACAGCAAACATGTGACTGGAAGCACACATACAACATTTCTGTAGTTACACATGAAAACAGGCAATCTTGCTTCAAGACACACATGAAGATGGAGAGGGGACATCAACAACTTCCTTCTGAGTCTGAGGAGAGAAGAATTATAAATACCTTTAGCATCCTGTCACCTAAGAGTTTAAACTTGTAACCTAAATGTTTGTCGTCAGAAGTTTCTATGATGGATGTTACATTGTTATTTTATGATAGTTGTCTTTGTGTTTTTTTTCTACTTTTGCTCTTTCCATAGAGGCATGTTTTGTGCCCTGAATGGGAATATCAGACAGTGTTATCCACCTCTGCTCTGATTGGTTCAGTCTTAGAGTAGACTGACGCTCAGTCGTGCAGATCATGATGTGTTTGTGTATATATATATTGCTTGTTCTGCTTTGTGATATTTATTTGACAATGCCTGCGAGGATCCCACCAAAAAGATCGAAACGTTGCTTTCTTAAATTAAATTAGCTGAGAGCTATCAGTACTGTGCCACACACTGTATGACCATTGCACATGCACAGCACATATGTTGTCATAGAAGGGAAGACACACACACACACACACACACATGTAACCAAATCCAGGGATTGTGGCAGGGTTCAGAGTTCTTAGAACACTAGCAACACACAGCAGGTCTGCCAGAGGAACCACAGAGAGTGAGAGACACACACATGCACAGAAACATACACACGCCATGGCAGTGCTGTCAGTGAGTCAGTGTGTGAGTCACACTCCGGCTATGCTGCCTCTCGATTTTATAACAGCCGCCAGCACGGCACTGTATTTAATATTCCAAAAAACTGTACTGTAGGACTGTGGCACACATGCACATATATAAACATACGCATATATTGTACTGTACTTAAATATACATTCACACACACAATATTTCCTTTGGTCAAATACGCCTCCAGAAATAAGACTGAGGGGTTATATTCACACATATACAAACAACACACGCCCTTTAATGCCTTTTCTCCTTCATTCAAACACACACACACACACACACACACACACACACACACACAGATTCACCCTCGTCATTGGGGACGACTGCAAATGAGTCATAAGGGGAGAGGAGGGAACCCTTACCTCTTTGTGTGTCAGATCTATAGGACAGCCAATCATAGCGTTCTGCACCACAGATACTGACTCCATTAGATCTGACCTATGAATCACTCCCCTATACATTCTCACAGGAGAATGTTTGCAGCTTTAGGAGGGGGGAAATATGGAAAGGCATGTTCTTGAAATGTCACATCAACACATGTCTTTATATCTGTATCACACTTTGAGTTGGAATACTGAATCCCCACCTGTTTCACAGTGCTAAACATTGGCTCCCACTAACATTTACATTGTGGATGCCAGTTATGGATCGAAAGGACTGAACCACTTGCATGCACTGTTAGAATCAACCCAGGCTCAGTCAGTTTACATTTGTTATTGTTTGGAAAAGCTGCACTCTCGTGAGGGTGGAGGCCAAAATGATAAAGTCAAGTTTTTAAATGCTAAAAATACATTACATATCCGGATGTTTTTGTCTCGCAGTTCAAAGCTCAGTTTTGTGTCTTTCAAAATGCAATCAGTCTGCTTCTCTAGAGAGGTAACTGATAACAGGCGACACACACACACACTGCAGCTACCTACAGGTTTAAAAGAACACAATGTCTCCATATCAGATTCCCAAATTAAACCAGGTAAGAAAACTTTTAAACATCACCCTCTAGTGACTGCTTAGGGGAAGTGAACAACCTCTGTGCCACAGCATTTCAAAGAAAAGGTTTTCTCAAACCCAGGAAAAAAAGCATTATTCATTTGTTTGCGTTTAACTTTTATTGCGGGGATTCCAGGTGCAAATAGTTGCATTTATTGGTGGTTATGGAAGACATCTGCAAAACCGCATTTGAAGAAACAGTTTAGTTTGCTGTTCAAAGATGAAAAACCTGTGGCATACGAGAAGGCTCCTGGCAATGTAAGATCAGTGGCATAAGGCTCAAGGGATGCCAGTTATGGCTGCATATGAAAGCAGCTGCTTGAGGCTGTGCAGCGGTTGATGTGTGCCGTGAATGATGGATCTGATAGGAGTGGCGTGACGCTGAGGGGCAATGAGTCAGAGTCAGCGATAAGGACCTGGGGTTATGAGTGACCTCGCTCAACTGTCCCTCTTTTCTTCCATACGCATCCTCCTTTCCCTTCACATCTGGTTCTTTGCATGGGTATCCTTGTTTTTGTGTTTTTGTTTTTTACAGTCAATGACTCATCTTGCCTCCTGTTGTACCTTTGACTCTTGCCTAACATGAAGATTGTTTATTCTTTTACCACTTGCCTCACATGATTCTTTCTTTTTGCTTCTTTCACCATCTATTCTTCTACTCCGTGATCAGGGAGTGGAGCCTTTAGGTTTATCTGCGATTGGAAAAGCTCTCTGACTCACACAAACACACTTTATAGGGGATGACTCATTGCAACACAGGCCATTCAGATCCACAGTACACCAAAGTCGAACTGGTATGTGAGTGCGTGTCAGTGTGACTGTGTTTGCATACACATTAACCTTTATATGCATTAAGGTGTTGTTGCGCAGGGGGCTGATGACACACCACCTACGCAGCTTTTATCTCACAGAATCACTGTGATAATCAGTGTTGCTGTAAGGGAGGTTTTGGTAGCCCTTATATTGGTTATATCAAATATTTGTTGTCATTGCTTGCACGACGGCTCCATGAATTCAGTTTGTGCATGTGTGTAAATGTGCGTATACTTATAATGATATAAACTTTTAATACGTTTGTGTACAAGTCCAGAGGCAAAAAAGTATTCATAATGACATGGCAGCTGAGGAATGATGAATGTGTTGAGTGACTCATTCAAGAGAGACATAGGAGCCATCATCCTCCACTGTGGCAGACAACCCATACTGTAACACACACATATATATATATCCTGATAGGCACAGACAGTGTGGTGCAAAATGTCCTCGGCTTCATTTGTACCACTTTTGCATGTCTGTGGAAGAGATGAGTCACTTTCAACTGCAGTCGTCACGTAACTACTGTCACTTAGATTGATTCACACTGAACAATTTCTAAAATAACAATCAACCTCTCTGCTGCCATTTTTATGCAAAGCAACTGAGGGTACACCATGCACTTATTATAGAATAGCAATTCACTGGAACAATGCAAAAGTGATTTGTTTTTATTCATAAAGATGAATAACATGGTGCCATAAAATGCACTGTTGAATCCGGTACAACTGAATTCTGGCATTGTGTGTTATATAAAAATATAGCTAAGACAATAAATGGCTGGAATTTCAAAGACAAATGTTAGTAAAGAACAACATGTTCTCTTACAAGGCATCACACAACTACAAACACACTTGCACTAAAATACTGCTCAGACCACCTGTGAGGTGATTTTGGCGATGACACAGCTTTTCTTTCATCACAAGATTATAAAACAGTAATACACCTTTTAATATCCTTTATATATCAGACAAAAACAAAAAACAACAAATTAATTGTCATCATCTGTGTCCTCTTCGTCCTCATCATCATCCTCCTCCTCTTCAGATTCTTCCTCCTCTTCGTCGTCCTCTTCCTCCTCCTCCCTTCTTGTCTGCCAACCAGAAGCTCTTTGTTGCTGTGACAACAAATAAACAGTCACTATGCAACGAAAACACTTAGCAGGTAGTTGTTAAGCACAATTTGTGCTTCCGCAGAGTCGGTTTTCTCCCGAATATTTCTCTTTCACTAGGGTTGCGGTTAAAAGGAGAGACAATACAGGTACAGGTGTAAACACACCCCAATATGCACAGATGACAAATTCCTCGGGTTACATTTGCAGTTTAACTCTATATGAACATAAATATGTCCCATGTTGAAGGAAAGCCAAGTTCATATAATGGCATGTGTATAATCTAAGAGGGAGACTTTCTTAATGAGCATTGTCATGTTTTACATTTCTTAGCAGTTTTCCTCTGGAGTTTTATCCAGTATGGAAACAGGGTGTGCAATCCACTTTTCTAGCGGTTACCTGACTGCAAGTGTGTGTTTTGTTTAGCAGTGATTGCAGTTTCCCACAAATAAAGGCAAACCTTATCACGGAAGCAAAGTATGGTCTCAACTTGTGAAGCAAGACGCATTTGAGGCAATCTGGCTCTGCAAGCTACAATCTGAACATCTCTAGATACAAGATAGACGTATCTAGATCCAGACATTTTACTAGGCAATCCTCCACAAGTTAGTGCAGTACCACTGTCAAGGTGCTGGGGGTAAACTGAATGTAGGAGGAAATGCATGATGTTACCAGCATGCAATGACATGTAGAAATTCAAACTGAATGATGGCTGGGGTGATGCTGCGCACAAACACGAGCTCAACTGATAAGACTCAGAGTTATCGAGTACCAGCCTCTACTGGTATGAGGAAGACTACTGGGTTCGATAAAGAAAGAAAGGAATTTTTGTTTCATCATCAATATGAAACTTTTGCAACTGTCAAAATCAAAGATAAAAAGCAATGCCATAACAGAAACTTGATCAAACTGGGATCTTCTGGGGAAATTCTAGTTTTTGTAGAAGAGCATCTTTGCTGTCTGTATCTTACCTGTAAAGTCCCTGATGTACTCAGGAAGGACCCAGTCCGATCGAGGGAGGTTTTGGAATTAGCTCGCACTATGTCTAAGCGTGACTGGTAGTCAGGGGGGTGCAGCGAACTCCTGAACACCTGCCAAAGACAGTAGGCGCTATATTTTTTCAAAGAGAAATAGGAGAATGGAAGCAATGCCTACACACACCCATTGGTAATCTTAATGTGTGCATTGAATATAATGCAAGCGGCCACAGTGTACACAAACTGAGTGCACATTGTTAAGGCAGCTCAATACATACAGTTTGGGGATGTTACGCAATTTTTGGGGGTTTTATTTTATAACAGTTATATAAGAGTCGCAGGAGCAAGAACACACAACTGGGCTGGCAAGCTTTCTTAGGTCACACATAAAATATGGCAGCTCAGAAGGTACGCCTCTGATAACATAGCAAACTGCCATTTAAACCACGCTGATGGTCTTCACTAAATAAATTTCGCAAGAGCTCTCGATCAGGATTGTCTTCATGCCTGTCATTGTGCCTTTTACAGTTGATTCCATCTCCCATGCTTTGTTCTATGAGTCACTGAAAAACAGCCTTGTCTGGGTGAGGAGTTTCGATTCAATATGAATGGAAGGGAGATGATTCAGTGCAAAAACACACAGATGAGATGGCAATGGGTGGAGGAAAATAGCACACGGGCATCTGCAGGACAATCTCGGTCTTGAACATCACTGATCCTTTGTTTTCTCACTACAGGCTTTGTCTTTTAAAATATTTCAGCAAACCTCTCAAACCAAACTGTAAACAGAAGAAAGTAGCTAGCATGACTCTGAATTGTGTAGAAGCCCCGGCAGGTTGCTTCAAAGTTACCCTTTAATCAGTTAAAGGGTGTGGACTATAGAGTTTGTTTGAGCAATGAGTCGATGTGTAATGGGAGTAACGACTATGATAGCTTGGACTTCTTAAATATAACCATCAGGTTAATCAAATGCACAGCACAGGGTGTAAATAAAGAACACTGTCACATTTAAATATACACCCTGTATACATATAAACTCCTATGCACAAACACACTAATGCTGGCAGGCTAATAATAATGACTGGGCCATGGTTAACCTTGAGCATAGCGTGAGCCTACCTCCAGGTCCTCTTCCTCATCCACACTTTGAATGCTTTGGTAGGCCAAGGTGTACACCTCCAAGGCCTTGGCATGGAACGACATCTCCACTGTCACAAACTCACCAAAGATTTTCTATAAGGCGAAAGACGGGGATAATATTTCAGCACTGAATGGGCTTTGGCACTGTTTAAATTGATCACAACTCACTGGTGGCCACAAGACATGAAAAATAGTTCTGAAATGACAAAAACAGAATATTTTTGAACAGCTGAAGGAGGATTAAGAAGTGTGGGCAGGTGTTAAAAAAAGACTCTCCAAATCATCACTGTCTGGTTTCACTTCACCAGACATATATTTCCCACCCCTCAAATTGTAGTTCTTAATTTGAGGTGGATAAGAAGCTCAGAGCAGCAGACCTTGATGTCCCGGATCTTCTGCTTCTCAAACTCGTCTATGGTCTCCTCCAGCTGCCTGGTAGTCCGTGTGGCATCCATGGTGGCTCTCTGGAGCTCACTTTCAGCCTGATGGGAGAACAAAAGAATAAACAACATACTACAAAATCATCAGACCAACATGAGAGGTTATGGCTAACGTTTTAGAGAAAAGCCTCAGTGTGTCACAATGCCGTATGAACATAGAAATTCAACAGTATCCCTTTGTGCTTGTTGATTTAACCAATTAGAAGTTGAATACTTGATACCCTAGCTCACTTGTGGCAATGCACAAAACTACAAAAAAACTGTTTCATTGATGTGAAGCACCTGAAACCGGCCAGAGCTGCAGTTCCAGTCCCGCCTGTGCCACCTATCGGCAAGGGCCCTTCGGATATTGACATGCCTCTACAGGAAGCGATAGTAATAGCAATTTTGACACTTGTGTCTCAAGCATGTGTGCAATGTAACACCTTCACTACACACGTAGAGAAGCAGAAACCATATAAGATGAGCAGCTCCTGTTACTTTTGTTTTCTGTAGGTGCTGCTGGTTGGCATGTGTGGAACTGGCCTGACAAAAACCTTCTTCTTGTGGAGAAACCGCAGAGGGTTTGTGGGTTTATACGTGAGTTACAAGTCACTTCCATAATGTGCTTAACATCTAATAAAGAGTAATGAAAAACTCTATTGCTGCCGTTGCATTTTGACCAAGCAGCCATTGAACTGTGGTCAAAACACAACTCATAACATATTGAATGATTTCTGTTGGAGTTACTGGGCAATTCTGTTTCTAAATGCGTTTCCTCATTTTAGTCTCACATCACCAGTGATGAGATGTACAGATTACATGGGACACACCTGAGACTGAAGGCTTGGTCAAGGAAACACCAAAACATATTGGCCTGTTGTCTGTGTTTATTCTACTCCTGCAAGTTGTAAATTGTTAATGCATCAAGTGGATGTGAAAATACTGTAAAGTAAACGTTTTCCAACTAGACAAGATAAACATTCAAAATGGATCCAAGTTAATTTTCCTGTTGCAACATGAATTAACATCAATAACTAAAAAGGAATTAAACTGTAACCACCTGCACAAAAAAACTATATGGGTGGTCATTGTCACATCAAATGTCTTTTGTCTGTTTGAAATGAAATTAGAGAATTTAACAAACAAAGCAAGGATACAATGATCTGCCTGTCTGAGGGGTTTCTCTGTCTGGTCCTCTCAAGCTGAGCCATCTGTTTGGCTTCTCTGTCTCTGGCACTCTGAGTTGTCTTCAGATCCTCCTACATACAAGCATACAGTGACACCGGAGTCATTTTGCGAATTGACAATGACAGTCAATTATTTATACATTTGTGTTTTCAAATACTAAAGGTCTTAATCTAACAAACATTTGGTGTAGCTCAGTGTTTTCTGGATCAAGACCTCAAGTACACCCATATATTAATGAATGGTATATTGTTTCAGCATTGACAGAAAATACAATATAGCCAAGTTCACGTTTATCAGGACTAAAAAACTTAATTTAGCCAGATATAATTCAATTTTGACACACTCACTCTGCCTGTATAACAAATGACCAATCACAATCATTCTCAAAATGGACTGTTTCTTTTAAACAAGATAAGAAGCGTTATGTATTTTTAGGCACCTACTTTAAAATCTAGCAAATCTGCAGTTTTGGGAGTATTTTAGTAAAAACAAATAAAAATGTGACAAGAAAAAACATTGACAGTACTTTGCAACTGTGGGCGACAGGACAACACGAGACATTGATCATTTATGGCAACACTGTATGAGAAAGACTCCAAAAGTCACAATGGACTTGATATATTTTTTAACCAGAAAAAGGACTTTAATCCTGGTTAAAACAACATGATGAGACGGGGAGATGCTGACAACGGCACAAAGAGAGGCTTATTTTCCAGTGGGTTATTATCATTAAATCAATACTGCCCTCAGGTGGCCATGCAGTGATATAAACACTGACACAATTGAAATGCGTTCTTCAAGAAGCTGCAGTTATTTAGATGGAACTGAAATCCAATTAAATGGAGAGGGGTCAAGGCAGAAAGGTAAACAATTTCACTGTCTTTGAGGCATCTTTCTGTCATTTTCTGTCACTGGCATCTGGAGCAGCATTCTGTAGAAAAGCAATGTCAGTGCTCTGATAAATTACACAGAAGTTAATATATTTAAACATTGTTGCCTTACGATCATGTATAGTAAAATAATAGTGTAACAAGTTTCTAATTGTAAGTTTCTAATTTCTAAGTGTAATTGTACTAATTGTAGCTGGAACATGGATTAAGCTTTGTCCTTCAACTTTGTTGAATCAGTGTAGATGTCAACATGGCTGCAGCTCAAAGCAGCACTTACCCTTTTACGTTTAACTAAAGCTCCATAGCTTTTTAATGGCTCTATGACTTTGGCTTCAAGTCTTTCCACCTGTAAGGAAAGAAACATCACTTTAGGATCTGTCTCACCCAACACATTTAGACTGTGGCTGTGAATATGAAATTATGACTGAAATCAGAGCAGCAGGAAATATAATCCTGTAGTTTTACCTCAGCTTGGCGGTAGTCTTCAATCTTGGCCATGTGGTCAGCAAACTGCTTCATACCCTTCTTCAGGTTTGGCGTTTCTGTGTCTGCATACATGCCGATTTCCCGAACCAGGAGATCTGCCTTGTCTCGTAGCCTGGCTGTTTTACGGACATAGGCAGCAAACATTTGGCACATCTCTCCAAAATGTTTCTCCACATTGGTGATGTTTTCCTGGATCTTTCTCGTCTGGTTGTCCCTGAAGAGGGTGAAGGACAACATTAACACAAAGAGCAATGGGGACACAATGGTACATTTGTTTCACACATTTGTGCTGGTTATATACTGAATCATAGGAGCTCGAATTTTGCATCTATCTGTAGCATCTTGTTCGTCGAGAACCAAAACATCTTGTGGATTTGATGTACAGCGTTTTGTTTAAACATGCATTTCATAAAGCCTCTTATTTCATCATCGTTGATTACACAGACACTTAGTTTGCCAGATACGTAACTGTTATTGTAAAACCTAACGTTACTTATTTAGTAATGCCTATTAGCTAGTGTTGGTTACCGTTTGAGAAAAGGCCAATTTCTAAAAGGTAACGTTAGCATTTGTGCTTTATTTTGATGATTATAAACGGAAATCCGTTTCAGCGGCTTGTGGCTGACAGAGAAAAGCCAGTTTGGGGATAATGGCAATCTCATCATGGTCCACTAAAGGGATCTTGTGTGTTACTGATAAAAAAACAGGTAACTCGTTCCCGGCTATATCTGGAATTAACGTTAACCCAGTGTAAAGCGTGAAAGAGACGCTAACCTTAACGGAGGATTTCGTTTGGGGTGTTGACTATCTCTTACCTCGCTCGGGCATCGGGCGTACGACTCATCTTTACAGAAAGGCACTAAATTAACTGTATTCAGTGTCCAATGAACCAAGTTGATCGGGACCCAGATTTAACGCTAGCTAACTATGCTTCTTCTCTCCTAGGCTAGCACGCCAGTCTGCCGTTTCCATGGAGTCCCCGGCGTTTCCGCTTGAGGAATGCATTCTGGGAGATTGAGTCGTTTATTCCCATCCTCGCTCTGTCTGATCTCCTTTTTGAAGTTGTTGCTGCCACGAAAAAAATAGTCAGCTCTGAGCAGTTTATTTCAGAAAGTTGAAGGTGGGCCAACATGTGTGTTTTGCTTGTGTTTTGATTTTCTCAGTGGTATAGCATATAAAGCAGTCGTGGAAAATACCTAAATACATTTATTCAAGTACTGTAGTGTACGTAACTTAGTTGAGTAACTACATGTTCTTAGGCTAGCTACTGTACCTGTGGCACTTGTATGCTAGGCTACTACACCACTACATTTCAAAGTAAAATACTGCACTTTGTACCCGCCATGCATTAGAGATCTTAGTAGTAGTCGCTTAGCAGATATACATACAACACATTTGATCAACAATATGAT
Organism: Coreoperca whiteheadi; assembly: GCA_011952105.1. Classification (NCBI taxonomy): domain Eukaryota; kingdom Metazoa; phylum Chordata; class Actinopteri; order Centrarchiformes; family Sinipercidae; genus Coreoperca; species Coreoperca whiteheadi. Next base: position 13,586,455 of record CM022477.1, read on the forward strand.
GCATCTTGCTAAATCCACCTTACCAAATACAACATTAAAATGTTGCCTACATGTTGATCCATCAAAAATAACAATCAAATAATATTATAACAGTAATATAAATCTAAATATAATCCCACCTTTGATTCTTTAAGTTATTTTGCTGATAATTGAGAGTGGGACTGCTTTTATAACACATTTATACAAAACTCCTTACAATGTACCTCTCTTTCACCCATTCACACACACAGATGGCAGCGGAGCTACCATGTAATGGGCTGACCAAACCATCAGAAGCATCACCATCTTGCTCAATGGCAGTAGGAGCTGATGATCGAATCGCCAACCCTGCCGTTATTGGACAGTCTGCTCTACCTTTAGATGCCACAGGTAGAACACAGTGCAGTAAGCACCTGCATACTTATTCAACTATTTCTGTCATAAAATGACTTGGCTCCTTATTATACTCTAAGATGTTCTGCCTCTGGTTAGAAAGTTCAGAGTGTACATCTATTAGTTTAGTAGCTAACTGGGACCATGACTTCTTTTTGAACAGGTAATGACTATTTTATTGTTATGAATTCACCCAACACCAACATGTTTTCCACCTGTTTCACTGTGGTATTTGCTACATTTTTTGTTGGGCCACTGAGCCTATATCTAAAAGTCCAACTCTTAAAAAGCTAACAAAAGACAAGTTGTAAAAGCAGTTGTACAATTGGTAATATTGTACCATGCATATTAGAGATATTAACCAAAATATCAAACAAGTCATTTGATAATCTCCATGGTTTCTTTCCTGGGCAATAGCAAGTGAATATCCCTGCTGGAAGAAACAAATATTTGGCTGCTTTCTATGGTTTCTATAATTCCCCAAATAGATCAAGGTACATTGCCTACATTGCAACAAAGAGAGCCACAAATAGTCCTTTTCAACAACAGCTTGACTGTTTTTGAACTGGTGCCAAGAGCAGACTTTGTGATCACTGAAATGAATGGAGTCCTCATTGTAATTCCCTCCTCTGTGTTTGGGAATGCATGAATGTCACCAGCTGCCACGTCTGCTCCTCTGTGGAAAATGTCCAAAAACCTTAATTATCATGCTTAATCATCCATGGGATTGAAGCAGGGGAGATCCCATTGTAACAGATTGGTGATGTAAAACACGGTCATTGCATTGAGCTGTGTGCCTGGAATCCCAAGAGGATCTGGTTTATACTCTGTGGTACAGCTGATGCTGGTATAAATTCATTTTTTTGTTAAATGCTTCTGATATACAGTAACCTTCCCCTGTCGCAGCTGACTGATTATTACACAGTTTGTTTTGATAATTTAATAAAAATACCAACGATCCTACAAGACCTCTTGTTTACATTCGAGTAACCGCCCTTAGTATTATGCTGATTATAGAGTACAGTGATGCATTCCCTGGAAAATATATTTAATCTTTGTTTGAGGTTTGATTAAACAGCGTCATGCAAAATTTGAAAGGTACAATATAAACTTTATTGTCATTCAAGACCTTGCATGTACACAGCAGAATTTAAGTTTACTGAGCTCGAAGTGCAAAATAATAACAGCAGTTGTAATGCAAATCGTCTGTCAACTACTGTAACTCTGTGTGTGTGTGTGTTTCATGTTCTTATATCTCGGTGGGGACCTTAGCCTGAATGCACACAGACCCATGGGGACTTGTGTCACTGTGGGGACAAAAATTGAGACTGATTTGAGGGGTAAGACTTGGTTTTAGGGTAAATGCTACAATTTGGGTACAATATTGGCTCAGGGAAGAAGCGGAACAATACAATACAATTTCAGTAAGAAGAGTCTACAGAGAAAGCAGAGTTTCTCAGTTTCTTCAGTGTGATTTCATTACTCGACCACATGATGGCAATCCACTTCCATTCCTCACTTTGCCTAAGATCCAAATAGGAATTTGCATGGTTACAGGTGGATTCTGAGCTGTTTCTGACTGACTCACGTCTCTCCTTGCACTCTTGATCATCATTTGTTTACATTATTCAGGACTCCCTGGCAGTAACCCAGAACTAGATTCAAAATTCCTAAACATTATAACAGATATAATAGATGCCTGTGTAGCCGGTGTCCTGCAAGGGCCTTTGTGTTGAAAGAAGCCTGTTGAATTATATGCCTTGGCTGCTGGTAAATGTATTCAGGAGTGGTGGCATATCTTTAGACTGTGCCTCTGACTTTCTTAAAAAACAGATGGTGTTGTTTCCAAACTACCAATTAGCAAGGAGTGGGTAGCAACCAACCACTAGCGGCAGCTTGCCCTTCCTCTTTCATGCCCTCTTCTTCACTCTCTTTCTGTCTTTGTCCCTTCAGTCTTCAGCTCTCTCTGTTTCTTTCTCTGCTTGACTTTCCCCCTCTGCAGCCCTCTACTCCACAGTGGCAGTACGACACTGGAGATATGTGTGGCCCGCTGAACAGATTGGGAGTGACATATGTCAGACGTGGGGGGACTTAGTGGGGCAACCAAGTATGTGTCCCCCAGCGTGCCTGTGTGTGTGTATGTGTGTTTGTTGACTCTCCCCCTTCAGGTGTGAGTCCTGGTGTGAGGACCCCAGACTTGAGGCTCTCCTCCCACACAGAGGCACACATATGGCTTTAGATTCCCCATTAATAATTAACAAGAAGGAGTCTGTGGGAAGTGTGTGTGTGTGTGTGTTCAGGGACGCTGAGGATTATGAACAGTGTGATATCTTGTTTGCCACTTGGTGCATAAAATGAAATTACAAGCCAAGAGTCAATAACTCATCATGCTGATTTTGGCTCACCTTGCTCTCCTTCCTCTAACTGCTACATTCCTCTGATTTTGCAGAGGGACACAGCACTGCAGAAATTAACCCTGAGATATCCAGTGGGAAATATACCCATACTCTTTCTAAACTTCAAACTCAGTTTTCAGTGTTATAACTTTTAACTAGTCCTTAAATTAAGAATTGATTTGTTCTCAGATGCAATTAAATGCTCCTCTGGAGAGTGTCTAAATGTATAAAAAGCAAAAGTCCCAACTACAGAAAATCAAGATGTTAGTCATGTTAAGTTCAGCTTCAACATCCAGCTAAATATTATTTCAGCTTAACTGTCAGCTTTGAATAAAATGCACTGATGTAGCAATCCTTTCTGCTGTCATAGCAACATTTTCCATCTCTCCTGATGAATTCTGTATGTAGATGAACATCAGTTTGACATCACATAAACAAGATGTCACAGATCTTTTCTCCCTGTGCACAAACAGCCACGATAAATGGGTTTCTGAATCACATATTTCAGATATAAAATTCCGTGATATTCCCCTTTAACTCCAGCAACCTTGAACAAAAGTCTTCCTTCTGCAGTTAAGCGGGTGCTTGAAGGGCAAGCCAACGCAGACACGGTCCAGTGCTTTTATTGACCCAATGAGAAACCTCTCCGGATCTCCAGGGGCTTGGAGCTCAGGTTAGGGTCTTTGTTGTCTGCGTTCATTAGTGTCTCCTTCTCCATCTCTCTCTCTCTTTTTCTTTCTCCATCTCTCTCTCTTACTCTCTCTCTAACACCTCCTCTTCTAACTCTCTCACTCCCTCTCTGCTGCTCTTTTCCCCTGAGGAGCTGGAGAAGAAAATGTCACCAGATCAAATTAGTGGGAGCCTCCAACTCTGCCTGTCTGCCTCTGTCTGTCTATTTCACCAAGTGATAGCATCACTCATGGAAGTTTCCAGAAGTTTATTTGTGTCCAAACCTCCCCAGGTATGATACTCTATGACTGCATGTTGTAAAAAGTAATTTTTCTAGTTTCAAGTTGTGTTAAAGTATAATTTTTAGGATATTTATTTTAGTAGTATCCATTAAAAGCTCATATATATGCATAGTAGGTTAATCTACTGAAGAATAGAGTCAAAAAGTTTTTATGAAAGTTCAAGAAGTTGCCAGTATGTTACAGCGTCCTTTGAGGTGACTTTCCCTGTACAGAAATGTACAGTGAAACTACAAATTTTATATGGACATAAGGACATAAGGACATTTTGAGCAGAAATATTTTGTTGAATGTGGAAATGGTTTTATCATTAGAAACATCTTTGGTGATGTTACATATTCAGCAAGAATTATTATGTGTAATATGGGCACATTTTTATATTTGGGAATCCCATAAGTAGTCATAGTGGCTGCTCCAAGCGGCGGTACCATAACTGCATGAATAGATGCCCATCAAAATCCAAACGGCAGTTGGCTTGACCACAGTAATCCTCTGACATGAGTGCACATCCTGACGATGGCTTTCAGGAGTTCACCTGGAAATCCCAAACCGCAAGTAAGTCTGTTTCTCTGTGCCGTTGTTTGTTCACATAGAGCGTAACGTTAGCTTTCGTTAGCTGTCACGTGGCTAGCGCTAACTTAGTTCCATCAGGCTTCTGCCAGACCGGCATAACGTCAGTTAAAAATAAACTTTAACCAGCCCGGTTCTATGTGAGAAAACAATGGCAGAGAGAAACAGACTTTCTCATGGAAGCCTTTGCTGTAGGTTTGTGGCGATGCCAGAGGCTTCAGAGCGGACGAGAAAATGGCTGGTTAGGAAGAAGGACTTTTCTGTAAATCACACTCTCCTTGCGCCCTCCCCTCAGACCTGACCTTGAGCTTCTCAGCCAATCACGTAAATGAGCTATCTTCCGTTTCCACTGTACTCTGTCTTGCTCTTACGTGCATATATATTCTTCATACATACACATACAGTACTTGTTTTTCTTACATACATATATTATATATATATATAAAATGTATACATTGACAGCATGTGCATGAGAACAAACATATGAATGTGTGCGTGTAAATCTATGAATATGAGAGTGAAAATATATGTATGTGAAAGGAGAATGTACGTATGTGATAGAGCCAGAATGTATTATGGCTTGTACGGCCCCCCATATTTTATGGGGACTTTTGTGCTGGACAATTTTTTTACTGGTATGTTTTATAGTCATTGGAGACTTTAAGAAATCTCTGTGCCCAGCCAAGAGAAAGTGCTGCACATAACCCTGTGTAAACCCGCAACTTGTCAGTTTTACTCTTTGGTTTTTGTACAGATTTAAAATAATGAGATGTAACATGTTAATTGGTGAGCTTTTGAGGTGGTGGTGGGTGGGTTTTTAAGCAAATTTCAGAGCTAGGCTAGCTGTTTCCCCCACTTCAAGTCCTGATGCTAAGCAAAGCTAACCTTCTCCTGTCTTTAGCTTCTCATTTAACGGATGGATATGAGAGTGATATCAAACTTCTCATCTATCTCTCTGCAAGAAAGTGAACAAACTATTTCTTAAACATGTCAAATAATTCATCACTTTCATTATCTCATTGAATGAGGAAGGCAACATCTCGGCATTCTGAAAAAGCCTTGATCTTGCACCCAGTCTTTTCTGCAGTGTCACCACCACCGCATAACTTATTCATAGCACATTTCATATTCATAGCCTTCTTTACTTCACTGAGACGCATCGGACATAGTGATTTCTCTCTCGGTCTGGCGTTATTTACCTTAATGCATTTTAGTGGAGTGAGAGCGAGTGTTGCCAGACGTCCATCTTTGCAAACAGATGCCTTTAATGCATGTTAACCTTGGTGGCAGTAAAAGGCCTCACCATTATTCCTCTTAAACCATACTGTTTCTATCAGAGTCCATTGGGGAGAAACTGGAGCACTTCCAGGACTCCTCACCCACCGACCGCAAAAGAGCCCTAATTGAAAATGACTTCAGACTATTGAAAATGAGGAAGAGGCTTGGTTGAGGGTACAATATTGTGCGCATTTTATAGTGTGAAGAGGTGAGGAAAAGATTTTTTGTGTGGACCATTTTTCCTACTGTATGTTAACTATGAAAGTGATGTTGTAGCCTAAATATAAACCCTTTCTGGAACAAAAGAGGAGATAAAGAGAACAAAGCAATCTACAGTAAGAGTGAAAGGAATACACAGAAGTCCATTTCCATGGTGCTCCATCACAGGCGGATGAAAGTGGCCACTGTCCTTCTGCCATCAATATGCAAATGGAAAAAAAATGGCCCTTGAGTGCGGGGAGCAGTTCCCTCAAGTGCATTCATTAGCCACCGTTAGCATAATTGATTCCCAGTCCTGCCATAAAACTGGTCACTCCCTGTGCCTCTCGCTCTGGGGGATCCTCAGGGGACCTCACAGGCTAACTTCAATCATAAATCATTAAAGGACACTACTAGCCAATGGACTGTACCAAAGCCCCAGAGACGTGCGAGCAACAGTAATACTGTCACTGACATCTAAATCATCGATGTGACATATAAAGGTGCCTACGGGCTGACATATCCTACACTCCACCTCTCTATCCTCATATCTTAACAGGATGTCATAAAAATGTATGTGCTCTGTAATTAGGCAACTTGTACCTCCACACAGCTGATGTCAGAGATGCAGTTTTGGGATTTGTTCCAGAAAAGATTTATGTAATTGCATAATATTTTACTGGAGTGAAACTAACTCAGTCTTCTGATATTTTATAAAATCTTGTGAATTACTTATAAAAGTAATAGTTTATGATGGCATGTGTTAAGTGAATTTATTTCTCAGAATAAGCTTTGATACTTGTCCTTATGAGAGAAAACATTGTAAAATCAATGAGTATTCTATGAGGTGTACCTCAGTCATAGGGTACTTTGGTAATTAAATGAACATCAGGACTGTGGACTAGTTACTGCAGAAGTCATGATCGCTATTAGCTTCAGCTGTATTTCACTCTCCAGCATCACCATTCAGAGCAGGTGTGTGGCTTATTAAGGCTCCTATTAGAGAGAGAGGGAGAGAGAGAGAGAGAGAATCTGTGTGATAAGATTTTTTTTTCATTCTTGCCACCCAGCCTTCCCCCCATCTGTCCATCCATCCATCCTTCCTCTATACAGTCTAATTAAACTCATCAGGTTGTGCAGTGAAGGTTCCCAGCGCCTCAGAGAGTAGAGTAGAGAATGATAGCAGCATGCTCATGATGTATTGCCACCTCACAAAATAAAACATATTCATAAAGAATATTCATTACCTCTACCAGCCATCCCCCAGATGGCCAGAAAATTGGCTTTGTGTTGAGATGTGGATTCAGGCATGCATATTAATGGCAGACAGATGTAAACGAATATTCATATTCTTTGGCTCCTCTTTTTTGTGACAGACAAAATGATAATGCATCCACTTAGGAGAGGGGAAAAAGGGGCTGCATCCGGGAAACAATTCACCTCTAATGTGCTGGTGGGTTATTGGCTTTTTGTCAGACCGGCAGTGTGTGTCCCTATTTGTCTAGTGTGTGGAATTGTCCCATCTACATTTTAAGTGCTCTCTCTCTCTCTCTTTCTCTCTCTCTCTCTCTCAATTCATGACCAGCAGTTGGGAATACTGTATTGTTGGCCACACTTTAATTTGACTTTATTTTGAGTCCTCCTTTTCTTATGAAATCAAGATCCTATCTCATTGCTTCCACAAGAGGACAGTAGCGCTCTCTTAGCCTCCTCGTTAAAGGCCGGACCACAGAACTCTTCCATTTCACCTGGGATGGCTGCACAACTTAAACATTAGTGGCATGTAAATACTTATAGTCGTAAGGATTCACAGTCAGCGCAAAAAAATAGTATATTTTTGCATACAGCAGTTTGTATCTGTATTGGTGTGGCCAGGTTTTGTTGAGATTCCTGAGATATTTTGAGAGATAGCCACAGGGATAAATATGGCTAAAACTAAACATACTATTAATATAAGATAGAACAATGGCAAACACAACTGAAAAAGTGATATTAATCACTATTTTACACAGCAGTTGAACTTTTTAATGGCGCCATATAACTCCTATATTAGTCGTCAGTGTCATGGTTACCACCAAGTTTGAACTGAACCTCTGTGGATCAGGGGGCCTATTTGTTAAACATCTAACGTTACAACCGTGGGGTTATGTATATCATGTATATATGTGTATTTTGACTATTTAATGCTGTACAATTGCTGTACTAGTTTTTGTTATTGGGTTTTTGTTCAAAATTATGAATCTGATATCTTTGTCATTATACATAATTAAACCATTCAACTAACACCCCTGACACAAGTATAGCCACTGCTCCAATAAACAACCCTAGGGCTCCCCTATATATTAGATCTCATCTCCATGTTACAGCCTATATATGTCACAGTAAGAATAGGGGAGGTTTTTAATAGAAATGGCCTCATAAACCCTCAATCCTGTAACAGTGCACTGCTCAATTGGAATAAAACCTTCTTTGTGTAAGTGTGTGCCAATATGGAAAATTAAAGTCAGTTAATAAAAAGCAGTGCTAAATCAATGGGAGCCATAAAAGTTACAGGGTGATATTAAAATGTGGGGGAGAAGGGGGAGAAATAGTGGCATTAACACGCTGGGCCTGAATTATCATGTTAATTTAATATCCAGTCTTCAAATGAAGCAGAAAGCCCAATAAAGGTCAATTAAGCAACTAGCCTCCCATCTCCATTTAGAATTTTATGGCCTCATCTAAATCATGGAGCTGGTGCTGGGTCCAAGGGGCCCCGCTGGCTGCTGGAGACCTTTGGGACCCAATGAGGACTCAAGCTTTTAAGATCTACGTTCATGATGGTGGTTAGTTTAGATTGGTACGGCGCTGCGATTGTAGCTCCACTTTGCCCTAAGAACTAGTTTGAATTATAGATGTTATTCTTGCTGCTGCACACAAGAACAAGGTTTGCTCATCCAGGTCCCATTATATGTGGCCCTACCACAGCTGTGGGAAGCCAGGCCAGGTTGTCTCCAACATGAACTGTGGATTTTTAATGTGGGGGGTGAACAGGCTTTTGGTTCCATCACTGTGCGCTGTAGAGAGCAAGATAACTTCTTACATCTGTGAAAACTGTGGTACTGTCAAACTTCCTGATTTGTCCAAAAGAAATAGGAATTTGGTTTGCATTTTGCTGACAACTAATAGGCAGTAATTCACCACCCCATCTGCTTATTCTACTATCCAACCTTTTTTTTTCAGTGGTAACTCTTTGTACATCTCAACCTTTAATTACATCTTGGTTCCCTTGGTTTTAATAATTATTTTGATGAATATCAATGCCATATGTATTGAGGTACCAATGGATTTCTTCATCAAAAAGTACTCAGATTGGAGTGAGTCCAGTCTCTGTAGCTCTACACTTGATCAAAGGGCCAAAATGTAATTACCATTCATCAGGCTTCCGTTTTATTGAAATAATAAGCTGTAACTTGTGTTAATCCCTAAAGTATTTTGTGTTAAATTACATCTCCTTATATATTTGTATTCATATATGTGTCTTTTCTGTGGACATACCTTCTATAGTCCTACACGACAGAATAATTGATTAAGTCAACCTCATGACCAGTAAAACCTGCTAATGCATCAAATAACTGAACAAAATGACAACTCACCTACCCTCCTCACTTTAATAAGAGTAGAAACTGAAGTTGAATATTGATGTCCTCTGACATGATGGTGAATGAACAGTCAAAGGGATGATAAATAATTCACATGTAAGCACAATATGTATCGACCACTTATTGACCACCTCATGCAAGCCTGCTGCATTGACATAGCTTTATGCAGATCCATAGCCTTATGAATAAATCATACTGAGCTAGTTAGAGCTAGTCTTTCAAAGCTCAAAGTTAATAAACAAAAGGAGCTCTGATGTTGTGTGATCCGAAACACAATACTGTTTTAATTGCCTCGGAAGGCTGTGCCAGCACGAGGTTAAGTCTCCTCTAAACAAATAAACTTCTCATGACCACTTCTGACTTCATTATTATCCCAACATCCACCGTGATACCTCATTGTTATTTATTGCATTGTTCATATTCTGTTTTGGAGTTCGTGCACAAATAATCAATTTTAAGCAAAATATCAATATTTAATAATAATTCTGATTTTCCAAACTACATTTGAAGATGTAACCTTAGATCATTGTCCGATTAATTGAAAATTAGAATAATCATTACTTAACCAATTTTGATTGTGCAAGTAGACAAGGATCCGTGTGTGTTATGAAGATTCACACAAACAACTTCTCCTAAACATGACCAGAGCGAGGATCTAAGTTTATTATTATTAGTTTTATTTATAGTATAATGAAACGCTACTGAATATGTATCCTGACTGTTCAAAATGATATTAGATACTGTACAGCAATCGCCATAATACTAGTGAACAGGACAAAGGTTTTGCAAATGCTGGTCTTGAGTCAGATTTTGATATCCCATCTTAATAGTAGAGATCAGAATTCAAGATAGTTTAACTGATGCCAATGCCTCGGGGCAAAACTAAAGTAATGCTCATGCAACAGCAGTTAAGATGCACACATGGCTTGTGCATCTTTAAATACAATTTCTGTCTGTGAAGCACCCCCATACAAAATGCATAATATGCAACAATTCAGCACAATGTTATAGTGGGAAGAGAGCATCTTTGCTTCGCTCCACACGCTACGCATCTGGATAGTGTCTGGGTACATTACATGAGTGAATGGGTTTGTGACCCAGATTCTCTAATGGGATTTTAGGTGTCTAAAAAAATAGAATTGCTTACTACTTAGACAGATGTTCCTCTTTGATAATTACATAAACATTACACCGGTAAGACATTGATATGAAAACACAAATAGCTGTATATATGCATTAATATGGATTTTTGTGCCAAGGTTTGACATTGCTTTCTTCAACTTGCATGGCACTATAATGAAACATTTACCCTGTGCTCATGGTTCCTTCCCGAATGCTTAAAATCCTAAAGTTGCGTTTCTCTCTCATAGTGAGTTTCTGTATTAATTAAGAGCCAAAATAGAATTGGGCCTTTGTTTATCAGAAGAAATAAGATATCAGATATTCCAGTACGCCCTGAGAACACACGCACAGTCTGTGCTGCCTGAACATGCCTGTGAAACCATGCTGTGTTGAAGGCAATCTGTCTCCCCCACCCATAACGACCATCTGTCATTAGTGTAGATCAATAGAGATGATAGATGGGGAGTTCTTGCTGTGCTGACAGAACCACTGAGACAGGAGTCCAGGAACGACCACAGTTAAGGTGCGTGGTCCTGACCCAGAGGGCAAAAGCCATGATGTTAATTTTGTGTCTGGGCTGAGGTTGGGTTGATATGAGTTTGAACTGTCAAGAAAGCTGCAGACTGGCTTCTCAAAATTCAAATCAATTTTAGTCAGTTTTTCGGAGTATTGCATATGTTTAGAGCACTCACCCACATGTCTTTACTCCTGTGCCAAAAGTGTTATAAATTCTCTCTGAATAATCCATTTTCCTAAGCACTTGGTGGGTTATTCAAAGCATGTCATATGGAGTTGATGTAAAACAAGGCAATAAAACAGGCAGAGAATGGACTGTGCCAAGTCTGCCTCTACACATCTCAAAGCATGACTTCCCAATAACCAGACCAAACCAGTTTGGATCCACTGGGTAAAATCAAGAGGACTGGGCATGATTTGATGAAGCCCATTTCACACTTGCTGAGAGAGATGGACAGTCCAAGGCCTGTTAAAATCCCTGGGGTTTTGGACAAGAGCTTCAGAGGATTTTCAACACAAGTCATTCTTAACACAGAGGAGTAGACAAAATGAAGGGCTTTTCTCCAATTTTAGCCACCAAAATTGAATTCTGAGGTAACAGAGTCTCCCCTGTGGGATTTACCCCTTATCTATATTTGCTCACTTCTCTCTCGTATGAATTCAGTTTCTTACTTTACTTTTCCTGTGATCCGAGCTATGACTTAATGAGAATTCTTTGTTTTGATATTTTGAGATGAGGTGTTAAATTTTAAAGTTAAGGTGACCTCGACACAAAGAAAAATAGACACATGTAATAATGGAATAAAAAATGCACACACATACCAATTCTGATTACTCGCCCTCTGAATACTCTGAGAAAAAAGAGGCATACAATGATACCAAACCCACACAATCGCCTGGATACAGTCTCACTAGTGCACTAGTATTAGTGTATTGATGCTCACACAAACACAGGAACACACACACACTCACTTTCCTCTCTTATACACCCGGGCAGTGGGGATTGCTTCGGAAAAACAGCACCTGCTCCTCCATTTGAAAACTATTTAGGGAGGCATCAAACTCTATCAGGGCAGGTCTGATTGCGGTCGCCTCTTCACAGTCCCCCAATCACTCAGTGAGTCAATTAGCCCCCCGCCCCTCCACACACACTCACACAGACACACACAGACACACAAACACACACATACAATATGCACAACATACTCCCATTCCCCTCCGTCCGCTGTGGGCTCCGCCAGGGAATGAGAGTCCATCGGTGGCCTCCCAGCAACACCTGAGGCCCCCCACTACCCGGCCCCCCTCCCTCCACCCACAGTCAACTAATAGCGGTGCTCCAAGGGCACCCGAACCACAATGGCATTCAATTCACCCTCATTGTACCCCTTTAACCAAGCCTCATACCAGCGACTCAACAGCTATTTAGCAGATGATAGGAAAAGAAAGACAGAGTGGAGGAGAGCGAGGGAAAGTAGGAAATGTGCGATGCACCAACAGGGGTGAAGCGTCTGCTCACCTCTGCGATCATTTACTTTGTTCAGCGGAGGTGAATTCGATTGTGCCGTTCACTGTGCATGTGCTAGTGTCGGTCTTCGTCTTTGCAAGTATTAAGAGTGTGTTTGCTTGCATGCGTATTTCCCGTTGCATCCACTTTCACCTGTGTGTATGTGCGCGGAGCCAAAGTTCCGTCCACTCTTTGGGTTAGCGGGCGGCGCTCTCTCACAATCGCTTATTTATTCAGGGCCTTTTGAAATAATCGAGTTGACACATCTGTCAGATGGTGAGAGGAGGAATGCTAAAAGGTCACCGGGCGAGGTACCAGCTGCTCCCGCACCAAACCTTTCCTGCCTCCAAATAGCACAGTCATTACACCACAACAGATGGGACTCCTGCCTTTCATTTCTGCCTCGCTCGCACACACTGACACATGCGCACGCACACAGGAGCGTACACACAAATGTGGTAAAGACCCGTCGCACTTGTCCACACATGCACGCGTATACACAGAGGTGCAGTCACACCAGACACTTGTCACAGACAAGACAGGCAAACAGGCAGAGACATGTAGGCTACTCTACACATCTGCACTCACACACACAAACACACACACACATTTATTCCCTCCCTCTGTCACTGACTCTCTTGCTCTCACCTGCACACTCTGTACTTTTTCTCCAGGTCTGATTTCCATGTACAAGGTCAGTATCAGGTGTCTACAGGGAACATCACTCCCTCATACCCAGAGCACGACAAAAGGAGAAACGCAGACACACTAAGGACAAAAGGCAGGGGAGACGTTCTCTCTGCAGTCTGCCTCTTTATTTCTCATTCAAGTTCATTTATTTTATCTCTGAGCTATTGTTTAATGATATCTGTCTCAAAGACATAATAAAACCTTCTGGCCATTCGGAAAGTGATGTATAATTCAATCCTCGATGAGATGTGATATAACACAATCTTTAACGGATTTATATCTTGGACCAGCTTTGTTGGGTGGAAAAAGTGCTAGGCATTGTGAAACCCAAAGAAAAGCCTTAGGCCTTGCTCCAAGTACTGCCTTTGATGGAGCTCTGTAGATTCAAATTTGCTTGAATACAAAGGCTTTTTCTGATGAGTGCGTGAAGAAATCTATTTCCTCCCCCAAGCACTGAAGGCGATTGGAAACCTTAATCACCTTATAAGAAAACCAAACTAGTTCGGACATGTTGCTTCAAGTGCACTTCAAAAAGCTCATTGCATTACTGAATCAGCTTATGCAGATTTATGTGTGTGCACAACATCAGATCCCATTGAAGACTTTGATATTGTGTGCTCTTTCAACATGAAGTGAGATACAGGAGAATCTCTTTGTTTTGCTTTACAATGGCCAAGTTGCTTTAAAATATGTAATTGTTATGACCAATAGTCAATTGTTGTATTTGCCCGCTTGGCTATTGTTCCGGTTAATGAGCTTGAAGGAACCCATAGCTATGCTGGAGAAAGCCGTGCTAGGAAATAGTATCCTACAATGCATAGCTTGCTCTATGCAAATGTGTTAGCAAAGCAAAGAGTTAGCAAAGTCATGTACATTTCATTAGTAATTAATGATTATGCTATTTTTAGTGTACAAACAGCACCAAAGGCACATTAGGGATAAGTCTGAATTGTTTCGCTAGCTACACATGAGACTGAAACATATTAGTTGAATTCTGTTTTTATATGAGATCATGCAATGCAGAGTATGCATTTTCTCTCACCAATACGTAGACAGGATAATACAGCAATTCACAATGTGTGGCCGGCTATAAAGTGGCTGTCAGGATACATTAAAAGAGTAATAATGCATAAATCATGTAAATGCACAGTTAGAATGTAGCCACTGATTTTTATAGCATACTATATGGCCAACATTATTCAGATTTGCCTCCTACTGCAGGCTGAAGCATTACATTTCCACCTCTGCTCTGTTTGTGCACACCTTGGAGTTGTAAAATAGTTAAACCTCTCAGGGTGGACATTACATCTACTATGTTGTTAACAGGATCTAGAGCATATTTTATCAGTGACATTTATGAGCTTATGCAGAAAATGGAAGTACCAGGTATACAAGGAATGTCCTGCTCCACTCTAAGTCAAGTGGCATCAGCAACATCATTAAAAAAAATATTGGAATTTTTCCGTAGTACATGACACATTTATCAATACACCTATAGCTTTTATAGTTTTAATATTAATGTTCCATCACACAAGCTTTTAAACATCCAATCCACAAATGAAAATCTCAAACTGGTACAAACCCAGTGTAGCTATGCCAACGGCTGCAGATGTAGATGTAGCTCGTCCAAATTTCTCTACATTTTTGTTTTAACCTGTTATTTTTTTTTACTTTATTGCTGAAACATCACTGAATGATGTCTGGTTGGATTTGTTTTAAAGGGCTAAGCCAAAATTTTTAAAATTGATTGGATCAGAAGATTTTGACTATGGCAACGGCTGTGCAGGCAGATGCTGTTGTCTGTGGCTCCTTCAAACTACACCAGCTACATTCTTGTTTTTCATCTGTTAGATTTTTTCATTTATTGCTGAAACATGTATTACTTATAATAGTACATACGACAATACATCATCATTGTCATCGCAAAAGGAAGCTGGGCTTTGGATTAAAGAGCAGCGGTCTTGAGCCAGATCAACCAGGCAGGCACAACGACGGCTGCTGTGATTGCCCAGGAGGAGAGGAAAGACAGCTGGGATAGGAACCATGCTGGCCCAGCTTGAACTTAAGGCTGCTCCTGGCTAACGTCTGGTCTGGACAAAATGGAACTTAGTCTGGGCAAGTAACGTGAATCAGAGAGTTTTGTGCCCACATCTTTACATAGTCCTGCTCCATCAACATCCTGGATCAAGCACTCGATAGGCGGACCGTGTTCTGAGCTGACAGATCGCAAGAATCCGGCAAGATGACAGGAGGAGGAGTCTATGTTTACATCGATGATGAT
The DNA here is from genome assembly GCA_011952105.1 of Coreoperca whiteheadi. Taxonomy (NCBI): domain Eukaryota; kingdom Metazoa; phylum Chordata; class Actinopteri; order Centrarchiformes; family Sinipercidae; genus Coreoperca; species Coreoperca whiteheadi. The sequence goes on from CM022477.1 coordinate 13,601,991, forward strand.
TAGTTCCCAAACGCAGGCAAAGTGGATGGACACTGTCTCACAAATTTTTAACTTTTAACATGAAGATGGAAACCATATGATCATCACTATCTCTGTCTGCTATTTACATTACACCAGATGCAATTTCTTTTGGAACATATATTACATTTTTGTTTTATTTGCGTCTGGTCGAATGTAAACAGCAGATAGAGCTAGTGACTGTATATATCGTTTTATTTTATTTTATTTATTTCATATATTACCCCATTTTAATATGAATGTAATTATCTGTTATGTTCTATGTGTGTAGCACGAAGAGACTACAAACTTTAATTTCATTATGCAACCTTGTGTCGTAAATTGAAAAAGAAATTACCTCGTGTCATTTGTGGCTAAATGATATCAAACAAACCAACAATGACAGACAAGCTATCACCCATGATGACACCCCACAACCATGTTATCATCTGTGAGTAACTCTGATCAGTTATTTGTGTCACTGTGAAGTTCATTTGTCACGCCCATATGTGACCCATTAACATAACTATCAGAAACAGTCATGGTGGTAGACTTCACAGCATGCTCACTGATGCCTTCGAGCTCCTCTCTGTCCATACACACCAAGATGCAGATGTCAACATCATGACCAAGTGTGTGAGTGAAGGAGTGGGGAATGATAATCAAATGTGATTTGACACATGATAGGGTGCTACTTGTGTTGTAGGTGCAAGTGTGTATATAGCCTATGTGTGTACTCTATTTCCTCTACAGTCGCAATGGGCAGCTGCCATTATTAATTACCATTAATCTTACAGTCCGTGTTTTTAAAATTCCCATTTTCCTCCCTCATGGGTGTGTGTGTATATGTATGTGTGTACATTTACATATGCGTACAATGATGTGATTGATGCCCCCCGATTCACTCCCCCTCAGCACCCTCTCAGATTTAGTGCCCTCAAACTCCCTTTGGCCCTGTCCCCCTTAAGCACAGTAAACATAAAGCAGCCGATTTACTTTATGGCTCCTGCGCTCCAGACCTTTAGTGGATTTACTGTCATTTTTATGTATTAGCTGGTACTGGAATGTGGCAGGTGATAATGACTGACAGGCAGCTGGTCATGGAGGGAAAAAAGTGCTTCGCTGGCAGCTTTAATAGAATCAACAGAACAGTAAATGGGATTCAATTAAAACTTGTTCTTTGTAGGGTTTCGCCACAGTGGATGGAGCTGTATGGCTACATTAAAGACTATTTCAAGGATGATGGATTCTTTAAATTAGGGAGTTTAATTGGCTTTAGTAGTCCAATTTTGAATCCTTGATGAAATTGAAGGAACGATTCACGTAACCTATCTAATTCATGTAAATCATTTAGCACTCTTAACCCTTAACAGCTAGCAGAAACTCCAGGAAATAACTGGCCCGGTCCAAGAAGTAGTCTGGCACATAACTGGCGAATTGTCGTTTTTATTCTTAAGTTTTTATATGGATTCTAACTATGAGAATCAAATGAGATATAATGTGTAAATTAGTGAGCTTCAGAGGTAGTAGTGGGAGGAATTTGTTACCTTCGGACCGAAGTCTGGCTAGCTGTTTCCCGAACTAGTCTTTATGCTAAACTACGCTAACCGGCAAGCTACATATTTACCGTGCAGACATGAGAGTGGTATTGATTTTCTAATCTAATTCTCTGCAAGAAAATGAATAACCATGTTTCCCAGAATGTCAAACTATTCTTTTAAAGGGTTAAAAAAACAATTTTTGATGGTGTATTTTACATTTGTATATCCACTTTGTTGCCTGGTGGTGAATTTTCATTTTGAAATGCGGCATACTCTCTGAGTGTTGTCAAAAAGCATTCTGGGGAATACGGAAAAATTGCTATCAGAGATAAAAGAGGATGAGACAGGTTGAGAAAAAGTACATTAAAAAAATGTTAGGAAACACTTCATCACAAAACAACTCCCAGAGTGCACTTCATCCCAAATTGATGCACAACAAAGTAAGGCTATCGATGAGTGAAATTCATGCTGTTATGGGTGTTAATGGGGCAGAAAAATTAAAGCAATTATTAGGGATGATGTTTACATTGATTTGAACACATTGAAGGTGAGCAGTTAGAATGCCACAAATATATAAAGATACTGCATGTGCATAATACACAAGTGGCTAAGTCAAAGCATAAACATCCAGGAGAGGACACATTCTGTATAACTGTAACTTTTGAAGATAATTATCCTCCGTATCCCTTGTTGAATTAGATAAAATCTTTTCTATCCTGATTACTCCTGTGCCTTAGGCGATTAAAACTCACTATTGAGTTTTGGGACTAGTTGTGAGGCCATTAGTGCTTAAGGATCTTGTTACCAGCAATCAGTCAGTCTTGTTCTGACATTCTATGACAGTTATTAAGAGCACAATGTCTTTAGCCATAAGCGTTGATCAGTGCAGTCTAAAGTATGTTCTGCAGTCTTCAGCCTGTCGCCATTCAACATTCAAAATATCTTTTGTTCTCCACTCTTTGATTATTTTGACTAGTCCCTTGTCAACAAGACTTTTTTCTTTTGTATGCTCTCTGTCGCTCTCTTTTGTGGGTCTCTCTAACTATTGCTCTGCTCTTCTTTCCTTTCACCCTGTCCTTCTTGGAGTCAAGACAGTGGCAATGATCCTCTCTAATAGCAGATGACAGCTCCACATAACTTCTGACATTAGCTTTTAGCCATCACATTTTTACAACCCCTGGTCTTGACGGCCGGCAACATTGGCAGTCTCTTTTGCTCTGTTTCTCTCTCTCTCTCTCTGTTTCTCTCGTAATGTCTTTTGGACCAGAGATCTGGGGCCCCCATCACACACTCTTTATTACTGTATGGGCCATAGTGTTCCATCACTGCTTCCCATCACACAAAAATACATGACACACAAACACACACACATTCAGACTTGGCCCCAGATTGATGGTAGTGCCAGAGTACAGTCCCATAGAGGGTGGGGGGGGGGGGGAAATGGAAGTGGAAAATGCTTGTTCAAGACAAAAATCAACAAATTAGGTAGAACTGAAAATGTGGCTCTGGGACATCCTAACGTGTGGCTTCTGGAGTTCCTCCCCCAGAAGATTTTTAGCAGAGTAGATGTCATTTCCTGTGTTCTGCTTTTAATATGTGCTTTAAATTGACTTCTATGATTTGATAATGAAGCACTGGCACAGTGCTCTGAATATAAAAATGATAAACGGATACACTGATTTTTGACATAGTTAAAAATATGGTGAAATTTTGTGTGTGTGTGTGTGGGGTCCAAACTAAAAAGTGGGTGGGACTTGAAAATACAATAAGAAGAACAATTAAAATAAATAAATAGTGTAATTATATCATGTTATGGACTGCATACATTGAATGAAAGATCTGCTTATATTATTACAAAGAGCAGTTCTTAGATAGAGTGGAGTAATTCCCGGCTAGGGTATTTCAGAGCTGTTCAGTCAATTTTGAAAATGCTTGTAAAATAATATTACTGTAAATTAAATTAAATCATAATTTTAATCTGTTAAACACAATTTTTGTTTTGCCATGCAATATGTGAAATTTTGCTTATTTTCTGTTGTTTTACTGGAGGAGATGCTGTATGTATGCATACCATTGATAAAGTAGTGCTATCTGAAGACTCGGTTTCTTAAAGTAAAAGCAATGCTCTCTTCGCTTGGGGCTTAAGGAATCCAACTAGTAAATTAACTACTTCATCTAAGCAAGCACCTGTCAAATTTGTTAGAAACCATTTCTCGCGGACATTTAATGTGATAGTAGTTCTGTTTTTTCTAGAAATGTGTTGCAGGATATTTGGAAAAGACAGAAGTCGTTATGTGTAAACAATCACACAAGATTCATTAGATTCCTTAAATACACTGTGTTTCACCATAGCAGTATGAACGAAAAAGTCTTATCTGTAAAAATGATAGTATAGTATAGTAAGTCCACTCATCCTGAAGCTGAGTGGTGCATTTAGAGCTGTCAGTGAAGCTCCAACAGGGGGATGAGGCATGGGGAAGGAGTCTAGGGGATGACATAGGGGGGTGGAGGGGTAGCCATATGGCTGCTGACAAGGAGAGGGGGCAAATCTGACAGGGCCGAGGGAACGGAGATGGCAGGCGGGAGGGAAGAGGAAATCACACTGGAAGGACAACATGCTCCCCTTCTGCCAAGGCAGAAAGCAGCGGCGACCTGTGTGTGTATGTTAGTGTGTGTGCCATTGACTGACAATGTTGCTGATTGAATCCAACGTGGAGGCCTGTGTCCTGACAGCACTGATGCCACAAGTCTGGACAGAGCCTGAAGTGTATGAGTGACTGAGAGCCAAAGAGAGAGAAATGGAAGAAAAGAGTATGTGCATTTCTGTCTGTGCTGTGTGTATTATCTGTGTATGTGTGTGTGTGTGTGTGGCCCAGCGTGGGTGTCAGCCAGCCAGCCAGCTAGCCAGCCAGGGTCCTCTGTGTGCCTTAGGAGCCTCTCTACCAGCTGGGTAAGCCAGGTGCTCGGTTGCCCCCTCACGCCCCCGGCCCTCCCATTACTGCTGCCCTCCAGGCCCGCTCAGTCAACTGCCACTTGCTACCAGATCAATATTAGCTCACATTGTGGACAACATGTCATTCCACCACCGTGGGGTCAGACAACCCATTGTTAGGCAGCATCAGGTACAAACTGAGTTGGGAGACAATATTGTATCAGAATGTTCAGTGTTTCTTTGCTGCACATGAGATGCATCCTTTACTAGGGGTGGCGGTGGCTTTGTGGCAGAGCGGGTCGTCCACCAATCGGAAGGTCGGCGGTTCGATCCCGGCTTCCCCCAGCCCACGTGTTGAAGTGAGCAAGATACTGAACCCCAAATTGCTCCCGAGGCTGTGCCTTCGGTGTGTGAGAATGAGATTAGATTACTTTGTACTGATGGGCAGTTAGCGCCTGCCATCAGTGTATAAATGAATGAGGTGAATGTGATATGTAGTGTGAAAGCGCTTTGAGTAGTCTGAAGGCTAGAAAGGTGCTATACAAGTACAGTCCATTTAATACTGATAAATTTAACAAAAAGGCATTTTTAATGCATTGTAAAATACATTTCAGACTTCAATGTTGTAATACTTTAAGACCATACGTAAGGATTTATTTTGTATATCAAAATAAGTGTTTTAAGTTTGTGTATTGCTTCACTTGCGTTCAACCTTTGACAGAGAGAGAGACATCTTTTAATATATTTCTCTGTTTTTTGTGTAATGGTTCTTTATTAGCTGGCATAATATGGGCAATCAGTCAATTCTTCAGACAGATACTGGCAAGCATGTATGCTATTAACGTCAGCATTTGCATTAATTGATTAGCAATGCACAAAGCCAAATATGCATTTTCCATAATAATAACTGCACCATCTTATTGAGAACATCTTGGCTGCAGGAACACTTTTGCTGACAAAGCTCCAAGGACACAGATGAGCTGAATGCTGAATGTCGCTGAATCGCTTGCCTTTTGTACATGAACGGCAATTCAAGCACCAAGATTGTTTTCATTCCTGCTTAAGTAGTGGCACAAAAGTGATAAGTAGGTAATGACTTCTAATTAGCAATGTCCCAAAAACATATCAACAGTAATCAACAACATTCCATAATGTTTCTGAACATCTGCGTGATGCTGAGAGTTTCATCAGCGCACGTTGAATGATGGCCTGTTTTAATGCGGCATCAAACTCTTAATAGCTGCTTTGTACCTTTTCACGTGCGGGTTCACTTTAGAGCCATCTTATTCAAAACAGAGATTCTCAATTATGCAACGTCCCATTTACATATGCTAATTAGGATTATATTAATTATGTCGAAATTGGGTAATTAGCCAATCTCAATTAAGGCATTGTTCATTACACTAAATGCACAGGAAAGGTGTTTGAAGTTTTTCCCCACGCCTTTATTCATTTCTGTGTGTGTGAGAACTGGGCTGCCTGCCACATCTGAATCAAGCCTCGGCGGTGTATTTAATAATTTAAGCATCCCAGCTCATACAAGGGATGCACCCACAGCTTTCATCGTTACCAAGCATATGGTTCTGTAATGAGCCTGCTTGCTTGTAAAATAGTAATGCCAGTACAGAGAGGAATAGAAGAGACAACAGCCAGCCTTTTCTCTTTTTAGCCACTCAAGCTAGCTACCGTGCCAGTGGTGGCCAATGCATTATACAAGCTTGTTTGGGTTCCCATGTTGCTAAGCTGATGCTGGGAAGACCAATTTGCACTAGCCATGAAAGGAAACGGAAAAAAAAAACCTAAAACACTGGAAGAAGTAATGGCAGCAACAGAAGATGTCAAATGCATCTTTGTTCACCCAAAACAAACAGATTACCTGGGGGGAGAGGAGATTTAAATACTGCTCTAAACTGACTCACAGCTGTGAGTTGCATGCACGGCCAAGGTAAACATATTATCATACTAGTTGACTGCTTGACATGTTTTGTATGCTTCCTGAAACTGCATGATTTTCATTAATTCCAGTCAGATAAAATTGTGTTGAGGGAGACAAATTAGAGATAAGTATGTAATTCAGTTGCCATAGTTCATTTGTTTGTGACTTTTGTGATTTTAAGAGCATTGTTGTGGGTGCCATTTGCCCAGAAGCGCGGCAGGAATCTGGATCCAGCTGGAGGTCTGGAAATGCTCACTTCCTGGTACAGAGCCTGAGGCATTTTGGGACATGAGGTACCTCTCTGGCTGTTCCGGCACACAGTCTCCTCCTCCTCCTCCTTCTCCTTCTCTCGTAATCTCCTAAGGTGCAGCGGTGGTGTGTGTTTGTGTATGTGCATGCTTACACAAGCAAGTGCGTGTGCTTGCATATGTATGTGTGTATACGTTTTCGTCTGAGACACTGCAGGGAATATCATCCTCGGGGTGCTATGGGAAGATGATGAATGATGTTCTGCCCTTCAACTGTTCTTGAATAGTAAAGTACCCCTCTATCAGCTTGTGATGGAAAGAGAAGTCCTCATACAGGGATGGTGATTCCCTCACATATACATATAGGTGACAGCAGAATAATTTTGACACTCTAACACTAAAGTTATTGGGATATATAACATAGCATAAATCCAACATTTTACTCATTACTTGTCGACTCTGGAATACAACCACAGTGCCAAAGTGGCGTGATGCGAAAGTCAGTGGCCTTAAAGGTACTCTGGGCAATGTCTTTCTGAAACATTTTTGTTATATTTGATGCCTTTACTGCCTTTACGTACAAATACAGAGAAAAACAATCGAGTGGCTAAATCTAACTGTTTCTTGTTAGTTTCTCAAACCTACCTACCCTAGCTTTAACAGCTGTGTAGCTGTGCTACCTTAGAGTATATTATTAATCTGTTATGTTTTGAAACCTTTATTTAGCCTGGATATGTCTGTGCCCTATCGGACTTTTCCATTTGCCCCAGTGTCACAGTGGAGGGTCACTGCAGTGCACCAAGTGTCCCTCTGACACTTGGTCCAAGTGCCTCTCTTGTCGGTCCAAGTGCCCTTCTCATTAGCCCAAGTGCCCTTCTGGTCCTCCCAAATGTCCCTGTTTTTAGCTCAAGTGCAACTCTGGTGTCACCCCTTAGGGCAAAAAATGAACCATGTGCATCACAGAGGTGCCCTTTTTGCATTTTCCCACCCTGCCCCTAAAAAGCCTGTACACAACAATTTGTGAGTGAACAGTGATGCTGGTAACCTTTGTTGCAGCTTTTGTTACAGTCGCAGCTGATATCTGTTGATAGAGTCCTTCTGTTACTGCTGTTACAGTCATAAAAAACAATCTGGGTAAAAGGACAGAATGACAACCACAAAAAAAGGTCAAATTCATTGCTTTATATTTCCAAATCATAAATGATTACTCTCATAAAATGTACTACTTTGTAACCATAGACTCGCATGACCCATATTAAGTTTTACTGCTACACCAACAATAGCTGACACAACTTTTACAGACATGTAACTTTTGGAATAAAAACATCACATTGACAAGTGATTGCACTGCTGATTCTTCTGCTGATTCAAAATGTATCTCAGTACCTCAGTAATCAACTGTCAGCAACATTACAGTAGGTTTTAGATTAACTAAGGCACAGAGCCAATATCCTCATAGTTGATTTGATTTATCCTCTCCACTAGGGGGAGCTGTGGTATACTATTAGAGGGCTCACATGATATTTTGGCAGTGGAATGAATGCCAGAGAAATGCCAGAGAGTCTTGGAACATAACATAACATAACATAACATGTTGTGCGCACTGCAAGCATTCTTTAAAATAAGGACGCTGTTTTGAAGGACACAATGAAAATGCATGTCAGGTCTTGGTGCTGCGTTTCTGTGTGGAAATGGGCTTTGTTTTGTTTTCTTTAATTGCAATTTCTGTACAGCCATCCAGCGGTGATAGACCAGTGTTTACCCCTTGATCCATGGGCTTAACAATAGGAGAGGAAAAAGATAGAGGAAGAGAACTCAGAGGTAACATTTGTCAGTGACAGTCTGTCGTTTGCCTGATTGAATTCATGGAGAAAAACGGAGAGACTCCACCGGGGCGATGCTTGAGTGCCTCTGATCTTCATTCTCCACCGCCCCTGTTATTTTTCCTTTTCTCTCTCTCTCTCTCTCCTCCTCTTTCTCTCTGTCTGTCTTGTCCCTCTCGTTTCATTGGACTCAGATCTCTCCATCGCTCTAACCTTTCATTATGACAAGACAAAGCTTTAATCTCTCACGAGCCATTTCCCCTTGTGACAGGCAGTGTGAGCGGTGACGGCCGTGACACACACACACACACACACACACACACAAGCACACACACACAGGAGGTGTGTACATCTGATGCATGCCCGCAACTGATTCAAGGCAAAGTGACACATAGTGACAAAGAAAGAAACAGAGAGGAGGAGGCAGTGATAAAGAGAAGGTGGCAGTAAAGAGAGATGCTGCACTGCAAACACCATAGATACTTTTTTGTGATTTAATGAAAGAAAGTCACATTTTAAAATGACCACTTAGCTATAAATATCCTTATCACACATTTCAATTCATTTTCTATCTCAAAATATTATGTTACAGTGATATGAGGAGCAAGTGGTAAAGCCAGGGAATGACAAAAAAGTGTGTTCAAGCTACCACACTTTAGGTAAACAAGAATGCCTGTTATCTATTCTGGCCTTAGACAGAGGTGGCATTAGTTGTCAAATTAAGATCACACGTACATGCACATCTCGGATCTGAAACATCAAACAATGAAGGGTCAACCAAACAGTGTGTCGTCCTGTCTCTTCCCTTATTTTGCATAGCAGTAAGAGCCACACTTCATAGGGACTTCATAATCACACCCCCTGCTGAGGTGACAGCCTGATTAGATATCTGAGGGAGGCACCCGCATGAATTTGCATACTAATTGACAAATATGCCCCCCCCCCCCCCCCCCACCCACCCCCCCCCCCCTTTTCCCCTTCCCTCCCCTCCCCTCAATAATTTTCTTTCCCCCCAGTTTTTCTGTTTCTTTTCGCTGAACAAAGTTGCTTTTGTCATCTTCTGTTGCTGCCATTACTTCTTCCTGTGTTTTAGGTTTTTTTTTTCCGTTTCCTTTCAT
>CM022477.1:13611610-13672049 GCA_011952105.1 Coreoperca whiteheadi
GAATTTGCGTACTAATGGACAAATATGCCCCCCCCCCCCCCCACAACACACATCCTATCCTTTTGTCTCCTTTCCTATCACTCAATAAATTAATGTCATGCCTGCGTGGTGCACAATGATTTGGCTCTTCCATGTAACAACACTAACACATTTAGCATCCCTCTGTGAGTTTATTTCTTCAAAGTATTTTCTGATGCAAACAAAACATATATATGAAGAAGACAGAATTAGTTATGAGCCTTCAGATGGACCTCTGAGGAAACGTAGACGTTTCTGAAGGAGGAGAATAGTTATCAAAGCTTGCTCTGAGGCCTGATGGAATGTGATTGAAGGGAAAGGAGAGATACAAACAGAGAGTATGGGGAAGAGGAAGAGAGAGTGTATGCCATTGCTCGTTTGTGCTGAGCTCAGAGATGGAAGTAAAGAACATGCTGGGATCGTGTCAAGTTGGCAAAACAAGCCACCCCCGAGACTTGACACGAGGTAGAACTGCAGCAACCCTGAGCAGATGTCTACATCACAATGTTCCCACGCCATGGAGGAATGCACAGGGCTGTACAGTACATCTACACACACATACACATGCACAGACACACATACTATGTCCCTATCCAGAACCCCCCCCCCCCATGCAGAGTCACAGGTTTGACAAGTTGTCTAGCTGTCAGCAGATGCTCAACCTCTTGCGCTCACTAATCCCCGCCACACATGCCTTCACACATTCGCCACGAAACACCTACATGCACACACTCGCCAAACATATTCAAATGCACATTATGCACCTATTTCATTTTTGTACACCCACCTTTCCCAGAGCTCGTCTTTACAGCTGCTGTTTTAATGACATGTCCTGAGAGTGGCCTGTTCACCCTGCTCGAGCTAAGCAGAGACCACGTAGCATCAGACCACAAGTGTTTGTGCGCGTGCCAGCATTACGCACAAATCGCCCTCAGTGAGAGACAAGTGGCATGCAGTAGTGTTTTTGGGCTTGTTGCCAACGTCTTTTTAGTGATTAGTTGTGAAACAAAGCCACAGAAAGGTGTGGAGAGGAAAGAAGGGAAGAGGGAGAGAGCATGAGAGCAAAACATAGGGGCGATTTAATTATTTTTAACCAGAGGCGATTGGATAAAAAAAGGGCACAGACTTAATGACTTAATTTAGACGTTTAATTAGTTGAGCACGTATCTCTCTGGCTTCTGCCCTGCGTAATCTGTGATGAAGTTTGGTGTGAATGGCGTCAGACCTCTCTCTCTTGCTCTTTATCTCTCTTTTCCTTTATCTCCCTCTCTTCTTGGAGCACATAAATAATTCCCATTGCCTGTCTGAGCATGCACAATGAAATATGTATGGACCACGCCATGGTCCTTTGAAAAGAACTATTTCAAAGGTACTGAGGTCTGCTGAAATCTTCATGAGTGCCTCCTTTCCCTCCTTTTTCCCTGTTAGACAGAATTGATTCTTTGCCAGGCTGCATCAGCTCTGCAGCCCCCCCGATAAATAACTGCACAGAAATATGAGTGCGTGCTCCCAAAGATTGAAATGTAATTCCAGTTATGAACAGAAATAAATACACTGAAAGCCACACCTGGACACACAATAAATATCACATAGTATAATATTTTATTTAGTGCAGACATTCAGTACATAAAACAGCATGTATAAAAAACTATCAAGAACAACTGTTGCAGCAGACATGCAAAAAAAGTTGAATTCATGGCAAATATGGTGAAGAAAAGAGAAATATACAGGATGATGTACAGAAACCAATGGAACACATAGCAAATAAGTACATTTGAGATATCGTGTCATTCTCTATACGAGTGCTGTTAGTGTGTGCACTGTACTGAATACAAGTTATATACAATTTCTGTCACACAAAGGAAAACGTTGCCAAAAAGTTGGTTTATTCATGTAACATTCTTGAAAATTAGTCATCATGATTATTGCTTGCTGCCATGGCAAGACACTGAATATCATATTACTTCTCCGCTGGCAAAGGAACAAGTGGCTTCCTTGATTATTTGCAGCAGTGAGTTCTCGCTCTGTGTGTGTTCTCTCTTTGTTTATACATTCTACCCCCATTTCCTCAGTTATGTATGCCTTTGTTGCTCTTTCCTTCGCCTCTTGGTTAGCTTTTTTATTTAACTTTGCTTTAATAATACTTTTAGTGTACTTAAATAAGATTTTGAATGCAGGACTTTTGTTTGTAATGGAGTCCTTGTACACTGTTGTATTGCTACTTTAACTTAATGTGGAGATCTGATTACTTCTTCCACCTCTGGTTTTAACATTTTAAAGGATATTTGTGGCAACATATCAAGACTGAACACACTTTTGGTCACACCTTACATGCTCAAATGTTAAAGGATAGGATTAGACATGTTGTTGTAATACTCATCAACTTTGTAGATTTAGAGAAAGCGTACGACAGGGTGCCGAGAGAGGAGCTGTGGTATTGTATGAGGAAGTCTGGAGTGGCAGAGAAGTATGTTAGAGTGGTGCAGGACATGTATGAGAGCTGTAAGACCGTGGTGAGGTGTGCTGTAGGTGTGACAGAGGAGTTCAAGGTGGAGGTGGGTCTGCATCAAGGATCGGCTCTGAGCCCCTTCTTGTTTGCTCTGGTGATGGACAGGCTGACAGATGAGCTTAGACAGGAATCTCCATGGACTATGATGTTTGCGGATGACATTGTGATTTGTAGTGAGAGCAGGGAACAGGTGGAGGAGAATCTAGAGAGATGGAGGTCTGCTCTGGAAAACAGACAAGAATGAAAGGAAAGGTGTTCAAGACGGTGGTGAGACCAGCGATGTTGTACAGCTTAGAGACAGTGGCACTGAAGAAGAGACAAGAGGCAGAGCTGGAGGTGGCAGAGCTTAAGATGTTGAGGTTCTCTTTGGGAGTGACGAGGATGGACAGGATCAGGAACGAGTACATCAGAGGGACAGCTCGTGTTAGATGTTTCGGAGATAAAGCCAGAGAGGCCAGATTGAGGTGGTTTGGACACGTTCAGAGGAGAGACTGTGAATATATTGGTAGAAGGATGCTGAGGTTGGAGCTGCCAGGCAGGAGGTCTAGAGGAAGACCAAAGAGGAGATTTATGGATGTAGTGAGAGAGGACATGAAGTTAATTGGTGTGAGTGAAGAGGATGCAGAGGACAGGGTTAGATGGAGACACATGATTCGCTGTGGCGACCCCTGAAAGGGAGCAGCCGAAAGGAAAAGAAGAAAGAAGACGTTGTAATACTCATCAAGTTAATCGCTATGAAACAGGTTTCCCAAAGTTATTTGGAAGAGAAAACAAAGGTGAAAAGTAAAATTATTACCCAAATGTGAACAGCCATAACTGTTTACAGGCCAAGTTCCTGGTTCAACTTTGATCTATCGCACATAGCTGTGTGCAATGAGAAATTATTACTAACATTATTGGCTGCACTTACTGCGTTAAGTTCGCCTCCAAATAAAAGGGTTTAGATAATCTGGGTAAGCTGTTAGCTTGTTTGCAACCTGTCTGATTGTCTGACTTCCTAAGTTTCTTGCGTGGCTGGACTTTGCTGTAACAATGTTGCTATGGTCCTAGAGCTTAACAATTACTTGTGTGAGTACAGTGTTATCATAAGTGATAGAAATGGACAAAACTGCAAAAAAGACCCAAGTTGTAACAACCTGAAATCATCCTTTAAGTTTTTGTTTTTCTCTCATTTTGATTTCATTTTCTGTATTCACATTATTTCAGACCTCAACAACAAACAAACCTTCCACATCATCAATTATCAAGCCTCTGTACCTCATCTCCCTCCACTAACCCCTCTCTCCTCTGCTCAGTTTACCTTCAATTCTTTCTTCTTCTTTCTTCAGTCTCCGGGGGAATAACAAGAACTGGCGTGAAAACCTTTGTGTCACCCCCCCAACCACCCCCCACCCGGCTTTTTCCTGCCTCGTTATTTATTTTCTTCACTTCATTTCAGAAGGTAGAGGAATGTTTTATAGAATTGGACACTTAATGGGAGAAAAAAATGTTGAGGGATGGCACGGCATTTTCTCTCTGAGCTGTCACTGAGTGTCCTTGAAACGCAATAGAAAAGAGGAGAGAGCGAAAAACACGTAAACAGATAGATACTTTTTGCGCAACACAAATGCCTTTGGCTAACAGAAAAATATCTCTTTTTATACTAAACAAATCCACATAGGCTAGATTTCACAATATTTGTCTGCATAGAGTAGGCTGGAGGATGGATTTTGTGAGCTCGAGTTGTTGGTGTTTGGTGTGTGACCAGAATGCTAAACACTTCCTGGGTCATGGGGGGGACCTGGCGAAAGCATGTTGAAATTTAATGGTGCCCTCTGACTTGACTGCAGGTAATGCTGTAGGGGGCGAACATCCTATCTGCACTGCTGAGAGGGAACATGAATTGTGTGTGTGTTTATATCATTGCACGTCAAGCCTGAACTAGTCTGTGTGTCCTCGTCTCTGGGCGAGCCGTCTGCACTCAGGTTCCAGTATTGTCAGTACTGCTGCAGCCCTCCAGTATAAACACATGCGCACACATACACACATACATATATGCTGTACACTTGTTTTAGCGTGTGAAGGACGTAAACAAGGTGACATGCTGCTGTCTCACAAGAAAACAGATAGCACTATGAAGTGCACCTCACCACAGGTGGATGTCAGTGTGAAAGGAATACATCTCTAAGCACAAAAAAAAATTGATGAACATAATGCCTAAGACAGTATTACCACTTTTGGTCACACTTAAGAATACGGTACACAACATTTTGAGTAGTCACCATACCTACATTTACATTTAGTCATTCAGCAGATGCTTTTATCCAAAGCGACTTACATATGAGGAAGACAATGGAAGCAATTATAACAACACAAGGTAACAAAAAGCACAAGTGCATCAAAAAAACTAGTCCGATTAAAGCCTAGCACGGTATACAAAGCTAAGGAGAGGAAGGATTTATTTTAATTTTTTTTAAAGAGATAGAAAGGAAGAAGAAGTTAGTGATTATCAGTTAGGTGTTGAAGGAAGAGATGCGTTTTCAAGTGCTTTTTAAAGGTGGCTACAGAATCTGCTGATCTTGTAGAAGCAGGCAGATCATTCCACCAATGTGGAACAGATCTAGAGAAGGTGCGTGAGAGTGATTTTATTCCTTTTTTTACCTGTAGAATGAGACGATTTTGTAATAGATAATATAAAGTTACTGGAGAACAGACTTCGAGATACTATACTAATGAAACAGTATGTGATAATCAGTTGCTAGATAGCTGATAATCCACGAATTGACGAATTGCAAAAACTAATAACTAATTGTTTTCTAATAACCTCCATATTAGGTACTATTTTTGTGCCCATATGGTGGATCATACTGAGAGGTTAGTGGTACAGCTTCAATAATTCATGATCCATGAATTCATGATCATTACTTACCCTTTTTGTGACACCTAAAGCAAGGTATATCAAAATGACAATTTAGTTTTTCCCGAGAATCCACAATAAGCTCATTAAAGTGCACCTTACTTTATTTTACTTTACTTTTGCACTTCCATAAAGTTGGGGGACTCACCCGTTATAGATTAAAAAAGAATGGTAAAAATTCTACCGTGGATATTTTGACATGTGCACACGAGAAACCGGGGCTCAAACCCCAAATTTGCAACCAGTCGACAACCCGCTTTATCTGCTGAGCCATAGCCTCCCAATTAGTATGTACCTGCCTGGTAAACACCCACATCTTTCATACTCACACTCTCAGTTTGTAAGACAGACTTTCTGTTAAAAATTTCAGGGCTCATGCAAAACTAGAGGAAATCACTGAAGACTTTAGAAGGTTCCCCCTAAAGCCATGCAGCTGTTTTTACAGGTTGAGTGGTACTGCTTTTATATAGGTAAACTGATCTTAATGCGCCTAACAAACCAGAGTCAGCAGAATTCTCCAAAAAGATATTGATCACTAATTTTATAGCACATTTACATTAATATACATATCCTTATGTCATATTATTTTGTACTAATGATGTTGACATTGTGACATCTCAGGTAGTTAACATTTTCTATTTCTCCCCGCATCAACTCTGATTGGCCTCTGATCTTTCTGCTCTGACCAATATTGTAGCCTGCTCTCTGAATGTCCCTGGTGGGTACAACGACGCAGCAAACAATCACTAGCTGCAAGACAACTTTCATCAATCGCTTAGTTTTGAATACCACCCCAGAAAGCAGCTGTTCAGAGAAATCCAAACACGCTTTTATTGCCTGCATTTCCAAATGACAACAATCTCAACAAAAGATTTCTTTTTGCTGAGGCATTTTCAAAAAATGAAATCAACAATGGCAGCAAAAAAGGTCGAACAACTGCAGTATTTCTTGGAGATTGGATGGACTATTGGTATTTCAAGAGACAAATTGTTTTCATTAGTCAGGGCCATAGATCAAAAATGTTTAAACTTGAGTCCCAGATCATTAAAATATAAACACCCCAGTTTTATTAAGTCCTATCAGGATATTTAGGATGTATCCCATTTCAAATGACGTTTACTGCTGCACAATTCTACAAGGCACACTACAGTGAAAGATAATAAAAAGTTTTCCCTTTTTGTGTTGTTGAATTGAAGCCATGTGTTCAATCGATATGAGTTACCCAACTTTTCAAACTGTATTTCTGACTCTCACGTCATTCCTCCCTATAGACAAAATCTCTCTCCACTCTCTGGCTTTCAATTCACACTTTACCTGCCTTCCTGCACACAAACCTGAATTAATCTCCAAAAGCTTGCCCTCATCTCTTTGTGTGTGTGTGTGTGTGTGTGTGTGTGTGTGTGTGTGTGTGTGTACTTTTACATTTGGGAGGAGTGTGTTCTAATGTTCTTGACGGTGTGCATGTGTGTGTGTGTGTGTGTGTTTTTGATACACCACACACACACAGATACACTAACTCGACACGATATTGTTCCCCTGCCTGGAGCTCCGGGGCTTCGGGGGGTTTGTGTTTGCATAGCAGAGGCTGTACGCTCACTCATGTAGCCCCCACGGAGACTTTCTTTGACACTGTCAGCCCTTTGAACTCACTGTGACATCAAGCATCAGGTCACTTGTAGACAACCTCCGCACAAAGAGAACTCGCGCTAATTGGCCTGCGTGCACCTGAGAGACAGTTGGGACATCAAAGTGCTTCGCCGCCCAGTTGATAACAGCTTTGATGGGGTGAATTTGAGACTGTAGATTTATGGTTACACTAAAGAACTGTTGAACGGTAGCTGCTAGCTGTGCCCTGCTCTTTGTGTGATCTTGGCGAGGAATTATTTATTTTGCCGTTCCACTTGCATCTCGTTTTCTCTGCACTCTAGTAATGCTAGAAAATGCTATTACCAGAAACCCCAGCCTGTAATCAGCCTCAATGAAAGTTTACAGTAAAGACAGACAGGAATCCAGAGTGTAGTTATGATATATTAGTGTCTACATAGCTTCCCCTTATTTTGACCTGTGTCCTATTCCTTTGTATCAGTTCTAAAGGATTTCTTGTAAATATGTAATACAAAAATGTAATTTGTAAACAGACCTAAATCAAAGACAATGAGCCCTAGCTTGTAAAAAAAAGTGTGAATAATCAATTGAGCTCAGAACTCAGAGCAGCCTCTTAGGATCTTATTTTGCCCTCCAGACTTATGGATTTCCGCTGTGTCTTTGTTTGACCCTTCATCCTCTGGAAGGTGGACAGGTGGCGGCTACTGGTGGGCCTGGAGGGCCCTGTCAACCCCATACAGTCCAGCAGCTGACCAGAGAGAAAGAGAAAGAGAGAGAGGGTGGGAGGAGTGGAGACAAAAGAGATCAGAAAATAGAAAAAAACTAGAAGGGAAGTGACAGAGCTAGAGAGAACTGAACCAGAGAGTCCTGTGTCTGAGTCTGAGCGAGCTCTACCCGCTGTCATAGTTTCAACAGGAGGCTACGTCCCCTCTTGACTTTAACAGGCATGGCAAAGTGATTGGTTTCGGTCCAATATAATGGCCAGCTATGAATGCTGAGTGTGACTGCGGGGGACCATTAGGGCCACAATGGCCGACAAGACACTAAGCACTCCCTAGAGGTCTGAGGGGCCCTTTCATGCCTGTCCCGGGGCTGGAAGGGCTGCTGAGAGCTGGTGGCCAGCTGGTTCCCTGGCCCCCGTGCAGCCTAATGCCATCAGCACTCTCCGCCTGCTTTGAGCTGCTGGGCATATGGAGACCCAGGGGTGCAGGGTTAGTGGGACACATGTGGGCATGTACACACACACACATACATACACACACTGTATACATGGCAGAACCTGTTTTTAGTATTAACCAGAGCAATGCTGATCCTGATGCTGCAGCCTCATCTGCCAAGGAAAGTCAAAGTAGGAGCAGATAAATGTATATGTGGAATTAGGCTGAAATGATTTGTTCTGTACTGTGCTAGTATGGTCAAACTCTCCGTGTTCGTGCCTCCTCTTGTCCAGTTCCGAAGTATCTTTTCATATAACTGAACTCACTAATTTAACAAACACAAAGATGTTAATTCAAATTTTGCAAGAATATGAAATAAACTAGCACTGATTTAAACAATTTGATTCAAAATATAAGTTTAACAATTTATTTAGCCATTAATGGAAATTGATGTATAATAGTCTAATTGCTTTAGCAAACTCGTCAGTCTGTCTTCTGTAGAGAGAAGAATGTTCAAAACCTATCTTCAGAGCACCATATAGGAAAAAGAGCCATTGATGTGAATGTTGTCACACCCTGTTCAAGTCTTTTTAGAAACATGCTGTGACTGCTGCATCTTCGTCCCTCTCAGGTCCTAAATAGCTCCCTACTGCAGGCAGAAAACTTGTTTTGTCTATAGCCTGTTTGAAAGGCAAGCGTAATAAAAGGCTTTTCTTTTTATGCCGGGTGGTGGCAATTTCATAGAGTCTTTTCAGAGCTAAAAGAGGGCAAGAGAAAGAAAAGTTTTACTAATTGTCGTGGTAGCAAAAATTCAGCCACCATTGCAATCAGCCACGCTGAAAAGCCTATTAAGGAATGTTTTGTCAATTACTTCTGCTCACTTCTATACACCGTGGCTCTTTTTAGAGGAAATCATTTGTGTCTTATTTATTTCCTCTGCTGGCATGTTTTGCTGGCACTTCATACAATGACAAATTAAAGCTTTAGTTTAATGGCAATGACATGGAAGGTCTCAAGCTTTATTGTGAGCTTTGAAAGAACGCCAGTGAAGTCAACTCTTGATACCTCGTCCTTGCTTCACTGCCTCAATTTTGTTGCAATGCATTAAAACATCCATTGAGTTCTAACTCTATTGAAGGTTTTTGCATGAGGTCACTCTTTAGTTAGAACACATCTTTAATGAATCGCAGTCAAAAGTTAAATGATTCGACTCCAGGTGTCTATGTAATTAATCTTGTTTACAGTCAAATATAGGTATTCATATATTTAAAAAAGCTGAATCTTTCAAGAATAATAGCAGTAGTACACAGCAAGAGGAAGTGATCAAATGTTTTACACAATAGTGCTTTATACAAAATGAGATGTGACAAGTGTGTAAGCCTCAGTTTTGCCAAATCACATGCAAATCCTGTTCAAAGGAGAGAGTCATTTTGGTAGAAGTCAAAAATGCGTCTTTGGTAGTCTGCTCTGACTAAGCACCCTGGAGATCAACAGTTTACTCGAAATAGTATTTTATTCCATGTGGTTCAGCCCTGCCAGGATTGACTTGATGATATATCTTCAGTTTCTACTCTTGCTGAATACTGACAAGTATTATTTAACCCCACCATTCTGTTGGAAATACTTCTCAGCACTTTTATAGTGGAGTTTCTTTGAGCCTGCCTCTTTGCCTTCGTCTACATTGTGAAATCCATCCACTTTAAAAACACCCCCATACAAATTTCCCTGCAATGAAATTGATGCCTTGCTCCGCTCAAACATATGATCAATTATCTCTGAAAAATGGTTTGATATTCACAGGTCTTGAATGCACAAAGGGGCTTTTCACAGAATTTTTTTTGTTGGGTTTTTTTTGGGGGGGGGCATTCAATCGAATTGCATCAGTGATTATGTTTTATAAAAAACAATGTTACCTGAGTTTAGTCGTAGCAGGAAGCCTGCTACATGTGACAGAGAAAGCCTCAGCAGACAGACCTATCTGACAGAGGTCAGCTGATGTCGAGGTACATCAATTTTATGAACCTTCAACCCCCTTGCGAGCTCTCTGTCACTCATGTGTTAAATGGGTCTTGTAGACAGAAGAGAATGCCTTTGTGCTGAAATAAATGGAGGGGAAAGAATAGGGTTAAGACGACTCCTCTGAGGTGCATCAACCTACATCTGTTCATCCTCTCTTTCTTTCTCTCTCTCTCACTTCTCTCTACCTTCGCTTACAAAACAGGGTGTTCTGCACTTGAAGGTTTTTTGTCGACAAGACAAGACAATACAAAACAGGGAACCTATTTTGTTATTACTCTATGTAAATTTCTCTATTTATAGTTTCTTTTGTGAGACACAGTTGCCATGGCCGCTTTCTTCCCCTTAAAACTATCTAAGGTATTTGCAGGTTCTATTGTCTCTCAGTTGATGACAGAAAAATAGCAACATCCTTGACATTTAACATTTAGACATGTGGCAAATAATGAGTTTCTGTATGTGTATTCTGTATGTGTAAAATATCATTCAACTGCTATAAAGCTCCTGAAAGGGGAATATTTTTATTTTCTTTCCACTAGAGACGGATCGACCTGAGAGCAGGCTGTTTTGACAGATGTTCAGCTCAGCTAAACAGGGGCTGTAATAACACACACTTACAAAGACACTCATGCTGTATAGACACATATTTACACAAGTGTTTCAAAGCATGCACTTGCACATACACGTATACTGTATGTACACAGAAAAATATACACACACTACACCCCGAACAGACCCCCTAATTTAGTCTCTCTCCCCACCCCACACCTACACACACAACAGACACTCATACACACACACACACACACAGACTGAGAAGAAATTACTTTGAACTTGGTGTCAGTTGGCGTGAATGCAGCTGGGAGCAACAGGGTCATGAAGCTCTTTGAGAGGTGAGATGAGGTCCAGCCTTTCCTCTGCTGTCTGTCACAGCTCTGATGGCTGAAGACTGATGGTGGGGGGGGTTGGTACACATTAGACCATTGGGCCCGGCCATAAGGCTACCTTTGTTACGTGCCACTGCAGAAGACTTTGATGCAGTCCACATTCACTGTCACACAGTTGCCACAGACCCCATCTAACATCAGAGTGGTATTTTTGTTATCGTCATGCTTCAAAATCAGAATAATTTTCACTTACTGAGAATAAGATGAGGAGAGAAAATTCTGTGGTGTTTGATATAGATATAAGGACATACATTGTTCACTTAATTTCATGCATTTCCATTGAACTTAAAATGTATATACAATATTAATAATTAACAATATTAATTATCCTGACTAGTGATTTCTTGATCAGAAATAGTTAATGTATACTGAACTTGACACCATTTAATGAGGAAAGATGTGGCTGCCTCATGTGGTGATGACACGGTGATGAGAGCATTAGCTTTTCTGGGACTTGCTATAAATTAACAAAGACTTTTAATTTCAGAACTATAATAAACAAAAACACAATCAAACTAGTGACTTAATTGATTTTATGAGAAGTTAGGGTGTTTCATTCCAGGGTTGGTTAGCAGAGCTGGAACTGCTGCCATGATGTTTATTAATCATGTTGAATAAATTGCAGCAGACTGTATCTAATCTATTAATAGGCCTGAATCATTACATTGTGATTTGCATCTGGAAAGGGTCCAACTGTGGACACACTCCTACTGAACTGTGCTGAAAGCCACTACCAGGGGATGGAGATGTCATTAAAAATAACAGACTTTTCCTAATGCATTATCTATTGTAAAAATGGCATTCAAAATCAACGCACATTGCCTCCGTTTATGCATATATGCAAAACTATAAGCATGCAAATAACTGATTTCATAGAACAATGTTGTCGAATAAAAACACAAGGCTGAAGATTGGCAAGAGGAAAACAAAGGGAGCGTCTCTAAAAAGCGAGCATATGTGTTCATCGACAAGCCCCTAAACGCACATACACACACACACACACACACACACACACACACACACACACTGATTAATTGTATTCTTCATTCATTGTGAGGAAGCCTGCTGCTAATTAACTTAGACATGGTTTTGCATATTGTATTTATTTAATTTCTTCATGGGATGCACCAAAAGAAGGTGTAATTTGGGATGAGAAAGGGGCCATTTCTTGCCATAGTTTATACACACAAAGGGCTGGAAGTGCTGAGGCTGATTGCTGTTACTAGGAGGACTCTTTCTTTCTGTGCCAAATGTAAAACAAAACCTAACAACATCCATCTGGTGTTTTTCTCTTGATTCTTTGCATGAAGACAATACTGTAAATCAGTACATTTACAGATTATGTTTACAGTTCTCCTCTCACTGTTTTCAAGATTAATTTCAGCAATGCCACAGTTTTATAAGGTTCATCTCAATAATATTTGAGTGAAAACATATTGCAGGACTCTTTGGAAGTGCATGAATTCAAAACAGCAGTAGGTACAGCTTTAGAAGATGGAACATTTTCTTGTGGATATGGAAAATCGCTCCTTAAAAGTTATCTCTCTGGCTGAAGTTGACAGTTTTGCAGAATCAAGAGAAGACACTTTCAGTTGATTGGGCATCCAGCTGAGTTTGGGTGAAAACACATTCCATATGTATTGAGTCTTGAGCAACTCTAGGCTGCTCTTTTTTCTGCCAGATTGCAGACTTCAGACATCAAATCCCTGTTCAGGCTATACTTTGCATCTGTGTGTGTACGTTTGTCTGTGTGTATTTCTTTGTCTGCCATATTACATACTGTGTGTAAGCATGTTTGTGTGCATTGTATGCTTCTAGATGTTTGTTGACATCTAAATGTACATACATGCGTCAGATGAGGGCATATGACGGGTTTCTGTGGAACATTGAATTGGGAGCCATTTTTCCTGCTATGCTCACATCCTGCTGCAACCAAGCAACAGATGGCAGGACTGGGCGCTGTGGCCGATTTAGTCCAGTTGTGTTTGCTAGGAAGTAATTGTGTTTTAACCTGGAGAGAAAACTAAATATTACAGCCATGCAGGCAAACAAATTATAGTCAACTCGCTGGCCGGCAGATGACTCTATGTGTCTCATGTCCAGATAGAGTTCGAAGAAAAGAAATTAGCCCATTTTGCTGCATGGGCTGGATGCACTTGTGTTCAGTTTGTGTGTGTGCAACTGACTGTTTGCTTGCCTGTCTGTTTGTCTGTCTTTCTACCTGTCCTACCTGTTTATCTCCTCAACAGCTGCCTGTCTGCTTCCTCAGCCTGTCTGTTATTGTATTGTGGCAGATGTTTCAATGCTGCAGGTCTTTATATCTGAAAGTGCAGGAGAGGGAAAAAAATGTTCAAGTAGATTAAAGCTTCCCTACGTCTCACTTCAGCATTGTGCCACAGATTGTCTTTTGATGCCAAACACTGCCCTGGGGGACATAAATACTTACTAGAGCTTGGTATGGTTTCATGATAAGCGTTAAGGCGTTCAAGCATTAGCATGAACATCAACAAAAGATCTGCCATGATGATCTCTCCCCGAATTAAGTCACTTTTTCTATTTCACGTCTCCCTGATTTTCAACACTCGCTGTTTATATAAAACATTCTTGAATGAAGTGTTCATTCACTGTCAATTCCTGCGCCATGTGCCAACTGTGAGCATCAGAAAATCCCCTGCAATCTTTGTTTTGGCTAGTGTGAGGCGGCAAGTGATTACCCAGAGTGCTTTCGGAAGTTAATGTTCATGGTCTGCACAGCAGGATTCTAGGAGTGATGACAGAGGAAGTGCCTCAGGGCGACCGTCTCTTCACTGCCATCTCACTTTCACTGTTTCTGACAATGCGTTTACCCCAACAGATGGCTCCAATGCTCACACAGAGACACTGAGAGACTATGAAGAACCGCGTGGGCTGATACAACACAACGATGTGCAGAGAATCCAAAACCAACTAGTGTGAATTAATGTCAAATTGACGAATGAGATCTCAATAGTCAGTAATGTGTTGAAATCGGTCAAAGGGCTCCTTCAAAGGGCTTACTTTTAAATAAAAAAAATAAAAATGGATCCATCATCTCTGGTTTATTAATTCAGTTTATTTCCTCTATAACATTATTTTATTCACTATTTTATTCAGCAAAATACAGCTGGTTGAAAGCTATCAGAAATACAACAGCAAAATAAAAACAAAAACTGGCAGGAAATCTACAAAATATTAAGTTCAAGGAATGGATCCCAGCTCATATATTAATCACTGGCCTAACATACACTAAAGCAGCATGTGTTGTGAGGGTATAAGTGTGTAGCAGATAAGGTATAGCAAGAATGTGTGTATGTAGGGAATATGACCATGCCACCTTGGTCCCAAACTGCAGCTCATTCTGTCAACTGATGCCTAAAGTGTTTTCTTTGAATATCAAAAAGAAGAGTTCCGCTTTGCCTTCAGGCCGCTGAAATGACACACAGCATGTCGTCAGAATATGACTTACTGAGTGGTTCAGGGAGAAGGAATAATGTGTGTGCGTCAGAGCAAATAATCATACTGCATCCAGAATACTCAATACAATTTCAAGTCAAATATAAGTCCTTAGGAATATTGCCTTAAGCTCCTAATATTTGAACATTTCTGATTTGGCGACTCTTGGTGGTAGCATCACAAACAAAAGTCTGCTTGATAGCAATGCACACCACTACACTGAGACTATCTGTCTGACATGTGTGGTAAAGTTTGAGGTTGTTTGAAGGAATAGTTCAACATTTTGGGAATTACGCTTATTCACTTACTCGCCAAGATTTGGTTGAAATGATTGATACCACTCTCATGTCTGTATGGTAAACAGTGTTGCCACAGTGACTTTGAAAAAGTAATCTAATTACTGATTACTCCTTTAAAAAGTAACTTAGTTACTTTTAAAATCAAGTAATCTGTAAAGTAACTAAGTTAGATTACAAATTAAATAATGCCAGTCTTTCTTGAATTCACTTAACATCAATACTTGTTTTTCCCGAAGTCCAGCTGTTGTTGTTTGGGTGGTGGGGGACCTCCTGCTCTCTGCTTCGCGCCACCTGCTGGGACTCGCTCTGTAAGTTTGACCGTGCTGTGCTGCGACTCCAAATGTTTCTTTAAATTTGACGTAGTGTTTTTGTAGCTAGATAACACTTTGTCTCCACCAGCACAGAGTGTACAACGAACCTTAATATTGCCATCTTTAGCTGACACAAACTCAAAATAGCGTCTGTATTTCCAGCTAGAAAACACGCATCTCGAATGGATGTCTGTCTATGTGTCAGCCCTGCGACGAGTTGGCCACTGTCCAGGGTGTACCCCGCCTAAGGCCCAAAGTCACTGGGATAGGCTCCAGTCACCCGCGACCCCTAACGGGAACAAGCGGGAGAAAATGACCGACTGACTGACTTTAATCTGATTACTGGTTTTACGATAGTAACGCGTTAGATTACTCGTTACTGAAAAAAGTGGTCGGATTAGAGTAACGCGTTATTAAGTAATGCGTTACCGGCATCACTGATGGTAAATATGTAGCTAGTGCCAGCAACCAGTTATCTTATCTTACCGCAAAGACTGGATACAGGGGGAAACAGCTAGCCTGGCTCTGTCTGAAGGTAACAAAACGACGGCAGCGATAACAGCAAGGTGAGGAAGGTCTCGCTCTTGTCAATGTGCACAGCTCCCTGCATTCAGAGGTTTTGATGGTTCAACTTTTCAGCTTGCTGCCACAGCTTGCTATGTGTCCATGGCAACTACAGAAACTGAAGGAAGGGAACTGATACAGGAGCTGATTTTACAGTTATCTCAGCTCCCCAAATTATAGATCTCTTTACCAACAGAAAGCAAACATATTAATGAAGAGAAATGGTATTAGAGCACCTTCACTTCAAAGTCCGATTATGGAATCTGGGACAATAAACGTTTATGATAGTAGTTAGCAAAACTTGCAATATTATATTAATCATGTCATATTGCTTACCATTTCCTCTATTTTAAGCTACAAACTCTAATCTTTAGCTGCTTGATGCAATACTAGGTGAATAGCAGCAGCCTGTAGTGTGTAGACTGGTAGGATTTGAGGTAGGTGGGAGCCGTGGTGGCTGAGTTGGACCGTGGTACCTCATTTATTTAATCTGTACAAAAACCCGAAATGTTGAAACAACACGTTGCGGTTTTCTGCTGGGGCTCAAACTGATCATGGAAATATGAATTGTCAGTAACAACGTTGAATTATTTATTAGAGATGGCCATAAAATCACCCCATAGTGTTAGTGAGTTAACCAGGAGATGTTTCTGTTGTTAAAAATGCAGTTAAAAATATTGGTTTTAATGTAAATTTACAATGAAAAAACCTTTCCTTGATATCTTAGTTCTGCACAATTCAGTCCTAAAATTCAATCAAGCCAGAGTGAAAAATTCCATCTGAAATATGAGGGGATTTTCATAAAGTGGCTGTCATTTGTAATCTGTTGATGGTGGTATCATCCTTCTAAACCACTCAGAAAGTGGTGTTCCCGAAGAGGGGTAGGTTTTACATGTGTCTGTGTCTTGGGTGGGTGAATGACCACAGTGGCGTGTGAGGTGAATGTCACACCCATCAAAGTGCACAGGTAATGATGCACTGTAGCTGGCATCGCTACTAGGCGCTAACCTGGATGTCCACTTACCTGCCCCCCCCCCCCCCACACCCACACACACACACGCGTACACACACAGAGTCCCCCGGGCTGCCTTTCACACTAACCTTTCACAGGGCCCAGTGGAGCGTGCTGGTGTGACTCTGCTCTCAGGCCCTACTGATGGAGGAAACTGCTGCAGAGAGAGAGAGAGCTAGTGGGTGGTGGTGGTGGTGTTAAAGGTTAGGGGTTGCACGTGCATACATTGGCAGGATATTAATTGCCCACTGGCATTTGTGTTTAGTTAGACATACTTTTATTTGGGAGTTTCCAGCCTGCTTATGTTCTATATTGAGAAATACAGAAAAGTTGTATTATTTAAAGTACATTGAACCCTTGACTGAGTTTTAATGCCGTTAATGTAAATAAAGATACAATAGTGTCCAAAGTGATGCATTCAGCGCAGGAGAATTTCAGTAATTGTGTGAAAATATACAGCTTTTACTTCATTTTATTGATTCGATATTACATAAGGTTAGAAGGAATGTACAAGCAATTATTTCTCATGTTTTCTGCTCTTGTGATAATGGCATTACTTCTATATGAGCTCGACATAACAAGCTCTATTTTCTTAAGATTGTGAGAAAATATTCAGGCATTACATTAAGAGACAGTAATTATCCTGTGATCACAAGTTTTGACATCTTGGAATATCTAGACTATGAAATATCCACACACACACACACACACTTTTCTCATGATCATAAAATAGTGATATTGTAATCTCAAGATAACAAGCTTGTTCTTTTGGGATAACACATGATCATGATCATGAAGAAATCCTCTTCATGTCCACTCTAGCCTTTGATATGCAAAAATGAATATGCCATTAATTTATTTTTTAGTTCTTCCTCTAGATTTATACCTTAGATTGATAAATCTTTTATCTCTTACAGATTTCAATTGTATTACATTTTTAATCCATGTGTATAAGAATGTCGAGTGCATGCATGTGTATTTGCACAACTTTTATGACTTCAGACTGTGAAATCACTGAAAACTGTCCTCGAACAGAGAAGACGCCAGGGCCACAGGGAAAAAAAATCATTCAGCTTATGTTTTTGCCAAAGTACACAGTGGAAAGAAAGACTGAGAAAGGAGCACATACCTACCACACAGCAAGTGGACATTCACAGTGAAATGCTTTGGATTTGGCTGACTATAATTATTCTCCCGTGCCCACTTGCTGTGCATGGCTATCACAGAGGGGTCAGTGGCAGCTGTAATTATTATACCTCAGCCCTTTGTTCTCAGTACCAATTTAGATCATTATTGTTACTTGGAGGAATTGTTCCCATCTCCATGGCTATCTGCACAGTAGGGTCATATTACATTACATATTATGTTGCATGTGAGTAGTGACACATAAAAAACAAAGATTGAATTAGCTGTAGGGACATTGACTTTATGGACTATGTTATTCATTATGTTATTCCAACTGTGATAAGTTTAATTTATTTTTTCAGTTTGTTATACCGTATGTACAAAAATATATCCATGAAAAAACACATATTATAAAAAATATATGTTTAAGAAAAAAATATTATATAAACATTTGAGTCTGTAGCATTGCTTTAATGTTTAAATTTTCAAACACAAGTTGTTTTCTTATGCTGTGGTCAAATTCATGTTATATTAGCCTCCTCATTCCTGCTTCTAGCATGACTAAATGAGCCTCCGTATTGGTTAACAGGGCTGAAAACATTCCCCATTAAGGTAAACAAGATTGTACTTTCTTCTATCTCCCACATGACTCTGCCCCTAACCAAATTAAGACACTCATTTGCATAAGCGAGATGGATGAGATAGGAGGAAAATACTTTGCTCTCTGGAAAATAAGTGCACTGTTAGACGAAGTGGGAATCTCAGATGAGATGTCGCACCCTATTAGAATGGCCATGCTTCATCATTTTTTCATACAACATTTTGCTGTAATAACTTTTAAGTGTTTTGATAAAAAGCTCCGACTGATAAAAAGGTAGAGTGTGATTGTAAAATGCAAGTTAGGAGAGTGCATTTTGTTTCATAATGGATTGTTCGTGAACAAACCAGAGCAGCGTGCAGCACGTTCTTTCACTGCAAAATTACATTTCCCATGTATTTGAATATTGTAGTAATTACATATGTATGAATAATGCATTTGCAAATTTTTCTCTTACCTTAATTTAGATTCACCAACGGAATTTCAATACACCCACATTAACAAATACCATAAAGTACTTTACAACAATATCAGCTGTTATTGATACTGTTTATTGCCTTACCTAAAGGTAATACATGTTAGAAACAGATTATATGACACATCTTACATTACAAAACCTAATATTCACCAAAACACTTTTCTGCCTCTCCTCTGTCCTCAACAAACCTGCTCAGTGAACGGAGCAGCCAGACACACAGTAAGGTTTGTTTGTGTACAAAAAACAGCACCACAATTTACTGCAATCAGACACTGTGTATGGGCCGGGGCACCTGGGGCGCTCTGTGTGTGCTCCTACCCTGCGGTGAAATTGCTGTCAACACTTTTCCCCTCCTTTCAGGGTTGGTAGGCTCTGGTAAGCAGCCTTGCTCTGTCCACTATTCACCCCTCCCCCACTGAGAGGAACACGATGCTACATTCACAACTCCACATTTACTACCTTCGGCTCTCCAACGCGCATGGAGAACATGGTTGTTGTTTTTGACATTGTGCGTTTCTTTCTATACCTTGCTGTCTTTCATTTCTTTGTGTATCACTCACACTTGGCTGCACAAAACCAGGAGCCCAGGAGCAAATTGGTTTTAGAGCTTACTTTAGTTTGCAGGCAAATTAGAAAGAAGAGTGGTGAATATGAAATATGATTTCTTTGTTACTGTCTGTACTACTGCTGAATGAAAAGTGCTACTTTACTGCAGGCAGCCGTAACTAACATTAATATAATAAATGAAAACAAATGTTGAAAGTCTAGCAATGTCTAGCATTTAAATCAAAACTAATAAGTGTTTTGACCACAATAATATTTAGCTTATTTGAATTTCTGTGCAAAATTCTGCATTGTATTCTGAGACAATTAATTTACTTTGTCGCAACAACCTTTACGATCCCCTGGCTTTGACATGTGAGTGTAAGAGTGACTCATTGATTCAGACCATTAGTGAGATAATGTAGAAAGTTGCCAAGGATATATAGATAGATAGATAGATAGAGAAAGAGAGAGATCCTCACTTTGCATAAAGCCCCAGAGAGAGTGTAGATGTGGCTTCATGAATAATGCATTACTGCTTAATTTATGGCCAAACTTTAAATAGCCCTGAAACACAGGAGACGCTACCATATAAAAATCCATCTTGTTCGATTATTTGCTTAGTGAGTATGCTTTTTTAACCCATGATCTAAGGCAATGTAATTAAACAATATCCTGACAATGATAAATAGAATAATTTCACATTTCGTGTGTGTCTTGTTTTGACAACTCGTAATTGAAATATGTTTGTTTTTTGATTCCTGCATTTCATTTAGTTCTTATACACCATTTCCTGTTCACCAACCCGTGTATGCACACTATCCCAAATTACCTGCCTAGTTAGAAACTATAATGCCCAATACAGACTGCAGAGAAGTTGCTTTGCAGTTAGTGTGTTGCAAGTCTGTGGGCTGCAATGACAATCTACCCATAGGCCATTAAAGGTTGTACAGGCGACATCACAAAATCAATAATCACCATAAGGCTGGCAGTAAATTAGAAAACTGACTTTTGAATCCTTTAATGTAAGGAAGATAATAAATCACAACAGATTACATATAATGGCAAATGACGATGAGCATGTATGCATAACATGACACAGTACCATGCAGATGGTACTATAGCAGCATTGAGAGTATCCATGGCATCCACATTAAATCAATAGTAAGTCACTCACCTGTTCAAGTTTACAATTAACGACATCATCAAACTAAGTGTTTTTTTATTTTACTTGTCATCTTGTGGTAACTTTTGGTACTGGAGGCTATGGAGCGTGTGCAGAAGCTGAAAAGTGATATGCAGTGTGTAAAAAAACAGCAACAGGGAGCTGATTGCGGTCTGTGCAGCCTACCTCCACCCATCCTCTGTTCCTCTCCTTCATGGTAATGAGACGATGAATGGCAGCATGTCTACAGGCAGGGGAAGCAGACGCGCCATGCAGCTGTGGACTCCTACGCATGAGACACACACGTTTCTTCCCATCCCTCAGGCTCCCACCTGAGGGCCTGGTAGTTAAATGGCAGAAGGGTGGAGGTGGATAGGATGGATTGGTAGAGACTCTGATATCCTACGGTGGTGGCAGGAAGGAAGAGAAAAGCAGGAGGAGGAGGTGTGACCTGGGCGAGGGAGATAATGTGTTGTCGTCTTGCGTTCTTTTGTCTTTCTTATGGAATGAATAAAATAATGCATGTTCTATATACTGACTACACTGTGTCCACAATGTCTAACTGCATGGTTATTTTTAATGTATGTGCCTGTTTGTGTAAAGGAGCGTGAGGAAGGTAGATGCCCTGCCACCAAACCAGCATTCTGATCCTTAATAAGACAGCGTGGTCTCATTTACCTTACACTTGATCCAATTAAAATGATGAATGCTGTCAAAACTTCAATTAAATTCAGAGCCAAGAAGGCCTGCACTGAGTGGAGGAAAGTTACAATCCTTTACCTTGCTGTCATTTGTCATCACATCAGGCTTTCCCGACAATTTGTTTTAATTGTTTGCCATAGTGACAAAGTGCTTTGTGTTCAACCTTCTGGAGAGATTTGCCTTGAATGTATTACATTGATTCTCTACTGGATATTCCACTTCCAACCATGTATTTCCACTCCTGCACCACATCATGCTTGCTACAACATTTAATGGAGAACATGGAGTCATGCGTTCTATCTGCTCTGCCACAGCAGGAATCCTGTCAATGTCCTTTTGTATTTGCGTGGTTAGGTGGACAATGAAGGGATCAGTGGGTAGCCAGCAGTCAGTTACAAAAAGGCCTTAACCTTGAGCAAAAACAAGGGAAATTGATGTGGATTGAAAAGTGTGAATAAAGACACAGAAGGAGGAATAAAGGACAGAGAAGGCTCAGGTGGAACTAAAAAATACAGTTCACGTTATTCGTATAAAGTGAAGCATGATTCTGCAAGTGCTTGGTATACTATGGGCCTTTAGGAGACATTTTAAGATATTTTACCCGAATAATTGAAATCAGAGATGAAGACCAGGTGGTGTGTTTGTCCAGTCAGGTTTAGGAATAGTGCATGTTAATCATCTATTGTACAGCATCCAGTACTTGAAATGACACCTGTCTTAAGCAATAATGTGATAATGGTATTGAAGGTGGATGAGAGATGTGTGTGAACTTTAGGCTGCAAAAAGACAAACCAAACCCAGGGATCTGGATTAAGAATGACATCAGGGCTGGCTTAAATAGCCGTAGCGAAGAGCTATCAAGTATTACAGAAGTACACTGTGGTTTTAGGTTTGTCTTCTGTCATTTCTTTTTTTATTTTGGGAGAATTCTCCCTCATGTGTAGTTTTACTTCTTGCTTGTGATTAGTTTGCTTGCCCTCATTGGTTTCATGTGTCTCGTTGTCTCTCCTGCCTGAGTGTATTTAGTCTGCCTTCTTACTTTTTTCTGTGTCAGATTGTCTTTGTATGTGTCGAGCATTCCAGCTAGTTTTCTTAGTGTTCTGTACTTTTCTAGTGTTTTTGGATTTTCACTGTGTTTTATTAACTTTTCTTGGTCTTTTGCATTCTTGCCTGTTCCCTTTGTTTACCTGAGTTCCCGGTATTGATCTCTGCCCGCGTCACCATTCAGTAAGCCTTTTGTTAATAAATCGTTTGAATGTCACTTGCTCTGCCTCGGCTGTCTGCATTTGGGTCTTCTCCCTGTTCCCTGCTCAACAAGGTGATATACAGTACACCTCACAACAAGTCTAACTGTGATGGACAAACTACTGAAAAAATGAAAACAATTTAATTGAACTTACAGTATAAAAGGATTGCCATGCATTCTGAAGACAAAAGGAGGTATATAACCAATGTGTGTTCAGACACAACATAAAGTAAGCTTTCAGACTCTGACTTATTGAAGAACTCACCAGGAACCCCAGTATTTTCTGATTTCCTCCAGTCTCTTTCTGCTTTGTGTCTATATAAATTTACTCAATCATATGATTGAGTATATTTTTTTAAGCCATAGGATAAGCACCAATTTTTGCACAAGTTGAAACCTTTTCAACTGGCGCAGACATGTTTGCCTCAATTCACGTCATCTAGAGTAAATTCCTGTCTATCTGTTTATTTCTTTTGATTCAGTATACAGTCACTCTAAAACTTGCTTCCCATTCTTTCTGATTTCACTCCAAAATTCCAGGCGTGTAGTGTATCACTTTGGTTTTCAATGGATAGCTTGTATCTTTCAAATTTCTTTTTCCCGAAAGAGTGTTTCTCTCCACAATCTTACCACAGTTGATAGCTCTGCTCCCAGAACATTGTACAGAGATGAAAAGTGTATCAATCAGCATTCTGGCATTGTCTCCTTCGCATGCTCCTGCAGTGTTGGTGTCTACAGAGGTTATAGTTGTCTTGCCCTTTCTAATCCCAGGAGGATCTCAGTATTCCATATGTTTTTGCCAGCTTGATCAGTGTTAACAGTATCAGCTCAACTTCTGCAATACAAACCTTTAAGAGACAAAGGGAAAGGCAAGAGAGCTTTTTGTTTGTAATGAGAACTAGATAAACATGACCCTGAAAAATGTTCATGCAGTTGGCTCATCCCGCAAACATAATCAGCACAAACCTGTTGAATATGAACCAGTCCAGATTTGAATGCAAAATCTTCCTTAATATTTATTGTGCAGGTTCAGTGACATAAAAGTCTGTGATGAGATACACATCTTAAGGCAAACCATGCGTAATCACTCCAGCAGGGAGTGATAGATGACAAGAAAATCAAAGTAATAGGTGTACCAGTTCAAAAATAAATGCACTGATAACAGCACTGCATGACAAACCTCTCCATCAGAAAAGAGGTCCTCTCTTACAAGCACTATTTTAGGTAAATATTGCATCAAAAGATACACCCACCATAAATCAAACATCTCAGGAGTCATCATATTTAATACAGGACTCTCTTTTCTCCCACCCCTCTGTCTCCCAGTGATACATTAAAAACAAAGGATTTTCTTAGGGGAAACCTGTGATCTCAAAGAAATATTTATTTTCTCATGCTGTGAAGCAGTTCATCTGCGATGCTTGAGAAAATTGCTCCTATTCTCCTCCTAGTGAAAAATGGCAAAAAGACTGCATACAGCTTTGCTGCCTTTGAAAATGTATCCCCTGCGGGCTTTTTGGCCACTCCTAAATCCCTTAGTTACTTTCATTGTTTGTGTTGGCGTTAATATTTCATAAAGATGTTTCAATATTTATTCATCTTTTTTTCTCCACATAACCGTCTCACTAACTCCCTTGTATCATACATTTTAATGCACTGAGCGATCACGTCCCGCAAGCGGTGTGTGCAAGTTTTACCTACCTCTTCCCCTGTAGTACGAGCATCTTCATTAATAAAACATAATGGATGCCTCTGCCAAGAAGCACTCCCTTTCAATAAATGTAATGTACAATAGGCTGACATAAATTCTCTTATCCATACAAATGAAAATGACATTTCATACAAATGTTACATTCAGTTTTTTATTCTTAGCTTACTTCAGTGCCTAACAATAATGAAATAGCCCATTGAATTAGATGTAAATAGCATGACAAAATAATGTTTACCAGTGGCTGAGGAAGTATTCAGATCCTTTACTTAGCAATACCACATTGTTAATAAGTCATGCAATGAAAATTGTACTTTGGTAAGATTACATATTTAACTAATGTATCAAAAGTAAAAAAGTACTTAATGCAGACAAATTTGAGGGTTAGGCTATACTATGATATAAGATTATTTGTACTAATGCATTAATGTGCAAAGTAGCATTTTTCTGTTGGAGCTGGTTGAGTCAGAGCTAGTTTTAACTTATTTACATAGAGATGGGTAGTTTAATCATTTTAAGCTCATGCTTTTTAAGATCATGCTTCAATTTGTAAAATAACTAGTAACTATAGCTAAAATAGAAATTTGGCCACCTGGGGGCAGAGGAAACAAGCAGTCAACATAAAATCTGTCATTGTCATCTTTTAAGTTGATATTGTAAACTTGTTAGCAAACAGTGGTTTATTTAGACAGCCAGCAGACACAGAGCATTTGTAGTTGTATTTCTGTTCACCTGAAAAATACACTGCAAGTCCAATATTCACTCTTCTCCATTTTGACCTCCACCAACTCCTGAAGGAAATATCTGGCTCTTTAGCAGCTAAATGCATAGCCACCAGCTAGGTGCTAAAATTGTCTGTGAGCTGCGTGCTGGACAGGTAGAGTACCGTGGATTATTAGAATTTATTTATTAGAAACATCGGTCTGCTGTATCTGAAAACGATACTGAGAGCAGTGAGAGTGAACCAAAACAATAAAGTTGCAGCCCAGAAAACCAGAAAAATCAGCTGAAAGACATTGAAATGCTCAGTAGAGCTGGTTGATCATTATGAACAACCTTTTTTATATTACACAAAGACCTTTGAACTGTTTTTTTATATAAAAATATTGTTTGTAGCAGTTTAGCTATATTATATCACTGATGTTAACATTCAATTGCAGAATTGCATTCTCATCAAAATGCAAGCAATTGTAAAAGCTGCCCTATGTTCTTGGAAAATAATTGCTTCTATTTCCACCTGAACTTGTTTTTGAGTCTGCAACTCTACATGTATTTCAGAAAAGATACATCAAGTTATTGGCTACACCAGAAGTTACCTGAGGGTGAGGCTGTTAGCCTGGGGCACAGCCAGGGGACTCAAACATGGTAGATACTTATTTGCACAATTCCGCACAAGTTTTCACCCTCTCTTTCTTTCCTCTCCATCATTCCCCTTTCTCTTTGCCTTTCTATTTTTGAATCCCACTAACACAGAAATTACTCATGGTTATTGTTTTCTGTAAAACACAAATGGCTACTGATAGAACTCCACTATTCCCTTTTGTTGAAACACAACTAAACACACCACACGCCTACATCTTCAATATTTAACTTCTTCCCCTCATACATGGCTTGTTGGAGCTGAATTTCTCATATGTGTTCAAAATTCTAGTAGTGTTTAACACAGGTTTAAATGCAAATGTGGCAGAACTCTAAGTCCTGTGATAAATTATTGAAACCTTCTATTGTCAGAAAGGTGAAGGCATCTTCATTAAGTCTCAAAAGGAGTGATCGCCAATGTACATTTCTTTGCAAGTCTAAAATGAACAGTGGGCTTAAGTAATGGAATTTAGACCAATTTGAAATTAGGTCTTAATAGCTATAGAGAAATACCTGCCCTTAATGAGTGGTTGTCAGCTTCACACAGAACCTCTTTGGTCACTACGCTTATTAAATCTTTTTAAAAAATACAGATCACCATGACAGGCATATTGTTAAGAATTAATCCTTTTAATGCCTAAGCAGTAATCATGCACGAAACTTTTGACACCAATGGTTACTGGAGAACTGAAAGGGAGGCTGATTGTAAATTATCTGCAGCTCATATGGCTTGAATCAAAAGGAGCTCAATCACCTTGTCTAATTGTGCAGAAGCACCAACTCCTGTTTCTATGACCATTAGTCCGCTCTAGCCTACTCGACTCTGTAAAAACTTCAGCAACCTGAAGTAGGAACACTCAAGGTGAACAGGAGTTTTCTGCAACATTTCAGAGAAGTTTAGACAATCTCCAGGAAGGACAGACCCTCAGGGGCTGGAAGCAGCGTTAACCCGCTGCCTCCTCCAAATAATCAGCTGACAAGGGATTATTTCTGTCTACTGTATATTCTTTTTAGATAAGCGAGTTTGGGATATATTTATTTTTATGTATTGTTTGTTTTCATTTATTTGACCTCTCTTGAGCTCAAAATCTCTTGTTTGGAGGGACTCTTAAACTGGTAACACAAATACACAAACCAGCAGACACAGAGAAGAGAGGAGAAAGAAAAGAGGGGGAAGAAGCAACATTAACACAAAACCTATAACGGAAAACAACTGTACTGCCTATTAAAGTTATTAAAATGCCATTGAAGTATTTGAATGTTTTTAAAATTTTAAATAACTTTTTTCGTAGTTTAGGTTTTGTAGATTTAAACTTTCACCTTAATGCTCTTTTAATAATAATGTTTAATAATAATAACAACGTAGAACAGTATCATATTGATCCTTAGCATTGTCAAGTGCTGACTTATTTTTAGTTAAAAGATGACTTGTCTTATTTTGTCCATCTATTCTTATGTTTGTATGATTCTGGGGCCAGAACAAGGTCTGGAGCAATGTACAATAAAATAACTTTAAAAATAGCCACCAATCTTTTACCCTGTGAGTCCATAATTAACCAAAGTTCAAACAAATCAAACTGAGACTCAGTGGGGAAAAAAGGACATTAATATTTCAATTTTTCTCTTATTAATTTAATCACATTTCATATGCTGATTTGAATTGGCCACGGTCCTCCACTCAGAGTTGACTCTAATCCCAATCTAATTACTAATTATACGGTTGGAGGTTGATTGTACCAATCCTCCCAGCCAAGTCCAATTTGACTCCCTCTGATGTTGAGCACCTTTCATGTGCGACGTCTCCCGGTTTTTGAGGACACTGTGTGTGTGTGTGTGTGTGTGTGTGTGTGTGTGTGTGTGTGTGTACATGAATGTGTGTGTACATGTCTGTGTTTTAATCAAATCATTATTCAGCACCCTCAGTCAATAACAAATGAAAATGTTTTCCCACTACTTCTAGCTGACTAACAAATGAAACAACAAACTAAAAGATCTGACCTCAGGTTGTTCCTACAAAATGATCCAAAAACAAATATGTTTTGGTTTAATAATGTACTACAAACCCAGTTTATACAATGCAAAATAATAAAAATTATTATTATTATTAAATAACTGATGTATTGTGATCTTGATCATTTTGGACAATTTAGATAACGACAACTACTTTTATTGCTGTTGAAGTTATACAATCTTTGTGCATTTTTGTCAAGAGTTTTGACAGTTATGGATACAGACAATCCTAATCTTCTTCAAATTGTAGATACATGATAATTTAGCAGCTTGTAAATTAGTTTAAATCAGTAATTCGTGGCCTTGGAAAAAATCCTTGCCTAATGAATTTTATGTTACAGTGCAGCTAAATATTGAGAATAATGAAAATGTTTACAGTAATGTAAATACGGTTAAGAAATCACGTGGCTGTGTTATAATGTATTATTTGTCTGGGCCAATCTTCATCTTGCCTTGCTGCACAAAAACTGTGCCATGGTCAGTTTTCCCAGGCATGAACTGTTACAGCCTGTTCTTAGCACTCTGCCCACAGTGCCAGTGGAGTGTGATGTCATTTCCCACGTGATCAGAGGAATAGAGACTTTGGGTTTGGATCTTTTTTGGGATTGTCAGACATCAGGCTGCAGAACAGATGGGAAGACCATCGGGTCTTGACATGACTGACGAATGGATCAAATTATGCATTTCTGTGTGTGTGTGTGTGTGTTTAATCCACTGTCTGTTTGCACATGCCAGGTATGTGGCTGCATTCCTTTATCCATTCTGCATCTACCAAGAACATCGCTCAAACACTCAAAAACACTGCTTCAAAATACTCAACAGAATTTGCAGGAAATGTTTGACAACACAGACTGTATTTCAGTCTCCTGTAGTCAAGCCGGGCTTCAGTTTTGAATACTTTAACTGCTCTGCAATGATTGAAGTTCATTGAATGGAAACAGAAAAACACTGTTACACTTAGATGTTTCACTGTGAGGGGCCTGCTAGACAGCATTATGCTAGGCAATAAAGAAAATACCTGAGAAGTTAAACGTGAAGAAAGTTAAATGAGTTAGACAACTGATACCAATACTGTTTGTTTAATGTCGTACTGGCCTTTCCTTGTAACCAGTCTAGAACCAGTACATGGCCTTCTATTGGCAGTCCACCTTGTTCAAAGACAGGGTTCCGGGAACCTCCACCTGCTGACTGACACACGGCCCTGGTAATGGCAGACTGTGTTCACGCTACTGCCGATTTAACAACAGTAAGAAACTAGAGGCTAAAATGTTCCTTGTGAAGAGTAAACATCTCAAATCTCTGTAAGATTGTCATACCATGCAGAAATCTGAAAACCAATCGGTGCCAGAAAGGTAAGAAAAACAACAACACATTTATAGCACAACAGCATTCTTTGTTATGTAATTTCTTTCAATTTTTTCTTACTATACAACATGCAGTCAGTGAAAACACAGCCACTATACAGTATGAGCAATCATGTGTGGTGGTGAAACCTGAAATGAGGTGAAACGAGCCTTTGCCCGTGTTTGTCCCCCATGAAAGTCATTATAACATGCTTTGATATGAATAACAACACCCAACAAACATTATAATGAAGAAAATGACGTTCAGTTACTTATCTATTTTTAGTTTTGAGTTAAAAGCTCAAACCAGTCCTGCTTGTTGTCTCTTCTGTGTGGCAGCAAAAGCTAAAAACTGTGCAGCGAGATCACAGTGTTTGGTGTGCCAACCTGCAGCCATGACTCTGTAAAACACATTTGAGCGCCCACATATTACAACTCTTCTGACTTGTACTCACTGCAAAGTAGGTTGGAGGAAGGTAGTGGATACTTCATTATGAAACTGCGCATGATAGCAGGAAGTCAAGGGACATAAAAGTGTTTTACACCTAGAACCCTAATGTTCCCAAGCATTTCCCTTAGTTCTACTTTGGAGGTTTCCTGGAAAGAACTACTCCAATTGAGCCCAAGCAAATGTTTATTCATTAATTTATACTTGGAAACTTTCTTCGTAAAATTCTTTATTTCGTGTTGTAAGTTTAGCTGTAGAGATAACTGGAAGTGTACCAATTTAACATTGTCTCTATTTTCCCTTTAAATAACAAATAACATAGGTATTTTCATGAAACATTGAAAATGGAATTATTAGGAAAATACTGATCTGTAAATAAAGCATTACCATACAATCTTATCAGCACAATCCCCACGTTTTTGTTATCTGTTCTACCAATGAGCACAATGTGTCCCCTCTTGGCTGTATGCAGTAATAAAGGCAGCACTGCCCTGAATTTAAGAGAACAATGGTGACTGTATTAATGGTGCAATTCTTTTGGAAAATAAATTGATCTTCTGTCCGTGTTTCACTCATGCTTCTTTATTCCCTAGCCTTTTGTCCAAACTCCCACTGCAAAACACTTTGGAATTTTGTCTCAGCACAGGACCAAAGGGGCATCAAAGATAAAGAGAAATTCCGAAAGTTTCAAAAGAAGAGTGTTCAGTGTGGAGGAAAATAGTGGAAAATAAAGCAGGCACTGCTGCACCAAAAGTCCACTCTGTTGACATAACCTCTAATAAAGGTTTTATGCCATTGTTTGAGTATATAGGGCTCTACGTGTGTTGGGCTGTAACCGCTTGTAGTTCATAGCAGCGTGGGCAGTGTGTGTGTATTTGGAAATGTCATCTCAATTAGCTGTTGAGCCCCGAGTCGTGAGAGCTCTGACAGGGCAGTAATGAATGGCATCACACTGGGACTAAAATACACCCAGCAACGGCGAGGAATGACCAGAATATTCTATTTCCTTTTAACAACTTCTCGCTAGTGATTGTGTGCAGGACAGAATGATAACTGTGTGGGCGGCTGCTGTGTATGTCACTGGAAACAGAATGGAATGCAGCTGTCTTTGCCATAAAACATACATTACATCTTCATCTTCTTTTATCTTAGCTGTTGTGTTTTGAGGCACAGGTGCTAGCTCCAACATTCCCTCTATCCTTCCAATTTCCAGCTTTGGTAGTTTATTTTGAATTTCTACCTCCAAACCTTTTCTGTTGTCATTGTTTGTGGCCCCACAGGAAATATTTACCTCACGTCTTAAAGAAGCTACAATATCAGCCATCAGACAAAGACTTCAAATTATCCCCATTCCCTCTCGATAATGGTATAGATTCAAGGCAGCTGTAATTGAGTATTTTTTGCAAACAATTAGGGTCTCGTGTAATTAATCTGTCTTTTATCTATCACAGTCATTACATGGGCCACATCTGAAGACAGAATGTGGACATTTGGCAAGTCACATTAAAATAAAATTGACTGGTAAATAAAGTTAACAAATAAATTATCTCCACAGCTGTGCAGCTCTAGTCAAAGAATAAGCAAGAAAAAGCCTGTTGCCATGGCCTTGACTGCAAAGCATTAGTATTTGATTTTGATGCTTGTTTTGGATTCAAATACCATCTTTTCTTTTTATCTGAACATTTCTTGTTAACATTGTTAACATCTCTTCTGACTTTGTTTTTTTTTTTGCCCATTAAGATGAGTGGTTGAACTAATATAACCGTCGTGTGCCATGACTTCTCTGGACTTCATCCCTTGCAGCTATAACTAGTGGTGACGTCAGTGCGTGAAGCAAAGCGGTTGCCAGAGGAAACTGTCAGTAGTGACTTTTGACAGCCTGCGTGATAGACGATTCCAACAGAGTCGTGGTCTTGTTAATGACTGCACCGCACAATGGGCCTGATTTAAATGCACCAATCAACCCTTATCTAAATATCAACCCTGATTATTAAGTAGCTCGTATAAGTAGCACTGATTAAAGACATTTTGTTATTAATTATTCCAATAATCTTAGCTCAGGGAAGCGTGTTCCAAAATATCTGGTTTTAACAGTATTAAATTACTGCATGGAATTTAATTAAAGTTTTGTTAATTTTCATTTGGCAGTAGGGTTAAAAAAAGGACCCTTTTCACTTCCACCTTGGTCAGTGGTACCAAAAGAAAAGACTGTTTAAGATTTGTGAGCATTTATAGTTAAGGTCTGTCTATCATGTGTCTAGTTTTCCCACAGTTAGTAAAATGTATATTTTGACTTACTGAAGTAGAATGAGAGAGTTAGAAGGACACACCTTAGTTCATTTTTGTCAAATCTACAAAAATGAGCAGGATTTGATGAAAATCATGATATGATTATTATGTATTAGTTATGATAGTTGTAAAAAATATTGAATTAGAGACTGAAAACTCAAAACTGACTTGTGACTTGACTTGTGACTTTATTTAATGTTTACTTTCAGAAACTATATTTATTCACCCTTCACCATGAGATAACCCAGGTTTGGTGCAGCTGATGAAAACAGCATTGCTTTCTGTATATTATCCATTCCTCCTGCTTTGCTCCTTCTTACAGTGCTGGCCCCAGCAAAACTGATCTGACATCTCCAAATAGCATGCCGATGAAACCATATCACTGTGTTCAGATTTTAATTCTACTCCTTGGGGAAATATTGTTTCAAGCCATTACTCTTCATCAAGGGGACGTCATACCCACTCTATGCAGCTATTGTCCTCCATGGCCTGTGTCTTCAGCTGTGCCTCTGAGACAATAGCATACGTGATGTACAAGCTGCTAAACTCCTGTTATGTAGCCCCAAAGGACCACAGTGCAATGATCAAAATCCTTAAATGGTGCTTGCATAGAAATTTCATCATTATATTGAGAGTGAAATACATCAAAAACCATTCGCTTGATGAGATGTTCATAATGGTATACTGAAATGGTGTAACTTACAAAGTACTTATTAAAAAGCACAGTGCCATGAATCACTTGGATACTGTGATCTTCCCTATTGTCTGTGTTGAATATGCTCAGTTTCAGTGCGACTGGCACAGCACCAATGATCCATGCCCGTTCTCCATTCATCTTTGCCGCTCGCTCTGTGTACGGAACGCCACAAATTATAGCCCTGGTGGACTCATGCTGCTCTAATCCTCAGCAAAACTGCGAGGGGTTATATGGGGAACCCTGCCAGTTACCTTGGGGGGCGAATGATCTTTCCGACCTACCCCTACTAACCCCAGTGGTTGTACCGCAACGGGAAAAGATCTGTCTCTGCTTATTATTACTTCCACCTCCCACCAGTGACACAGAAGATGAATCATACCTGTCAATCCTTATCCCTGGTGCAGGGAGACCATGTTTGTTTATATTGATCGGCAGCATATGTGGCACAGCTGTTGCCGGCGGAGGCTGGTGCTGGCAGAGGTTTGTTCACGCTTTCCCTTGGCAACAGTACAGTTGGCAAGCAAGACAGCAAGCAGTACGCACTCGACTAATCAATACAAACAATGAGGCAGCAAATCAAGAATAATGTTGGAGCAGACGAAATAGGGAAGAGAATAAAGCTTTTGATTATTTGCTGCTCAGAAATTATTGTTTGTATTGTTTTATTTTGTGTGTTCATGCTTAACTATTTGTTATGTTATTCTTCCTCTGTTAAAGGAATATGCATAACAATGCATGCAGAGTAAAGGATATTTACACATTTTTGCCATGTGATTGTCAGATGTGGCTTGCGTCTGTATATAATTTGAATAAGGAAACTCTGATTCCTTTGTTTGTCTTTGTGGAAATAGCACCTCCAAAATGTATATGATATTAATCATATTTATAACAAATATATATTATATTTATGTAAATTCACCTGCATTAATTAAATACTGTAATAGCTATGATATTGCTAAATTTGGACTACTTTCAGAATAAGGAAGCACTTCTGTTTTGATTATCAAATGAGAGAAAATGTTCAGGTGCAGGAAATCAGTGGTGCACAAACATCCTTGGTTAATAGTCTGTGAGAAGGTTCAACAAACCATAGAAAGCAGAATCTTGTGAATGTGTGAAATTGTAAGTGAAAGTGTAGGAAGTGGGGCAAATAACTCAAGGTGCAGCATCTGGCAATGATTAGTGGCCATTAATTGGCGTTAACTGGTGCTACTAGTGTTTACAGAGTTGAAGGATAATTAGCTGGGGGTCAACTAAGGCCTGAAATTAACATGTCAGAACTCTGCAGCTGTCTCATGACAACTAGGCAAGGTAGGGGTGTACCCATTTTTTTTGGCAGGATAGTGTCCGATTATCTGGATGATTGTGTGTGTGTGTGTGTGTATGTCATGTGGATTATTATGGGTATTTGACGCAGTGAGTCAGTCAATAAACCTGTGTATGTGTGTATTTTTGGATAAATAGAGAAAGAATGAGTGTCTGTGTCTGTCCTGGTGTGGAGCACCACATGAGTCAAAGTGACAAAAATTAAGCACCTCAAGAATAGCTCTCAGCAGGGCCCAGACTTGACTTGCCAGAGTAAACAGTGAAAAGAAATACTCTAGCCTAGTCAGCCTGTCTGCAGGGTGTCCATGGGGGGACAGAGATCCAGCTGCAGCACCTGAATAAACACTAAAACTCAGTGTGGGCAGCCACCGCACACAGCTGGGGACATAGGCAAGCACTGTGTTGGGGAGGATGAAGTAGACTGCTTTCAGACTGAAGTTTGTTGTGGAAAGCTGATGCACCATCCGTATCCAAAAGGACGGGCATTGTCATTTAACTAACTGTGGATGAGGGAGTCAGGAATAGCAAGGCGGCATATCATCCATGTTGCTAGCATCCATCACAGCACATGTGG
Source organism: Coreoperca whiteheadi (assembly GCA_011952105.1). NCBI lineage: Eukaryota > Metazoa > Chordata > Actinopteri > Centrarchiformes > Sinipercidae > Coreoperca > Coreoperca whiteheadi. Next base: position 13,646,027 of record CM022477.1, read on the forward strand.
AGTCCTGGAGGATAAACCACCACTTTGTGGAAGCTAATGGGAATCCAAATAAATAATAAAAAATTAAGCTGAATGTTATTGCCAATGTGGAGGTTACATAAGATGTAGTTCATCTAATAGTCACTAGATGATAGTTCCAAATTAATGAATAAATGGAAGCCATGGGAAAACCCAATCTCGTCTCCAGCGGACATTTTTATGTTTCATTTACATTACATTACATTTACATTTAGTCATTTAGCAGACGCTTTTATCCAAAGCGACTTACATATGAGGAAGAAAATGGAAGCAATATAACAACACAAGGTAACAAAGTGCATCAAAAAACGAGTCTGATTAAAGCCTTGCACAGTATACAAAGCTAAGGATAGGAAGGGTTTTTTTTTTTTTTTTTTTTTTTTTTTTTTCAGCGATGAAGAGAGGGAGTGTGACCGAGTATAAGAGTAAGGGTCAAAGAGAGAGACGGGGAGGAGCGACAGACAGAAAAGAAATGAGAGAAATAGATGATCATGTTAGGAAAACTGCCAAGGCTTAACTTTATTTAATACTGTCTCTGTGGTGTGGTCACTTAAAACAGCAGCCATTTGTACAGTTGAAATTCTATTTAATTTAACATGGGGAACCCAATCATTGGTGAAATGTTTTCACTTCACACTAATAGGCCCCGAGGGAAACCCTCTCATCTCCTCTAAAGTGTTATCTATACATTACAGTGATGTGCACAGTCCATACATTACAACTGTTCATCAGGCAAATCCATCCTGATTAGTTTTCATTCACACTAGCAGTTGATGCTAATGCTTTCCATATCTATCAATGTGACAGGCACAGCACGTTGGTTTGTTTCACTCAACGGGAGAAATTAATCACACACATTTAGTATAACAAGAGAACATTTGAGCTCTGCATTAACTACACTCATGCTGATTTTGATGCCCATATTAAGATAACCCTTTCAGGCTTCTTATTGAGGCTATTAGTTAACTGTTGTAACTTAACTGTCATAGCAGCTTTTGGACTTGCACATATGTGAATTGCATGCATTTATATAAAATTATAGTATGTAAAAGAACAGGCCTTAAGTGTACTTAAGGGTGTACAAAAACCATTTACGTAAATATGCAGCACAATTTCCTGTTTCCTGGGCAATATTTCTGTAGATACAAATATCATAATTGACAAATGTCATTCGAATACTTGTTCTTCCATCAAGAGGCTGTGTAAATGTGTTCACCATCAATGGCAGCTTTATATAAAGTAAAGTATAATGCAGGCATAATATAGGCAGGTTACATATATTAGTTACTGCTGTGCTGCATGCAAATGGCATGCCCATGGGAGAGCAGAAAATCATTCTAAACTTCAATCAGTTACAAGCGGTAGCAAGTCTACCCATAATCTGCACAATGCCCCAGGCAACAATGAGGCTGGATGCAATTAGGGGGGAAATAAAATTCTACACAGTAAACAAAGAAAAAATGTAAAAAGACTGATGAAAGAAAAAATTAACATCGCACAGTGAGATTGCCTTGTCTTTGATGAGGTTGGCTGTTGCTTCCTTTAATTGCCACAGCATAATGCTTCTGTTTTCAACAAGGATAACTATGCCATTTGTTGTAATCTGACCAGGCAAGAATGACTTAAGGGCAACATGTCAAACTAATATGACTTTTTAATTAATAGAACATATTTCTTTGTCACAATAATAACATTTTTCAATTTTAGGAAATGCAATGCTTGCATCACAAGGTCTTTGTGATGATCGTTTGCAAATATAGTCATATTATTATATCATTGTAATTGATGTATTCACATATAAGGGGGCGAGTGCACGGTGGCAGAGCGGTTAGCGCTCCTGCCTCCCAACAAGGAGATCGTGGGTTCGAATCCTGGACCAGACCACGACCTCCCTGGGTGGAGTCTGCATGTCCTCCCCGTGTTACCGTGGGTCTTCTCCGGGTTCTCCGGGTTCTCCGGTTTCCTCCCACTGTCCAAAGACATGCATTAGGTTAATTGGTGACTCTAAATTGTCCCTGCGTGAATGGTACACTGTCTATGTGTCAGTCCTGCGATGAGTTGACCTAAGGCCCGAAGCCACTAGGATAGGCTCCAGTCACCCGCGACCCCGAACGGGAACAAGCGGTAGAAAATGACTGACTGACTGACTGACTGACTGACATGTAAGGGGCGGCTGTGGCTTAGTCGTCCACCAATCGAAAGGTCGGTGGTTAGATCCCGGCTCCCTCCAGCCACATGTCGAAGTGTCCTCCTAGGGCAAGAGACTGAATTTCACTAGACTGTGTGAGTGTACTGTGTATGTGTCAATAAAGAATCTTCCAAACAGTATTCTAGTGTTGTGGTTGCTAGATTGAGCATATGTTTTACAACTTAACATGCTTCTGGTCTTTAACAATGCATCATATTTTATACACTTATGTCTTGTATGTAAAATATGCAAAGCAACTAGTAACATCAGCTTACAGATAGTGCAGTAAACATTACAATACTTCCTTCTGAAATGTAGTGGAATTGAAGTATAAAGGATTAAAAAAGTACCTCATAATTGTATAGTATTGTAATATTGTCTAGTACATGAGTAAAAATAGCCTACATATTTTCCACTTCTTTTGTGATCTTTTGTGCTTATAATTTTCACATCAGATTTGTTGTTTTAATACATTTTCCTGAAACTAGCTTGTTTGTAACGTCAATAACTATCACTTTGTCTACCCTAATAATAAATGCAATATATCCTACAGACTTGGGATCCAGGAGGTTTTGTGCCTTGAAATGAGTGGGAGTGTCCCCACGTTCAACTCGTCATGCGCTCCTTTTTTGTTTTTGTCTAAACGCCCCGCCCCTTGCTCGTGCTATTGGTCAACTCGACAAATACCCGTGTCTGATTTGAGGAAAAGGTTGTCCGTGTTCAGTGTTGACGTGTAAACCAGGAACTCGGGGGGGAGGAAGTTGTGTGTTGGCATTCCGGCGAAATTTGGATCAAAGTACAATAAAACAGTTAAGTCTGTCGTCCTTGCGTGTCAACGTACGGCAGCCAGGCATTTCGTCATGCAGATACACCTCTATTAACCGACAGATTCTCTCGAGAAACAAGAACAGTGTAAGTATCTGCGTGAATGCAATGAATAAAGACTGTCTGTTGTCATCTCCACTTGCATATTTTACGTTTTGTAGAGTTATGTCCATTTGCTCAGACGCTAACACAGGAGCTCTGCAAATTAAATAGTCCTGCAAGCGCTAAGACGTTCTTCTCCATGTTCAGGACTGCAGAGAGAAAAAAGTAAAAATGCATGCATGTAGTCTGTTAACAGTAAGTGTATTGGTCATTTTCCACAATGCTTACAGATAGAAAGCTATGCTTCTAAATTCCAGTTAGCACAATGCCCCAAAACAGGAAGATATGCTACAAAAGGTGCATGTAACCGACACTCAGTTCCCATTTTATTTCATCAGATGACTTTACTTATAAGGAGGTGTACCTAACAAACTGGTTACTAAGTGTATTTTCACCCAGCGCTACTCCATGGCCATGCTCTCGTTTTAGCTGCATGCCTTCTGGATTTAAGTCGTAAGGAAACTGTATATCGCATACTTAGTTTCTATTTTTTCACTGCAGGCTGTTTTAGATACTCACAGTATTTCCTAGACTGAAACTTAGTAGTGTAACCTTTTGTAAAGCAAATAAAAAAAAAAAACTTATTTGATTTAATCTTTACTCAATTAGGGGAAATTCGCCCTGAAATTAACTTCTATTGCACAATGCACCTAGTTTCATCGTCGCTGGAACCTAGGCCTTCTAATTAGTGGAACAAATGTCACTAAAAGCCACCATTTAAAAAAAACAAAAAAACAAAAGGTAGACATTCTTGCTAAGCCAGTTTAGGTTTCCAGTAAATTGAGGTTATGATAAACATCGTTAATGGCTAGAATGTAATTTTTGTCATCTAGGCACATAAGGTGCAAAAATGGACAGGAAATTATTATTTTATCAGCACCAACAATGCTCCTGTCACTATGTTTAGCTAACATTTCTAATAGTCAGCACACCACCTTGCTTTTATACCCCACTGTTGCAAATGTAAAATATGCTGTAACACATCTGTAGAAATGTCAGAGTGGAATGATCACAGATGATGACAGAGGCTTCAAATGTGTTGCTTTTGGCAATTTAGATATAATATTGTAATGCTGCTGCACAGTACAGAGCCAGCAAATGTGAGGGCCTACTGTGTCCAACTTGAAACGTTACATTTGGTAAATTTCCTTTCTTCCTATTGTCCTCCTCTCACTTCCTTTAATTTGCTGACTCTGGTTTCCAAAGCTGGAGAACAATAGCTGTGCATACATCCTCCTTCTCTGCTGCCACTAAACAGTGTTTGAAATGTAGCTGAAAGCAGTGTTTTTAGTGTAAGGTAAAATTCAGGTCTCCCGAGGCAGCAATCTCCCATGAGAAGGTATCAGTCAGCACAGGCAGCCAGCCACGCTCCTTGAACATGCTAATTCAGTCTCTTTCCTCTATTCCCCGGCTGCACCTCTAGACTCTTCATCACTCCTGTTCTTCTAGGATGCACATAGATACTTTTTGCCTTTCATATTCGCCTCTCTATTCTGCACTGTGCACACCTGCTTACACATTTCTCTCCCTGTCACACATGCTTTTAAAAAAAATGATAGTCAATTATGATTAGACTAGCAAGGCACAATAGATATTGAGTATTATTTTTCAAAGCATATTGTGGATATCTTTAAGACCGTGCTCAAATATTTCAGGCAGAGAACAGGTCAGAGGGCAGGGCCCAAAATTAGCACATGCCACTTGCCAAATGCAAGTAAAAATCTACGGTAAGCCGCCATTTGGTGGGTTGCTGTAATAGGCCTACTTCACTACAAACTCTCATTACTACAAAACATTAGCTGATCGACCACATTTTGTTTTGCATCAACTCTGCACACCGGTGGCGGAATACAAAGTATGATATAATTGTATGTCAGCTGTTTGACTGACTCTAGCTGTGCATCGCTACGCTTACGCTTACTTTATCTAGAATATCTAGAATTCCGCACTAACTGCAAAGAGAGTCTGCAAGTATGTGGCGCCACATTTCCGGAGTAGATCAAATGGAAAGGACATTTGAAGAGTACGGTTAAAATAAAATGTACAGAGAAGTGGCGCTTCACAGATAAGGGGGTAAGGAGAGATTGGCTTTTATATGACATCGAATAATATGCATTTTTATGGCCTGTTGGAAAATTTTGTGGCTGATAATTATTTTCATTTTACCAGCCATTGGCATATGGACCAAAAAGTTAATTTTGGTCCCAGTCAGAGGGAATTCAGTATCATCAGAAAGCACAGGCCTGGGCCTCGACTCATACTTGCTTTTTCTACTATTTTAAACAAAAGGCTACAATATTGATTGATGCAGTGTGTTGTGAGGGAGCCTGTCTGGAATTTAGATCGGAGTTCTCACTGAGAAACAAGTTTGTTGGATGGATACAAGAAACACACACATTGAGTTTTAGCACTTTGGCATAGTTATTTCTGGTGAAAGTACGTTTATACATGCTCGTGCTTTGACGTAAACGCACAGCCCAATATACTGGCATTTATTCTGTTACACAAGCGCAGTCACACACTTACATAGTTACATGTGGAGCCTAAGGATACTATTTGTATTATTCCTCGCTCTTTCTCTTTATATCTTCCCTGTGAGCTGTCAGGGTAATCAAAGAGAGCTCATGGTGTGAAGGGAAATGGTGTTAGACTAAATGAAATGGATATGAAGCGCACATACTGTGAACACAACACACATGGAAGGTGGTGAGAATTAATTTAATTATGTCTAGCAGATGTATATGAAAGATAAACCATCTGCCTGATCAAAACTGACTTTACTCTTCTGTAAATATAATTGTGTATTAACTTGAATCCTTCCTACACAAGTTATGTCAGGCTACAGTAACAGGAATGGAGCTATATCCGTATTTGATTAAACTAAACGATCAGGTGTAACATTGAGACCCAGCTGTGAAATCTTCTCACTCAGAAGCTTGTTTTTCTTCTAATTTCTTGTCAGGCTGAGGAAGGAGAATGGGGAAGAAGGATGCCAGTGCTACCAGATTACCAGTTGATCAGTACCGAAAACAGATCGGTGAGTTTTCATTCATCCTAGTGCTGGTTAATCAATTTGTGGATCAAGAGTAAATTCGTAAACTGTAATCAAATTAAGTAATATATTTTGTATCATGTCAGTCGATTTGATATTTTGACATTGGTTAGAAACAGATCTTAAGAAATGCTCTGATTGCTTTTCTTTGTTTCATAACATAAATTAAATTCTCTGGGCATTTTCCATAAATATAGCATTTTGTATACTAAATGATTGATAGTTTAATCAAAAAGATAATCAATATATTAACGGACAATTTAAACAATAAATTCTGTAAATTAGTTTGTTTGACAGTTGAGTTTGGTCTTAGACTTGTGTAATAAACAAAAATCATAACTCAGTGCTTGATGTGGGCAAACACAGTAATCAACTCAGTGTTCTCTCACTGAAACACGCTAATGTCACACTCAATAAATCACACATGATACTGTGTTGCATTGAGCAATTCTGTGGTAGTTTGACAAACTGTATATCCCAAACTGCCTAACAGCTCAACTATTTTGAAGACCTTTACTGGCTAAGCAAAAATTAACATAGTCTTTTTGCACAGTCTGGGAAACGAAAATAAACTTTAACCATTCTCACTGGATTAGAACCAGTGTACAAGCTGTGGAAGTTTAGAATTACACTTAAAGACGAGCAGCATCTCAGGTCACATTACTAAGGGACAGTGAATTCCCACATTCCAAACTGCTCCTTTGATATCCTGTCAGAAGCTGTTTTGTCAAACTTTAATACCGCTCTAATCCTGCGGTATTTTGTTCCCCCATCTTTCCCCTTGCATCACAAAGGCCTAACTAAGGCAATATGGTCGGTATCAATCAAAAGTTTGGTCCCCTTTAGCATGGCAGCTGTGGTTGCTTGAAGATCACAGCTCATATCATGTCTTTTTGTTTTTGTTTTCCTTTTGTGGAGCAAAACCAAAAGGTCGCCAATGGCAAAGCTCAATAATTGTGAACAGCTATGACTGACGCAAACACAAAGTGATGCTCTGTTCTCCTTATAGGATTAAAGTGTCTACTTCAAACCCCAGGAGTGGCATAGTGTGTACGTGAAACGTGACTAAGTAGACTTATTGGACACTAAAGGCGCTCACTTTCCAATCCAAGGAAGAAGATTTTTGCACCAAATGGAGTGAGACTTTTACTACAGCCCCTGGTATTGGTCATGATCTAAGAGTATCTTTACCAGGAACCTATATACAAGGGCTTAGATGAAAAGGAGAATGAGTTCCTTCATAGATATGGCTGCAATGACAGCTATTGAAGATGAGTGACATAATCCAGAAGACGAAAGTTATAAAACTAGTAGGGCACCTTGGATTACCAGTGTCTCCCCACTGGAGACCTCTGGCTAGGGGAAGTCTAAGACGCACGTTCTTTGCAAAAGTGGTCCTCTGTCAATAAGACTAAGAAGAAAGGTTTTTATTAAGTCTGGAGAACAAGAACAATTCATCCTCAGTAAGAAGACGGTCATCCACCCAACTAAAACACAAGAAGAACAGGACACACAGAGGAATTGGTGATTTTTCACGTTCTAACCTTTCATACCAAGTCCAACATGAATATTCTCCTTCTGTGCATTACACCAAAAATTCAAGCTTCGTACTGGCATCGATTCATCCTTGTCATGTAGTCTTCAAGCAGAAAAAAAAGAAGAAACACTGGGTACATCCATTATTACGAGAGAAAGCAGAGTGGTACAGGAGCTAGCGTTACCTTGACAACAAAGTATATTTAACTCTCTTTTCGAGGATACTCACATCACAAGCCAGTTCAACCACTTACTTTCCCAGATGTTGTCTTTAGGACTGTTGTCTTTATAATCTTTGTTGTTTCTCAAACAGAGCACTATGCTGTGAGACCAAATTGATCAGCTGATCAATATCCATCTTGATGAGTGTTAATGGAATTATGTCATTAACGTCGGAATCTATTGATTGATTGCGTGAGTAAAAGTCCTGATTTTATTAGTTGGCTTGTTTTTGTTGGCATCCGAAATTCGCTAGAAACAAAACTGTGCAGCGAAATACAAGTTCACAAGTTCAGACTCAGTGTGTAAAGGCTCATAGAGATAGATAAGCTTGAATTTTTAAGTTGACCTGTAAGTTATTCACGTTTGAAAAGGCCTTTAGAAACTTGTTTTCTTGACTACGGAAGTGGAAAAAATATACCCGTCTTGAATGAAGTAACTGACTTCTTTCTAATGCTGTTCTTGTGTTGCCAGTAATGTATGGCTTTATTTAGTTCTGTGACTGGTCAATCACACTATATTAAGTGGTTTCTTTCATGTAGTTCATCAATATGCATGTCAGAACATATAACTGAACACCTTAATGCCATGAGAAGGCAAGAAGTGAAGTTCGCCATAGCCAGGTATTTTCAAGAAGCTGTTTGCCCCGTTTCTAGTCTGTCTTTTATTGCTTTTGAGCAATTTCATCAATTTGCAAGAGGGGGTGATGGAAATGGATTTTCTGTCTTAAAAAACATCACAATCCTGTGGTCTTAATGAAAGCATGTCACCTTCTTGTTTCCCTTAATTTATCAATTAAAATGTTCTGTACTAACCCACTTCCCCCCTACTAAAGATTGTGTCAACTAGACGGCATTGTTCTGGTCCCCTTCCACCCACTGGATGATCATGTGTTGGCCCATGGCGATTCACTTCCTCTGATTATTCCAGGTTTTATATTTTCTGCTGTTACGTTTGTGTTAACAGGACTAATGTTATGGTCACTTAAGCAAATTGATTTCTGTTAACATTCATTTTTGTCTTTTTGTCACTTTCACAGTGTCATTTTTGTAACAGATGACTTCTGTTTTTAGTTCTTTTGTTCATGTTAATTCTTTGAATTGAAAAATGTCATTGTCATTCTGACCACAATAGCAATATTTGTCTTTCTCAGGCACGTAATAGTATATTGAGAAATTCCTCTGTCTTGTTTACGCTACCATTTTGTAAGGGCTGGGGTCTCCTAAAGCGTGACAACTGTATATTCTTTCAAGAATAGGATTATTTAGCCACCAGGTAGCCCTTAACAGTCTGCTGTTTTATAAAACCCAGCATGTTCAACAAATGAGAGACAGACGTAACATAACAAGCTCATCTCCCACTGTCACATCCCCTAACAGGGGCACAGAAATGTTTTTCCCTTTATTTCTTCCCACTTAGTGTTTTGTTTCTCAGCACATCTCATCAATTCAAAACCATGTAACACAGGTGTCAGGGACACTTTGGTCCCCTCACTACCTTTGCTTCATTCCCAACCCCTCAATTTCTACCATTTTTCCTTCTTGTTGAAACGAATGGCCATCAGGCAATTCTAGTGAACCACTGTTTAACAGAAAAGGTGGAACAGAAAGAGAGAGAAAAAGAAAAAGTCGGAGAGGAAAATGAAATCTTCAAAGATAGCATGGGGCAGGGTCTTTTGAGAGCTGGAATGGGCCACACATGGTAATTTGAAATCATAATAGGGTGGCTTATTCATGGAACATCAGCAGTAGTCCAGGTTGTTGAGCTGTACCATCATCTCTGCTGGAGTGCGTTTGTCATGTCAGATGACCATCAAGAGGTCACTGTTGACACTCTCTTTTTAAATACCACTATTAAGCCTGTAGTAAATGACTGTGCCAAGCTGCTGTCAGGAGAGGTAAAGCTATAGTGTTCTTACATGGAAGTGCAAGTGTTCATGTAATTATTGCTGCTGCATGCTGAACAAAATTGGGAAAATTGTCTATACAGATAAAGACGTACAAAATGGCAAATTGGAAATGAATGGCTTTAGAACGGAATTTGAAGAAATTTTACTTCTTGCAAATAAATGTGAGAAACTGATATGTAGGTGAAATATTTCACTCACATCTGTAGGGAGGCTATGATATATCTTAAAGTATAGTTGGTTTCCTCCCATAAATATACGACAGATAATATTCATTACTTGTTTTATATGCTTTTACTGTAAATCTCACATGGACGGCAAAATGTTGCCTCCCCTCTCCTCACCTCACATCATGCAAAGGATAAGGCATAAATATCTCCCATGTGTCTGGAAACAGCCCTCCGGTTCCACTACCATGCTTCCTGGCCGATGCCAGTGATCCGCACCATGTGGTCACTGACTATTTGGCCGCCATGCCACACATATACAGAAACAAAGCAAAGTATGAGGAACTGTCAGACACACTGTCAGTGTGTTGCCCGAATTGTTCCAGGGCAGAGAGAGTGGTCGGTCTGTCCCAATCACCCCATCCCTCTGCATGTAGTGCGCATGCAGGACAGCTAGTCCCCACAGACTCAAACAAACATGCACATGCTGAATTCCTCAGGTATGTTTGTGTTTCTCTTGACACAGTCGTGTGCTTGTTTGTTGTAATTGTGCCTTCATGACAGTTGTGTGCAGTAGCTTTTTAAACATTACAGTACTGGCTAGATTTTACATAGACCAACAAACAGTGTTATTGCTACCATCTGTAAATGTTATTACTGTAATTCAAACGTGTCATTTTACATAATTAATGGATTGTTTCTTTATAACCATCCTGGCCTGAGGTCACAGATCTGCATCCAACAGAGAAGCAGCAGTCTTGTTTGAAACATGGTACAATTGAAATAGAAGCGAATTAATGGATAATTAGGCATTAGAGTTCATTACTAAATTGTTTATTCCTGTAAAAACCTGTACCTGTTAAATTCTTCAAGCCAGCATGAAGGGCTTGACATACAGTAGTTGGGGTTGCACGTGTTTCACTGATTTTCAATTAAATATGAAATTTGCTGCATGAGTTACCCCAACAGAGAGTGCTGTATGTGGTATACTGGGCTGGTAATGCAGCATTGAAGAGCAACTTATCTTTGCAGTAGCTGATTTTGGATTTGCAACATGGGAAACAGTTGATGCCATAGTGGGTGTCTCAGCAATGTAATTCTGGTGGTTCAGCCATTTATTTACTGGCAAAAATAACACACATTTTCAGTTTAAATGATGAAACCGCAGTCTTTTACTAAATGGTTCATGACTGAAATTTAAATGCGGTAGACTGTGATATTAAGCATCAAGTAAGTTAGTATCCTGAGGTTACTTTAAATTGTGTAAGACATTACTTTTTACTAGCAATAAATGCTTTGTTCTATGTAAGAATTATGACTTAGCACAAGACATCTGACGGTTCTACCATGACCCTGTCAAAGATAGTTTCCTGCCTGTCAAGCCTGTCAGAATATTAACATTGCGTAAAGGAATACTTGAATCTCTGTACAGTATAACCCATTAATGTACGTTTATTCCTGGCACAATAAGAAGCAAAGGTGATACAGAACTTCAGCTGTCACCTAATGAACCTAGATACAGTTGTAAAAAATGTGTCAATGGGCAAAATTTCAGAAAAACAATGTTATGTGGCTTAAGGGTACACAGCCCATATTTGGACTAATGGCAACAATTTAAAATATGGTACACAAAAATGTGAGTAGCTACTAAGGAATGAGTGAGGAACGACTGGTTCATTAATTAATCATTATTGAAAAGTTCCTGAATAACTCTGATTTGAGGACTATATAGTAGATAATGATGAGGTACTAGAGTCAGTTCTCTATAACTCATTAATGATTAATTAATTATTAAGTTGTTCCTTTTACTTGACTTCATTTTGTGTACCATATTGTAAATGTTATTATTTTTGTTTTGAACAATGATAGTCTCAAATTATGTGAAGATTGGTTTTATTTAGAAAATTTGACTTAAATATTTTCTTGTTGGTGACACAGATTCACACAACTAAGACTCTAAAGAAGAATTAGATGAGCACGACAACAATAAGTAATTCATAACGGCAACTAAATGCTATCTTCCTGTTTCCAACATCTGATCCACTCTCACTGAAAGAAACAACTAAAACATTCAGGCAAAAGTCAGTAGTTAACAGGGAAACTAGATGATCTGTAACAGTGGTACTCTGGTATTTACTGCTTCTTGTTAGTACTGTGAGTTCTGTTTTTAAGCTAGTCTATCATCCACACTGTCTTTTCTTCAGCAGTAGTAGTTTTCCACTGTTGGATTTACAGTTGGCAGGGATGCTTTCAATGCAACATCTTGACAATATTTTTTTTCATTACTGATATGGTCAGGTTTTGGTAAAGATGGCACAGAATTTGAGCGTCCACATACAGTATATTTAAACAGGACTATATACGGCAATGGAATAGACATGTTTGTTTTTTTTACTACTGATGTTGCTTTTTCTTTATTCTTCTAGCTTTACTTTAGTGGCCAATTTGCATGACACACAAATCACATACCTTTCACCCCTTCTTCCCTTCGAGTGGCACATTTTAGCTAATACCCCCTACCTGTCTCGTTATGCTAAGGAGAACAATAGCTCAAGATAAAAACTAATTTCTCCTCAGTCTTAATCAGACACCATTTACAGTAAATGCAACGACAAACAAGCTAGGAAAAACCATGAAACACACATCTAAGGGAATGTACAGTAAGTGGTGTGGGTGGAGAGGGCCACTTTCACTTTTCTCTTGTCCTCTTGACATGAAATCAGTGATGACTTCAATGAAAGGCACACTCAGGGAAGCCTCTCAGCAGGCGCTCTAGGCCGCCTTACAAGGGCTAATGTTCCTCTGAGACATAGCATTGTCGTTGCTGTACAGGAGGACAGTGATGCCTTTTCAGTGTGGCAGGTCGAAGCATAGAGGGATGGGAGGATGGCGTGTAGGCGTGTAGCCCAGCGCAGGTAGATAATTGGTGACAGAAAGTGTCTACAGCGCCAGCGCAGCAAGGGGAACAGGAATGACAAATAGTAGTGCTCATAAGCCCAGTGCAATATCATCAGCACTGTGAGTGTGCGTGCGTGTGCGTGTGTGTACGCTCCAGACCCATGCAAACAAACCACAGGAGAAAGGCAACATGAGGCTTTAAGAAGTACACTGCTGTAATACAACATTACAATACCGTACACAGCCTGATGTAATTCTCTGGCATTTCGCCTCCATATCAACTATTCATATCCCTACTTGGTGTAATTATTCTGATTTTGCTCCAGTTAATATTGATTCTTACCAGATGGTTACGGGTGTATTGGGTTGTGATGAAATTTTGCAGCATAAACATAATTTCTCCATGTAGACTAGAAACATGTTTAGCACCACGAATGGGGGGAAAAAACAGGTGCATGTTTTGGAAGCAGTAAATGCTGAAAAAATATCTGCCACTGCCAACTTGCTTATGTTCTGATATTTTTCTGTCTGTCTGGCACTTTGATGCAGAAAAGGTAGCTTAAGTCTTTACTGAGTGGCATTATTGGTATTTTTACTGGCTAGCGTGTTAGTGATTAGCTCGCCTGCTAGAGAAGTTTACCAACTAGCCCTGCCAGTAGTCTCTCTGTCACCAAGCCTCTAGAACAACATATTCACTAAGCGAGGCAGATGAATTTCCATGTGCCACTTTCTGGTATGACAGGGCCCTTTAAAGGAGTTGAATTATACTGTAGGAGTTCAACAGGCTTTACAAATGTCTGTTCAAAGCTGCCATGTGAGGCTATTTAAGCTTCAGCAATTCTCTGCGTGTTACATGCAAAATAAGATACAAACAATATGAATATTTCTCTGTACATTTTACACATTTCCCAATCTATCTGTATTTCTTCCTTTTGATATGGGATTTGTGGCATTTGATATAGCTTCCTCTAGTCTTACATTATCACAACCAGTCATTTGCAGTCTGAAAGTCCCTGCACAATTTCTGTGAATGGTGAGCAACCTGAGGTGCCCTCCAATCAAATTTCCTCCTCTCCACTTCTGACAAGTGGTGGAGACATCCAGTGGCCCTCCTAATGAATTCCCAGTAGCTCACTGTCTGCTCATGGCAACATGCTCCCCATTTCTATTAGCCCTCCACTGAGTCAGAGGGAAGTGGAGGAGAAGTCTGGGACCAGGAGGGATGGAGAAAGAGATAAGAAATGAGTGCAACATCTCTGAAAAAGAAGTAGGGGGAGTGATATGGTTGAAAAAGAGAAAGCGTGTGCGTAATGAGACAGAGCAGCTGCTTAACGCCATTCTAATGGTCATCTCCTCTCTCCTCGATGCCCGTCCCCAGAAGAGGAGAACCTCTGCTCCCCAGGAGACATGACAATCAGTGGTATGCAGATCAGTTTGTTTTCAGAATCACAGCGTGTACACATCTCCTTACCCCTTCTTTCTTACTAGCTCATTTTCACTCTCTCCTCGCCCACAACCTTTGCAGATTGATGATTGATGCTTTCTTTTCTCTCCTTCCTCCTCCTCTTGTTCCCTTTGGATATAAATTAGGCTTAATTGGCTGGGAGTAAAAACTCCAAGCGGCCTCTGCATGTCACATCACCAACTGAGAAAACCTGGAACCTGACCTTGGTCTTTGTCTCTCTCACACACACACACACACACACACACACACACACACACACTTATTTCTCTACTGTATGAGGACCGTCCATCTATTCACCAGCCAATAACGTAATCGTTAACCATCTGAACTTCAACCTTTACGCTCACCCTTTAACCTAACTTTGACCTAATTCTAAATTTAACGCATAATTAAATTTGTAAAATAACATCTTTTAATTATTCGCTGATATTTCTGCAATATGAATGTATAATTTGGTTCTCACAAAGATAGAAGTACTAAAACCCGCACACACACTGTTCAGCAAGCTGTTGCCTTTCCACCCTATTGTTAGTAAAGTTCCTTTTTCCTGCAGTGTGTTGTTTCTAATTGGACCAAGACAGCCGGCTTTCCGTCATGTGAAGCACGCTCACACACACACTCACAAACACACAAGCTTTGCCAGGTGGCCGGTTTGCCCACAAGACTCACCCTTGAGAGTTGAGCCCATGGGAAGTCAAGCAAACGCAGGTGAGCTGTGTGCAGCTCAGGCCAGAAAAGATTCTTTGAGTTTTGGTTGCATGTGCAGAAACTCGTAACATTACATTTTGAAGTAGAAGTCACTAATCCCCTGAGTTGTATTATTCTACTTGATATTTCGTTGGTTATTTCGAGTAAATATGAGACCGCTGTGGCAGAGCTTAAAGGAATAGTTCGACATTTTGAGGAAAAAAACGCTCATTCGCTTTTTTGCAGACACACATAAATGAAGAGATCAGTACCACTCTCATATCTGTTATATGAAGCTACAGCCAGGAGATGCTTAGCTTAACATAACGACTGAAAACGGAGAAGCAGCTGGTCTGGCTCTGTCTAAATGTAACAAATCTGCCTACCAGCATCAAGAAAACTCATCAAAAACACGTTATATTTCTTTTGTTTAATCTTTAGAAAAACTGTAAAAGCGACAAATTGTGGTTTCCCAGTGGGCCAGGTGACGGACTATTGCGTGGCCGGGCGCAGTAACTTCCTGGAGTCTCTGCTTACCTGGCAACAATGAATGAAAACTTACTCTATTTGATTTGTGTGCCAATATTGTTTTCTTTCTTTCAGGTAAGCAGGACTACAAAAAGACAAAGTCAGTCTTAAAGGCCACACGGCTGAAAGCTGAAGCAAAGAAGACTTCCTCTGGATTCAGGGTGAGACTGGCTTGACCTTAGTTTCTCTTTAGGACTACTGAACTCTTTATCTGCATTTCTTCCATTATTTCTGCCAAACATCTTCTTTCCATTTGTCTGTCTGCCTGCCTGCCTGTTTCAGAGCATGTCTTTTGGGAATGTAACAGTATCTATTAAATTATGTGATGTGGCCCCCTGCCTATCCTTTGAAGATCCATGCAGGTGTTGAAAACTGTTGTTGGAAAAGGAACGAATGGGAGAGTCCTCCATAGAGTTAAGTTTGCAATATTCTACCGTGTCTACAAAAAAGCAGGCGAAATAACATAGCTTTTTAAGGAACACAATGAATTCCTGGAAGGCCTGAAATTCAAGGGTTTCCTTATTCTTTTAATGGTAAAGGAGCAATGGTGAGGGACAGGGAGAGACAGTGTGAGAGAGGTGGGAAATATAACAAGCAGAGAAGTACAAGAAAAGGAATAAGATAGAGTTTGGTATTGTGAAAGTAAAGGGCGTTGCTAGGATAGAAAAGTACATCTCACTCCGTTGCTTTGTCTCACTGCAGCAATTAGGAGCTGTTGGGCAGGCAAAGATGGATGGCTCCACGTTTATCACTCTGGCAAATACTGTTTGTGCTTTTCCTCAATCAGTTGGCTTACCAATAAACAGTTTTACTATTTCAAGGTTTCTCCATATAGAGTAAGCCCTTGCCAATGAAATAACTTGTGAATCTACCCTCATAGGTTTTTATGAAATTGCAGATACCATCACATGGTCCTCGATGATTTTTTTATAGCTGGTAAAAAGTCAAAATCAGTTGTAAGAAAGCATAATTCAGACACGTTTGTGTTCTTTTTTTGCATGTTTATTTTCCTTCGTGGCATTGAAAATTGGTTCTGTTTACATTACATCAAAAGCCAAAAGGCTTCACTTCCTCATTAAGCTTCAGTTGGCACGTAGTACACAGAGAAGAACAAATCATAGTGAGGATTAAACACTGGGTGAAATGGTCAGGTTTTAAAATATGCATCTCTTAGACACGCAAGGCCTCATTAAGCACGTCTTTAATCCAATTAGATTAGTCCATATCTTGAAATATTGATATTGCTTATGAATAATTCAGGTTTTTCACGCCCAAGACGAGGGGAGTTTTCAGAGGTCGGATTAAAAATACCTCTGGGACGAGCATATTAAACTGACTTAGACCCTTTGGCCCCGAGTTTGATTGAAATTCAGCCCAAATGTAATGAATATTTGGTCATGCTTGCTTTCCCATCGAGTCATTTTAGCGTTATATGAAGTTGTGATTTTTACACAGCTCTGTGGTGACAGTTGAAAGCCCCCCGCTCTGTCTCTGAACCTTTGGTTGACTGGAATGATTTGGCTGCAGTTTTTGTCGGCATTTTGCTGTTTGCAAAGAGTATATCTACTCTTCCCTTCCTCCCTCTCCTTCTCCTCTCCCTCTTCCACCATGTCCCTGGTTGAGATGCTGGTCTCCGACGCAGCTGGCATCTCAGAAGGGCCAGCAGACATGCGGGCACAGAGAATCTGGCAGCTGCCAGGGCAGGCTGTCTTGGGGCTGTCCTAGTAGCAGGGCAGTCTGGGTAAGTTGGCAGAGAAGAGGATGGAGAGAGAAAGTGAGAGAGGGAGAACTTCTGTTACCACAACAGTGATCATCTGTCGGGCTGCACAAAACGTTGACCTCAGAAGTGGCGGGAACCAGCCACTTGTTGTATCTGTGCGTGCTCTTATATGTACGTTGAGTCACAGTGTGTTTACAGAAGTAGCTTGTTGCTGCCTGAATGCAAGTGTGGACATATTTCCTGCCCAGCTCCTTCACACTCTGGACGGCATGGGGTCACGACAGCAGAGATGAAGAAACGGGCAGGAAGTTGGCTGCAGTCTGTCGTCAGTTTGCCCAGAGAAGAAGAAGAAGTGCCTTCGAAGTGGCTCCAGCACACTAGCTTGCAGCACAGGAAACAAGCCTGCTGCCTTGTCTAATTGGCACACTAGCCTTCTGTTCAGTTCTGCACGGTTGTCCCTCGGTCTCATTGAGCCGATGAGCCTAGAAAGTTGGGGAAAAAAATGCTTATGGAATTGGCAGAGGATAGAGGATACAGATAATGACTCTGGGTATCTTCCAGCTGTCATTTGTGAATGTATGTTGTACGATTATATAGTTTTTTGTTGTTGCACAGAATTCTAAATATGTTTTGTGTTTTAGTGATTCCACTCAATTTCTTCAGTTCAGTTGTTCATGTAGCATTGCATGTCCGTGCAAATATAACTTAAGTCATATTTTGTCTTGAAGGAGCTATTCTGATGTACAGGCACATTCATTACCATCAGGAGTCATTGCTAATAAACACTTGAGCAAAACGTATCCGTAAAAAACCAAGAGGGCTGTGCTGAAAACCCGATTCCAAACTGTAGCATCTGCTTCGGCTTCTCACTGAAGCAGACTGGATCTGTTATCTGGCCATTAGGTTTATGAGGCTCATTCACACTTTAGATTTGGTTAGGAGCGTTGACAGCTAGCACATGGGAATTTTGTAGGTTTTATGGCCTTTTGTGCTGTTTAATTTATAGTAAGCTTTATGAAAAGACTCAATGAGCTGTGATAGTGGTGATAAGACTTTTTCTGTTCCTGGAGATGTTTTTTTTTAATTGGCCCTGAAGCACGTGGAAAGGACAGGGTTGTATAAAAAAAGAGTAGTTTCAGCTACATAAAAAGTTGTTTCCGGCAGACAAAAAGTCGCTATAAGTCGCATTTTTTTTTAGCTCTTTCATTGTAAGATTGTGATAGCAGCTTATGACTTGATTGAAAAGATTAGTGCTGAAACGATAAGTCATTTATTTGGTTAGCTGAATGAAGGAAATTGATCTCAGATAATCATTCAAGTCAAGTCATTTATTAAGCAAATATATCAAACATTTGTTGGTTCAATCTTCTCACATGGGAGGATTTTTTTGTTTCTCTCTTTAGTCGTATTTCTTTTGACAATTTTAACATTTGACCCTGGGAAAATGGTGATAGGCATTTTCTTCTTACTATTTTCTGACATAGACATAATGATTTATCTAGAAAACAAATAGATTAATGAATTGATATAGAAAATAAAGTGTTAAAAAAATGAAGGATGTAAGATGCGTTTGCTGAATCCCGGACAAGAACGTATTATGATATCAAGGTGGAAAGTAACCTCCACCAAGCAATTAATAAAATCATCAGCCACTTTTATTTAACTAATGCAGTGTAACCAAATGGCTGGTTATATGTCGCTGTGATTTGTACAGGGTATACATACTTACCATGCTGCCCAAATGCACCAACAGTGTCTATCTGCCACAAACACACTGAATCTCTCTTGCTTAGCACGTAGGCACATACAGACTGACGTACATATACACACAGAAACAAACCCAGGAGGAGAATAAAAGACGGACCAGATGAGGGGATGTCTGCTGAGCTGTGGCTTGTCGCCAGGGTGACAGGGACCCAGCTCTCAGCATGCCGAGTGCGCTGCAGCTGCTGCCGGTGCTGAGAGAGCCACACGATGAAGATGATGAGGTGCTTGGGCCCCATCCAGGGGTCTCCATCAGAATGTGGGCAGAGAGGCTGTGTGTTTGCATCTGCGTGTGTGTGTGTGCGTCGGCGCACAACAAATGTGTTTGTGAGACAAGGCAAGAGTCAACACAGTGGGCCACTCGAAAACAATGATCTCAATCAAGTGCAGGTGCTTCCTACAACTCAAGTGTTTTTACCAAAACCCCTCCAGCTTGTTTTCATAGACATGTCACTGTAACCAGCTGTTCTCTTTCTCTCTGAAACCCGAAGCAAAGAAGGGGGGCGGTGGGAAACCTGGATTGCAATTTCCTGGGTCCTTTTGTTTCAGCGGCGATTCAACGAAGTGCTTACCTGCGTCAGAAGCACAAAGTTTTCTTTGCGAGATTGTCGGCAGAATTACAAACGCTTTGACATGTTTTTCAAAGCTGTGAGAGAACACAAGAAAAAGCAGAAAACAATCGAGCCTCCATGATTTGATAACAGTTCTCTTTTCTCCGAGGCCTAGGCAAAATAGAAAAGTAAATCAAGCGGGGGGGCTGTCGGTTAATATATGAAACTAAAGTGCATGAAATTTAAAAGTTTTCCAATTAAGCAAGGACTTAAAGCTGTTTGGAAGCTGCCGGGATGTAGATAAATGTGGGCTGAGGCTAATGAAGACCAATGCCGCTCATGACTAGGCACTACAACATGTACACAGATAGCTGTGGATGCTGTGATGCCTTTTAATTGTCAAGCCCCCCCCCCAACCACCCGCTTTGTCAGAGAGGAATTATTAGTCCTCCACCAGCCCTCATTTGTGCCGTGCCTTATCTCTCACTTGTTTTCTCTATCGTTCTCACTCTTGTTTTTCATTCTGTCTTTTCTGTCTGCAGTTTGGCCAGTGGGTTGAATTTGCAGCCCTTTCGGTGTGTGTGTGTGCGTGCGCTACATGTGGAAATTACTGAACTGATTCTGTTTTCTCAAATTGTCATTCATGTTCTCTTTGTTTGCTTCTGTTTTTTTTGCGTCTATCATGGTTTCTCTCTCTTTAGTCTTGTCTTGTTTACTGCTTTCCTGTTTGTCATTTTCCCTTACTGAAACCTTGTGTCACCTCAGCCTGTTACCCATGAATGTACAACAGATTACATACACATTGCAGACTGCATAGACTTGCATTTTTCCCCCAAGTATCTTAAAGAATCGATATATAGGAGAATAAGATTACAGATATCTGAAACAATCTGAATCACGTTATAAATGGTAGGGTTACAATCATATGTTTTGAATTCACTTGTCACGTCACCTTTGTTGTTGTGGCCCAGTTTGCATGGAAAAACTAATTTCTATGCTCAAATCAAATATTTCTTTTTAAATAACCCCCAATCAGACTGTACTCCACACTCTTTTAAAGCTCTCCAAGCTCTCCAATGTTGATTAGAAAGTTTGCTGCTAATGAGTTCTCTTGATAAAGAATAACTGGCATTGTTCAATACGCTGAGTGGCCCTAATGAAACTCCAGCTGATGAAGATTGTAATCGAGTGAGCGCCACATAAGGAACGAGTACTCCAAATTCCCATTTTCAAGTTGAATGCCACTCCTCTGGAAAGCCTCAATTTGTTTGACAATTAACCAATAGAAAATAAAAAAAAAATAGGCCATTTTGTTGAAGAAACTTCTCAGTAAAAATGGCAAGAAACTGTGGAGGCTGATTGCAGATAGAATAGATTCAAATGCTGCGGTGACTCAGAGCTTGGTTTCTGAAATGTGATACTTGGATGTGGCTCCAACTTTACTCCACAGTATGTTTCCGTTTTATCTCTTTGCATCAGAGAAAACCTGCAACAAATCAATGATTCATTCTTCAGAGGTGATGTACTGTCACACTTTCCTCAAACTAAACTATACAAACCCCAAATAAATAGTCTCTCCATTTGTTAATGTTTTTGGAAAAGAGTCCCAAAGCTGGCAGCTGAACCTAACATTAGCCCTGGCACAGTGTGCCCAACCCAGGGGTAAGGGGAGGTCTTGTAGCTTTCTAATGCACCATAACTTACATCATGTTGTGTTTTTTCTTTGACTTGATGTAAATCTAAACAATACGACATTTATGCTATTATGTAATTTTGCTGCAGTATATTTACCGTAAGTGTCACCTGACTCCTTCTTTCATCAGGTAACGATATCCCACAGTGAATCTCTCAAAGCGGCTGAGAGTGTTTGTGTCATTAGTGTTGGAACACCTACTGTGGGGATCTGGTTTAATTTTAAAGAGTCTGAAACCATTTCCACACAAATGCAGGTACATTTAAAAAAACATCTGTTTGTGTCTGTTTTGGCCTTCCATCAGCACTAAGCTCGTGTTTTCCAACGCTGTAAACAAAGCACTTAAAAAATGCGCTTCAGTGTAGATGGCTTTAAAAACACCAGTCTTGGGTTGTTTTGTGGACAGGGAACTGACTGCACAAAGAAAAAAAAATTAGGATTTGATTAAAGTAGGATTGACAGAGGTCTCAATGCAGGAATTCAAGAATTACAAATACAGAATAGTCAGTATTTGTCAACTAACCACTGAATCAGGAAGATGAGTCAGTGACTATGCCTGTATGATCAGCTGTAATGAAACACGAAATAAGTGAGTGTAAATATATTTAAATGCCAAACAAAGTTGTACCCTCCAAAGGACAAGCAGTGTCAAAGGGCTCAAATGATTTTCAACATATTACCAGCAATGCCCTATAGTGTTTGTTTGCCAACTGCTTCTGAAGTAAAAGAAGAGAGAGGCCATTTAGACACATTTCTGTTGTTTAGATTGTTCAGTGTGTGGACAGAAATGATTTAATACAGTGTTTTCCTGTTTACCTGCAATAGTGTGGACCAGGTTTATTTTTATTTGAACAGTTTAGATCTTTGTATCAAGACAGATTTTCAGAAGTGTGATGATTGACAGTCCTATAATTACTTTTGTCTTTGAAAGCACATTCAGAAATTACAATTTACATTCTACTTTTCAAAACAAGTTTAACAAACAATATATTCTTACACACGTCAGACTAATAAAAAGTCTATTAGGAATGCAGTGAATTTAGATGAAAAGAAAGACCATAGGGAATTGGCAAATATAGACATAAATAAGCACAATAATTCCAGAACCATGCAAACAAAGTAGAGCTGCTCCTATGCGTAAAGAGAGACAGGGGATCAGGCAGCTATATAAATAGTTCTACAGAAGAACACAGTGTCTTAAAACCGCCTCTCTTTACTTCTCAGGATGCATTCCTGGTCATCGCAGCAATCCTGTTCTTTGTCCTCTGTGTCTACGCCTTCTTCTACCTCAATCTGAGCACCGAGATTAACCTGGATGTGGACGTGGATTAATAAGAGGTGGCCAGAGTGCCGACAACTTCCTTGTCTCTACGCTTCATACACGAGGACGAGAGGGGGGTGAAGAATGATCGCGTACAGTCAAATGACTGTGACATTATGGCCACAGTGGTGACCTAATGTCCTGTTTAATTTGGGACTGGTTCCACACAGTCTGTCGTCCTTTTTTACACACTTTTGGTGAGACATTGACAGCGATCTGTCTCTTCAGGAGAAATGACACAATCCATCAAATAATTCAAGTTTCAGGTCACTTTTGAAATTCGCACAGTTCTGCATCTAGACGCTACATTTCTTCTTTCCCTTTATTTTTTTGCAACACGCAATGAAATTGTGATCATTATTATTCTGGCATTTATTATACTGTGGTTCTACATCCATAAATATTAGTTTCTTCTCCCCACGCCCCCCCCCCGAACCTAGCTCTAGAACCTAGAGAGTGTAGCTTTGATTTCCCTTTCCTTGAGAGGGGTTAGTGACCTCTTGTCAAACATTTTGTTGCAAAATCTACATTCAGCATAGGAAATTAGCCTCTTTCTACACAAGTTTTCAAACTACAGCGAAGACCAAGCTCTGTTAATCATATTCTGCGGAACCACGTCCCACTGTTGTCTCCACTAATAGAAAAATGTAAATCTCCTGCTGAACTTCTCGTCACATGGAGACAAACACTTGCCTCAGATTCCAGTGCACAAATCGCTCCTCCCGGATATCTGGAGATCACGAAGTGTGAGATTAGAATCCACAAAGCCCTCGTTCTGATTGAACATGTGTGCAGAATACAGAACAACACATTGTACCTGCCACACATACATGCAGCACGGAGTCAGACCTCCACAGGATTAGCATTACAAATACGATCCTGTTTTTTCAGTTGAATGGATGATGACTGAATCGAGGTGAGCCCATAGGTTTCTCGTAAGGAACACCTTGATAATTTCCGTTCTTGTCAGAAATATTTATTGCTGTGTGTCTCTATAGAAAGGAATATGAAGGTTGGTCAAAGATCTCACTTAACTCTTTGTGTACTAGTACTGCTAGGTGCAGGGACTGACCTTCCATTAACTATTTCAGTCCACTTTTTGAGAGATTCTTTCTTCTTCGTTAGCAAAGGAGTATAGTCAGGGCTTTTTGTTTTTGTTTGAAATTGCGAATTTCATGTTTTTGTCAGCCTAACTAGCAATAGCCATACTGTTGTCTAAAAGGCAATTGATGCATTGTTTTGGATGTGACTCTTTTTTTATTAGTGCAATGCATCAAAGGCCAATACCCAATACACAAGAGGCCTTGTGACGTTTTTCATTCCGAACATGTTTTTTCCCCCCACTGAGTCGCTTTAAAAACTATCTTACAAAGTCTTATGTCTGCGCCTGACTGTGTTCTGTGTGTTGGCTGACATGATTCTCGAAATGTGAGACAGATTTTGAGGTTTTCTCCCATGACCTCCCGACCTCTAGTAAAAGACTACATGTCCAAGAAACCATTATGATAAGCATGCACCCGTCAGTCACCCAGTGCTTTTATCTGGCCCTCCTCCACCACTGTGAGTCACTCGCATGTGTAACAATAGATAGCCCCACTTCATACATGACTCCTGTTATCTAAAAGGTCACCATTACCAATTACTGACATTAGCACAATGAAAAGGATCTGGCAGCACAACCTATTTATTCAGACCCATGTTTGGCAAAATGAGATGAAAACGGTTTTTCACAATAGAGTAATGGTTAGTGCTATTATTGAATGAGTTTGTATGGTATATAAACATTTTAGGGTTTGCTATGATTTGGTCATGCGATACTGTGTGTTATATTATGAATTCTTTTTCTGTATTTGTTTTGTTAAATTGCTTTTAAACTCAAACTATCTTATCTTTGTACGGATACATAATTAATGTAAAGGAAGATTAAAGGACTTTTTCAGTTTTCACTAAATGTATTTGAATGCATGGTATTAGAAGTGTGAACCAAGATGTGCGTTTTTCCACTTTTAAAACTGAACCCTTTAGCTAATGACTCTAATGCAGACAGAAGGTGTCATGAGCATCAACAGCCAGCAGTATCCCGTTTTTTAAAATGCTTGAACATATCATAGCCCATTTATGTTGCAAAGTTATTACTGTTATTGCAAATATTAAACAATATAATGTAAGGGTTGCATTCAAACACAATAGCAGTGGATCAGGAAGTGTATACTTTAGATAACACCTTGACATTATCTTAACTCCCACTAATGTTTTATACTTCTTTATCCCTGAAGGCTTAAATTTAGCTGTTAAATGTAGGTGCAGTCATTACTTTGAGTCTTAAAAGTTAATGAATAAAAATATCCTAGTGTCGATTTACTTTTATAGGGTATAAGCTTGCCATTATTTCTTTTAGTTTGCTTCAATTCAAAGCTATAAACACCATCAGTAAAGGGTTATTAAATTGCATTATGTCTTCATTGGTCTACATGCCATGTCAGGGCCTTTCATTAATTAGAGCAAGACTGCTTGTGTGTCAACAAGTGTAACTGTGAGGATGTTGACACAGGATTCCCTCAGTGAAATTCATTGTTGCTCTGGGCTCAAAATACACATAGCAGTTAATCCACAACAAGGACAAAAGGGACATGAATGTGACGTCAGTACATGTCATGTGACATCTCTGCTAATTGTCAGGGTTTCACTGACTTCTGTGCACTGCAAGTCAAACACGTGAAATTAATCAGGCAGTAGCATTGTATGAGCGTTTAGCACGACCTTAACAGCGTTCCACAGGGGTTGAATGCACTGAAGCTTTACCTACCATGCTGTGACAAATGAGCTCGACGCCGCACGCCCAAATCCTAGTCATTAGTCATGTGAGGTATGTCACCAAGAGTAATTATACATAGCCCGAATCTTGCATATGCAACGGCACACACACCCACATACAATATGTAATGTTGCTACACTTTCCCACACTTTAGGCAGTAGGAAACATTCTAATACATGCATGGCTGTTTACTGAGACATGAATCATAATTATGGATGCTGGTGAACCCGAAACTGCATATTTGGAGAACGCTCAGTTTGGCTCTCATGTTATTTGCTTAAGACATAAACAAACACATGCATTTTGTCACATTTTCTGCCCATACCATGATGTCATGTGAACATAAATGCACAAATGACCCCAGTGTATTTTCTGTTTAGTTCATAAGATGCCATTTACCTTTGTTTTGGAGCTATTTCTTTTTGTGTGTGAATGTGAGCAGCCACCTTTCTCCTGTGTGTGTGTGTGTGTGTGTGTGTGTGTGTGTGTGTGTGTGTGTGTGTGTGTGTGTGTGTGTGTGTGTGTGTGTGTGTGTGTGTGTGTGTGTGTGTGTGTGTGTGTGTGTGTG
>CM022477.1:13672074-13693851 GCA_011952105.1 Coreoperca whiteheadi
GTGTGTGTGTGTGTGTGTGTGTGTGTGTGTGTGTGTGTGTGTGTGTGTGTGTGTGTGTGTGTGTGTGTGTGTGTGTGTGTGTGTGTGTGTGTGTTCGTGTGTGTGTGTGTGTGTGTGTGTGTGTGTGTTCGTGTGTGTGTGTGTGTGTGTTCGTGTGTGTGTATTTTCAGTATTCAGCACTGTGTGTGTGGCCACGCTCCACTAGAGCGCTCAGTCTCTCTGTCGGACCGGTGAGAACTGAGGAGGGTCAGTCCCGCCAGGAGCTCATTTAGTCCCTATCTCTATCACACACACACACACACACACACTCACACACACCCAGTCTCTACAAGTCACTCTGACAGGGAGACTCATCGCTCCCCCCCTCTCTCTCTCTCTCTCTCTCTCTCTCTCTCTCTCTCTCTCTCTCTCTCTCTCTCTCTCTCTCTCTCTCTCTCTCTCTCTCACACACACACTGACATGTGCATACAGACACACACTGCTGTGCTCCCATTAGAGAGATATAGTGAGAAGACAGGCCTGATGATGCATGTTACAAAGTACTACTGCTAGTCTCACGCATAATGTCCCCTACCTCTTTCTTTCTCCCCCCTCTCATTTTTTTTGCCACTTTACTGAATTTAATTCACTACTTCTGCAGTTCTGCTTAAAAGGTAATAGGTAGCTTTATATCATTTAAGGGACTTAAGTCCATACATCCAGAGTCAGAGGGTCATAATGACACAAAGACATAAAAGCTAAAATTGCTCTGACTCTGAGTGATATGTTGCATATTTGAAAGATGTAACTCATTATCTAATAACCTTTAAGTACTTTATTATTCTTAATGCAGTGAGTGTTGTTGAATTTTGTTGTGTAGTACAAATATGTGGTTGTAAGTCTATTCAGAGGTCTGCATTGTTTTTCATACAGGTCTTTGTCCTACAAATCATCTTCCCACCTATTTACTGCATTACCAGAATGCAGGTATCTGCAGACTTAAATGTGAAAAACAAACATGACCATGTCAACACTGAACTTGACAGAAATACTTTGAGGTTTAATTCTCTGCCGACCTCTGTTGCCAGTGTGTCTGATATGAATGCATTAGCAGGATTGCGCTGTGCGGTGGATTAGAAACTCCCCTGTGCTTTGTGAGGTGTGTGGTAATGCCAGACTTAGTGGATTCTGCTGCGAATCACATCCTCCCATCGCCGTCTTAATCCCTGATGCGCTGCCTAATGACACAGAGACTGAAGAACTCAGCGGGAGAGCAGAGAAAGGCAGGGAGGGCAGAAAGTGACAGAAAAGTTGAAAAGACTAAAAAAGTAGAGGTCTGAGAGATTCTCTTGATAGAAAACTATGACTTAGACTTACTGACTGCCACTAAAGACGTCGCTGATCTGATTGTCTCTACGGTGTTATAATATTTATGGTTTGAAGGAAATGTGCATGTGCAAATTTTTGCATTGTGTGTGTGTGTGTGTTTACAACTGCTGCATTCATAATCAGTGTGTCATGAGCGGATAGCGCAGGTGCTCAACAGGTGTGCTCTCTGATACCAATCCCTCTCCATTTGCCTGTCTGTCCCTCCGTGTTTGCACACGCTCATTGTGTTCTTCATAGAGGAACACCTGGGCTCTGCTGTACCTGGGCTTGTTGCCCAATCTTCTGTCTGACAGCACGCGCGCACACACACACACACACACACAGGAACACACTGGACCACAGCCAGTTCCTGTTACTGGCTAAAGCAGGAAGCAGCAGCTGACATCCTATCCTGCAGTTCCCAGGAGACTCAACACCCTGAGTAAACCACCCAAGTCCACTTGAGACTGACTCACCTGAGAATCAGGCCTCTTGTACCCATCAGTTAAATGGAAAAGGAGATCACTGAGGACTCAGTTAGCACATTAAGCTAATAAGTATCGGTACTTCTGTTGGATTCTCTAAGGCTGATTGTTTTGGGCATCCATTTGTTTTGCCTTTCAAGTGCGGTTTATCATGCCAACAAAAGCTGCATCAGAGATTTCTGAGTTAAATTTCAGTAAATAAGCTTCAGTGGCAGATGCCAAACTTAGCCATGGCTTGTCTGTTTAGATCAGCATACCTTTCCAGGCAACATAGACTATATTTTAAATAAGCAAAAAATGTGAGGAAGCCTTTGCTTACAATTTCTTGTCTAGGAGACTTTAAAGGTGTCTTTAAATTGTCTCCAAAGTGTGGGGCACAAAGACAAAGTGTTACTCAGTGAGCAAAGAGAAGCCTCCAAGAAATGGAGCAGAGTTGCTGTTTTTCTCACGATGGTCTGCTTGGCCATGCGCTAGTGAGCGTGGGATTACCTGAGGGAATAACACAAACAGGTTGTCTCCTGGTTCTTTTGGTTTCTTGTGGTTTTCACTGGAGTAAGAAAGGAGATCTCAGCTCCCCCCTTCTCTCTCTCAGAGTCACTGTTCCAGAGAGTAGGCAAACACTGATGAGTACATTCAAATAGCATAGTGCCTCACTTGATTGTTTCTCAATCATCAGGCTCTCCAATCACTGCCTAGTTTAAACAAAAGTTCAGTTTTTTAATAATTTAAGTGATACAGGGGTTGCCTTGTTTTGTAATTTAAAACACTTTAATTTTATTGTTTGGAGAAGATTTATTTGTAGGGGTATATTATTTGCATATTTAAATGTGTGTTCAGTTGTTAAAGCAGTAGTGATACATTTTTTCAACTACTTAGGGGCAGCGGAACAAACTGTAAACACAACATTGATATCACCTTATAAAGTTAATGTGTTAGCCACCTGACAAATGTAACTCCAAAATTCACTCTCTTTTAGTTTCTGTTTTTTGTCGCCACCAACTCCTGAGGGAAATATCCAGCTGTTTCCCATGTATTATATAGCTGCTAAATGCCAGCTTGGTGCTAATGTTTTGTGTTGAACAAGTGGATATATCCAGTAGATGTATAAGAGCTTTTTCACTGAAAATAGCTGCCTTATGCAGCTAGAAACGAGGTACACTGAGTGGCGAGATTGAACCAACACAATTGAAGTTGCGAGCCATAAAACCAAAACAATGAGCTAAAGGACTCTATAAAGGGCTGTAGTTCTGAGGGAAGCTGCAGAGTTGGGTGAAGGTTTTCTGTGGGTTTATCACTACGAGCGGCAGTTACACTGAAATTGATTTCAACCTCATTTTCATTTTTTCTGCTTTATACTTGGCCCTAACAGCAGATGATGAACAATTAGCCATTCTTCCATCCTCGCGTTTTACAGACACGGGCTTGACATGGGTCAGGATACCAAACCCCATAGGAACAACACATTAGTTACATTAGCAGCACAACCCACATCATTAGCAGTGACATTTTAACGGGCTGAAGCAGCAGTCACTGTGTTTTGGCAACAGCGACAATGGCAGATGATACATGGTCCAAGAAGATGGTGGCTATCAATCTTTCTGTTCACCTCTCCATCTTGTTCACTCGTTCCCTCTTTGTAGGTGAAACAAACCTGAACAGATATCACATGACACAGGGGGTAACGAGCCAGAACGCAGTCTCAGTGTTTCAGGGACCGTGTGCACAGAAGCTGTACGTAGTGTCTGTCTTTCTGTGACTATTGGTCCATTTTGGTTTGTGATTGTAAACGTCTATCAGCTCATCACTTTACTTTTAGTCTTTGCCTGAGCAAGGACTCTCAATAGTTGATCTCATGGGTTCCTTAAGGGAAAGTTGACACTTTCAGATGGAGCAATGGGAAGTCAGAGCAGCTCCTATATGTTTTTTTAAGGCAGTAAGAGGGTCTATCAGAGATCATGGTTCTGCACTGTCTTTGATTCAGAAGAGTCAGAGCCATAGGACTTATACCCTGGGGGCTAAAGGAGAGCAAGCACCCACACATATGCTCTTTCTTTCTCCCTTTTGCTCTTTTCTTTCTATGTCCCACAAATGCACACACTGCCGTCTCTATTTGCACACCACTGTCCACTCTCCCTCTTTCTTGTCCCCTTAAGCCAGAGGTCACTAAAGATCAGGGCAGATATCATTCAGTCAGAGGGACTTTAGAGGAACAAAGAGTGCCATTCTGAGAGAACTTTTCTCTTGGTTTATTTTTTTTTAATCTGTGCACCTCTGTCATTCTAGATATTTGGTGCCAGAAAAGGGTCAAAGGGTAGTGAGACAATGGGCAATGGTCAGTGTTCAAAGATGTTTTCATGGCAGCCAGATGCTGGATTTATTGTGCCTGGATAAGGGTTTGACTTTGGGTTTTGTCCTGCCGTTACACTTGTATATGCATGATATAATCTTTTTTGTGCTATCAATATGGATTGTGAGTCTTTGTTTTAAATATTTTGTAAATTTGATATGTAGATGTTGGAGGTGACATAATGTTTCTAGCATTGTTGCTCTAGAGATGGCACTGCTGGTCAGTTGGTCAGTCAGTCCACCCTTTTGGTCGAGACTGAAATATCTCAGCAACTGTTGGAGGGATTGCCGTGCAATTGTGTGCAGTTATTTAAAGTAACTTCTAATGATTTTGGTGGTCCCCTGACTTTTCCCCTTCACTTGACATTTGTGATTTTGATTGAAATGTCTTGACAACTATTGGATGGATTTCCATACAATTTGGTACAGACATTTGTGTCCTCCTCAGGGTGAATTGTAATACGTTTGGTTAGGCCTTGTAATGTTGATTTGTGGTTTTCCAGGCACTTTTGTGACGAAAAAACATCGTACCAGCTTCAGTGGAGCAAAATTATTATAATAGAATTAGGACTTTATTGTCATTACTTCAGAGAATATAATTTTCTGAAATATTATTGGTGGGACACTTAAGGCCCCAATGGAGCTAAACCCTACAAAGCTGCTTATATCATAAAGATGTGCCTTGAAGTCATTGTGTACAAAAAGTTTGAAGTTATAACAGAATCAGCATCATCTGACAGGCGGCTGTCTGGGCTGTCTGCACACACTGTGGCACTTCAAGTGACATGGCAGTTTACACAGGTGTCCACTCTCCAAAGGAGGAAAAAAAAACTTCCTGTGATATTTGTATTTGACTTCTAAATATCCTCCCCTAAAACACACACGTGCGCGCACACACCCACACAAACACACACACACACACCCTATGAGTGAGTGAGAGAGAGAGACAGGCCTTGGGGCTAAAGTGGCATTTACATAGTCTAATACGAATACCTTTCTGAAGGACAACTCTTACACCACAGTGGGTATGTGTCATTAAATTTAGTGAACATCAGAGGGCACTATGTGTGTGTGTGTGTGTGCATGGGTGTATATGTGACACCTATCTGTACTAGACTGGTTTTTAATGATGGGATTAGAGAATACACACCTGTGGCCTTCTCATTATTTCCACACACACACACTCACACACAAACAAGCCTAT
Source organism: Coreoperca whiteheadi (assembly GCA_011952105.1). Lineage (NCBI taxonomy): Eukaryota > Metazoa > Chordata > Actinopteri > Centrarchiformes > Sinipercidae > Coreoperca > Coreoperca whiteheadi. Next base: position 13,677,457 of record CM022477.1, read on the forward strand.
GCCTGGCCATTTAGCTGATCCTGTGTTTGTCTCCACGCTGTCCATCCTCTGCATCAGACGCCCCACCCCACCGGACTTCAGCATGTCTACCACCACAGAATTGTTGATCACATTTCCATGTGCACGATCACATACAGTGTGTTTGGATGTTTCTTTTTCAGCTGTTAATACTACAATATGCAAACTACAACATGCCTTCCTCTCTCTCAGTTTGGTTAGCTCCCAAACACTTGGGAGCTCATCTTAATTATCTTTCTACCAAGAATAAGGCAGCTGTCTTCCATAACAAGCCCTCAAAAGACTACGAATGTTTCTGAATCCCAACATGGCATTCTGTTAAGGACAAATAAATTTGCTTTATATAAATATTAGTTCTTCCCAAATCTGATAATAATTATTTGTATATGCAAGCCTCAGTTACAGTCCGCTCTTAATTTTCAGACGAAACTAGTATTTTTGTGGCAGCCAATGGTTTCAATTTACATATAGTGTGAAAATCATCTGGCATAACAATTGAAACTTCCTTTAACAAAGTAGTGAATATATCTCTTTTTTTATCGTTGTCAAACCCCAAAATAATAAAAATAATTTTCAGATGACAAACAATGAGCAAATATGAATATCTTTAAAAGAAAAAATGTGGGTTTGACAGCTCCATGAACTAAAAGTAGTTTTTGTTTGTTGTTATACTGTTGTTGTATCCAGTATTGTACAATGACTTTAATGAATCAGTTGTCAATGACAAAAACAAACAAAACATGCCTCCAGTTTTAGCTGAATACAAATCCAAATAATCCTGTTTCAATATAGAAAATTAATGAACACCCTACAACATATATTGCACAAACAGATGGTAAAAGCAATGCAAAAAATGTAAATAGGAAAATGTACATGTATAAGAAGAAGATGATAGATGGGAGCATGGCCTTCCTCACACCTTGTCCTCATCATTCCATCACCTTGACCAGAGAGAGATAAAGAGTGAAGAGCTCGCTGCAAAGCTTTTACAGGCGCTGACTTGGTGTCTAAATAGACTTGGCCAGTGTGTGTGAGTGTGTGTGCGTGTGCGTGTGCGCGTGTGTGTTTGCATGCATGCATTTCTGCCACCTGTGACTTATTAAGGCAGACACTTGTGTTTTTTGCTTTTTTTGTATGTCTGTTGTTGCTTCAGTCGGAGTTTCCCAGGTCATCTCCCTTGCCTCGGCCCCACCCCTCTAACCCTGCTCCACATACACACTAATTTACATCATATTCCCTCTCCCTCCAATCTTACCCCACCCCCACACCTCTCAGTCCTAACACTAACCGCCCCCAATGTACACAAAGGCATACACACACACACACACACACACACACACACACACACCTAGCCCTGACCCAACCTCGCCTCCCTCAACCACAGATAGTGTAAAATGGGGGTGAGGCAGATGGATCCCAGGCCTCGACACAAGCCAGTACCAGGGAGAATCAAGGAGCATCCCCAGCATACTTGCCCACTGACTCACCCGCAAGCCTGTGGTGTGCTCATCCAGCTCCCCCTCCCCAGTCTCCCACGCAGCCCGTCCTTCCTCAGCCTCTCATCTGTCTCACCTGTCGTCTCTTTTTCCCTTTTGTTTTTCTTTTCATCGTCTTTCAGCCATTTTCTTGGTTTTCCCTGTTATCACGACACACTATTACCTCTTTGTGTGACAGTTTTATTTGCTTTGATATGACTTTCATATTTATTTTTGTCATCAAATCTTTTATTCTCTACCTTGATGATAAATGATAATGAGATGTAAAAATATTAATATCAGAACATATGGGGGATTATTTGAATCACAGCTAATTTGCAGGTTTGACACTTTTTTTTTTTTATCACTGCTATCTTTCTAGTGTCACACCTGTATAAATTAATAGCACACACACGGAAGCACAGTTTTTCTAATTTTATCACATTGTTTTTTTAAATGCCAAAAGATTCTGCTCTTCTCCAATGAAATTAAGAAAATTCTTCATTAACTTCAGTCATAAGCTCATCTCAAATTGTAATGCTTAAGGTTACAGTTTTAGAAACAAAGAAAGCTGTTGCCTGAATGACCCCTGCTTTGCTCCCTTTAATCAAATTAAACCACTACTAAAGGGAACTCTCAAAGCTCTTTAAATGTTCAGTGCAAATTGTGGAAAATAACCATCATGTTACACTGTCCTGTATTTGGTCTTACATATATTCTACACATTTTTTGGGGCAAACCTCTTTTCAGCTTGCCTGACACTGATTTGTAGAAAGATAAATACTGGATTATGAACAAGTGTTATTATCTGTGTCCAACTTAGCCAATTTTTACGCTTGTTTTAAAGGAAATATAAATAACATTTTAAACAGAAACTAAACATTACAATAACGTATGCCTCATGCATTAATATAATATGCCTTGCTTCAGATACTTGGTATTTGGGACTGTACTTGTATGGCACCTTTCAAGTCTTCCGACCACTCAAAGCACACCACACTGACGGCAGGTTCCAACTGTTCATCAGTTCATTGGAATCAAACCGCTGACCTTCCGATGAGTGGAAAACCCACTCTACCTCCAAGCCACAGCTGTGCCCGCTTGTTTGCTAGATAGAGATATACACATGAGCTGCCAAGCTCCCCATGTCATGTACATTCTATCCCCATCATACTGAAATTAGGCATTAATCAATTGACACAGATTGGATTCCCATTAGCTTGACCCTTTCTTGCTCTGATTGATGGTAACTGGCAATCTTGGCAACAGTGGTGCTGGAGAAAACAAAGAGTAGACAATGGGTGTTTCCATGCTTGCATTTCATGGATGTCTTTCTTAATTAAGTCAGTTTATCTCCATTCAAGTGTGAGAGTTGTTATGGAGTCTCAGTGTTATTTATATTGATTTTTTAATGACTCATGATGAGGTAAACGCTCATCACATAGAAACCTTAGCTTTCAGTATACACAGCTCTTTGCAGTCCACCACGAGTACTATATTGTGATACCGTGACCTGTTGACGTACTGGTTGTGTTATTCATAAAAGTGTCCACCTAAACCAGAAAGCAAACTGCACTTGGAAAAGTAGCCACTACTACTGCATTGCTGTATTTCTTCTGCACTATGCACCTGCTGTTGAAGCACTGACAGTATAAAGAAAAAATAAATCAGGCTTGGTTGCTCATGTTAACTGCGATTTGCAGAGGGAGATGTGCATGATAACAAAATCTGAGTACCACACAGATAAATGGGATTCCTGTAGTGCTCCAGTGGTTTCTTTGCAGAGCTATGATCCGATTCATCCTCTGCCCATAGCTATTGTATTGTGAAAGCATCAGCTGAATATGAAAAGATTCTCTGAATTTGCCTCTTTGTTAAAAAAAATACAAGTGCAAACTAGGGAAGGTAAGATGGAGAGGGAGAATAAAAAACATTTTTACCCACTTGCAGTTCAGTACAATTTTCAGCTGGAGCCATGTGCTGCCCTCCACTGAAAATTTTCTGTGGCGCAATTGATGGCCTCTTTATCTCATTTAATGTTGTTACTCTGAAAGGCTGAATTGCATTTGTAAAAAGCAATGGATTACGACATATTCACACATGTTTCACAGACACAAAGAGCACTTAAGAGGACCCCTGGAACTGCCGCTGGAGGAAAAGGCAAAACGATTACACCCACTGTTCCCATTATTTCGCTATGACCCTCGCTCGAGAGTCTGACACCCAGATGATTCTTACAAATAATAAAAAAAAAAGATCTACATATTGACTCAAAGCAAATACACTTTCCTACACTGAAGCACTTAGATCCTTGATAACCATGTTAGTGTTCAAAGATTGAAATGTATTGTAGTGAAATGTATAGTGAATACATTTATATGATATTCATTGTCTTACAAATCTAGTTTATTATCTCTGCATGAAAGCAGGGAACTGTACAATATATACCTCTTTACTGTGAAAATCAGATGTATTCAACTGAAACATGCAAGGAGCTTCACAAAGGACTGACTGTAATTGGTGGTGTTTCTTGGTGTGAAGCAGTTTGGTTGATGATAGGGCAACATGCCAAATCAGGCAAACAGATATACAGTTGTCATGTATCCCATGATCTTTCACTGTCCACTCACGTCATGGAGGGAGCAAGCCAAATGGGCCAGAGTGCTTGCTAAACATATGTTTCAGGCAGAGAGGGAGGCGAGTTCAAGCAAAGCTGTAAGGCTACGGAGGCGTCTCACGTCCTTTATTGATGTGCATGCTGGCTTTTCTTTGAGGGTGGGTATGGCGTTGTGCCTTTTGTGCGTGTTGTTTTTAAAAGAGTAAAATTGTATGTGATTGTATGATGTGTATTAACTGCAGACAAGCACTTACCACTGTGTGGGTTCTGTACCTGTAAGTACACCATCTTCACAGGTGTCTTAGCATAAGTGCAAGTGATGGTGTTTAAACACTTCTATGTGTGTGTGTGCGTGTGTGTGTGTGTGTGGATCTGCACACATTGCCAAATATAATTACGACTTTCCAGTGCCACTTCCCACTGTCTGGGCTGGCTCTCCCAGCAGGGGTAGATTGGGAGAAAATAAGGGCTCATTCACTGGACTATAAAAAGAGCTGTAAACAATCCCACATTGTTGCTACTGGGAGGAAGCAGAGAGCTGGCAGCGTGAAGGAGACACTCGGCTGCACTGGCTGGCTGACTGGCTGATTGGCTCCGAGGTCGGCTACTTGACTATCTGGTTAGTTGGGTTGTTGGGAAGTTGCCTCACAGTTTGGCTGTCCAATCTCTACATGCCACTGGCCAGCTCTGCCAGGCTTTGTTTGACACACTTTGTATAGAAGGAGGAAGTGAGAGGGAGTTTAAGAAATGGAGCAAAAGGAGGAGAGACAGTGTTTGTATCTGATCTGACCATCAAAACCTCAAACTCGCTCCAACACAATGACAGCTTTCCCAGCATGCCAGTGTTCTGGCAATTCGAGATGTGTAATTTCAGAGTGATGCTCTTTGATTTGGCTGTTGTTGTTCTGTACAGACTGAGTCACAGACTTAGTAGCGCTGCTCCACAAAGACACTGTTAGCTGCATTTGTTTGAAAATGGCCGATTCAAGCCACATTTACACCTGTGATTGTTTCTTAGAAGTACATGGAATTGTTATTGCCCCAATATTAATGATATTGGTAAAGCCACAATGGGCTAAAAACGTTTATGTGCCCATGAAATTGTCCTTTTTTTAATACAGTGGGAGGATACATTAATGTATTTTAAGTTCTTAAATTTAAAGTCCTTACATACAGTGAGCAACTTGATGGACAATGCATGGGAAGTATATACATTTCCTGTGGAGCTGACTAACCACGGAAACTCAACTGATGTGTGGACAATCAGCGAGCCTGTCCGATGAGAAAAGACTGGTGCTTTTTCATGGGACTAAAGTGAGGTAAACAGCGAGGGGAGGTGGAGGAGAACGTATCTTGGGTTTGCAGCTTTTTGTAAGCGAGGTCACTCTTTATTCATGACATTACTTTAAAAAAAATTGATGTAACTACAAATTATCCAAGTAATAGATCAATAATTCTAGTTTTAGAACTTACTTAAGAGACCAATATATTTCAGATAATAATCTGTTCAGCAGATTGCTATCAGCTGGTAAAACCGTCATACAGAGTGGCGCATTTGTAGGGCCAAGACCTGGTATTCTCTCTGATCTATTAATAGCAGCCTCTTTTAATTAAATAGAAATAAGCTGGCCTGCTCAGTATCAAATATGGTTTGATTGTGTACAGTCTCCAGTCTTCCTCAGTTAATTTAACAGTTTAATTGTGTAGCTGATGCCCTGAAGTTTTTACCACAGCTCTTTACATCACTGGAACACATACAATACTAATCTTCTAGCTGTTTAGTCAGCGCTATCCATAGTGACTTAAAATGAGAGAAAACAGAATAAGTCAGCATTTTTACATGTTGCTTGTGTATATAGCATATACTGTATAGAAGCACTTATATATATAAAATGCATTTGTGCATACACTTAAAGCATCATCACCTGCCAATCAACAACCACAGTTGCAGTGAAGTAATAAGCTAGTATAGCTGCATCAATATGCATGCACAGCATGAATGGGGCATTTCTATAATGGCTTGTAATCGCGTCCGGCTACGTAATAATTACGCAAAAGGCATTTGCCTGGTAATGGCACATAATTTCCTCCATCAAGATTCCTCTCAGAGGTGTCCCATTCTGTGGCATACTGATTCAGCTCTAATGAGGGTCTAGGCAGCAAGAAGTTCCACAAAGGTTACAAGCAATGTTGTGTGTGTACTATGCACCAGTAATGATTTAGAAAAGAAATGTCCGTTTTTTATGGAATGAAAAACAGACTTGAATGAATTTGTTAAAATGTTCTATCTATTTATATATTTATGCATCTGTCAATATATGTACTTCCTTATACGAGAACCATGTATCTCCAAAATGTCAACTTTTCATGGCCTAAGAAAGACAGCCATTTCTCTAGCTTTGTAGCAATGTAATTTTTAAATAATAAAGAAAAAGAAGTAGGGGAATTTTCTCAACTCATAAAGAAACACTTAATCGTTCAGTTCATCTGAAATATTCCAAATCACCAAACTTTGCGATACGTGGTTTTCATTTCAACGGCTACAAAATATAAAACACATTCAGATTCTTTCACTTACTTTCATGTCACTGTTGTTGTTATCAAAGTCCCACTAAAGTAAGTTTCTCTCATTATGTTAAATTAAGTTTTTGCATCATTTACTTAATTGGACCTTATAGGTGCGGGGATAGCAAACTATCAAAGTTTATTGTTGACACTGATAACTCCACAATCAGCTATTAATAAAATAAGCTGGTTGTACAAACCTGGTTTAAAAAAAGCCCAGTCACTGAAGCTATGCAGCTAAAAGTCTTGGTTGCATTTGTGTGACGATGTATGTCTATTGGATACACACACACACACTAGCACTAGGCACCCACCCAATGATAGGCAGCTCATTAAAACAACCTGTGTGTTTTTGCCAAGTCCTCTCAGCTTTGGGGACATTATTCTGCGATTCACACCTCTATCAGGGAGCAGGGGGATATCGTTTACCGTTGCACAACTCTGAGGAGCCACTTATGTGTGAAAGGCAGATGTGTTTGTACTGTAAACAAGAGAGGGGAAACAGAGAGTGGTGCAGAGCCATGCCAAGAGATCCTCTCTGTCTGCCAGGTGTGCTGCAATGCTAGACTTCATGAAAAAAATATGGACAGGAACAATGCCTTGCATGAAAGCACAACAATACGTGTTTATGTAATTCTTTGCCAGTTCTTGCCAGTGGCACATGCCTGAATGCAGCTAAAGACATTGGAGACTGTAGCAAATCAACTGTATCCCTCTGTGTATAAAGCATGCAATAAGTATGAAATCAGTATCTGAATATGTTCATCACCTTTCCAGGCCACCAATGAATTTTTTTAATGTTATTTAACTTATGGTAAGTTCAAGCATCAGTCTGAACTGTTGAAAATCTGTAATAATGTTGGAGGAATCCTTACCTTCCAAGGCACTTCACTGCAACTGTGTCCATACGAAGCATTCATTCACTCACCACAAAAACAAATGATGTCAGTCGTAAATCATTCCACAGTATCAATGTGAATGTATGGTTCTGCTAATTGATTAATGCTCTTGTAAGCTGCAGGACAATGAGATTTCACTCTGAAATAGGCTGTGTCTTCCTCCTCCCCATAAGGTAATTTCAGTGATGTGCTGTTAATCAGAACCTTTGCATAGAGTAGAATAGTTATTATTGCTTCCACAGTTCAGAATGTAGTTAATCACATCTCTCCTCAAGCTATTTCCATCATTCATGGCCTATATTATTCCAATGTTCCCCATATTCACCCTTTTCCTTCAAATGATTTGTGATGCAAATTGCTTCATCAGCAATATGGACGCAAAGTGGCCACGCTGGCTCAGTCCATCACCGCAGATTCTTTCTTTATTTTCCCATCAACAGGCACAAGATACACAGCCCACTTAATTTGTGGCAATATAAACATTACATAATTTTTCCAAGCTGTACCAATTTACTTGTCATTGGAAAGAATAGCTAGACTTTCTGTGTAATTGCATTTTCAGGAATGTTGTTGGAAGACAAGGGATATGCTGGCCAGCTCTGGGGGCCTGGATAGTGGCACAGGGAAGATGTAGAGCTGCTTACCAAGTGTGTGAACCACCTGAAAGTGAGAAAGAGTACTATGAAAAATAATTATTGCCTCCACAATATGACAATCCTGAGAAGAGTGGTTTCCAACAATCATTGTGGACTGGACTCAATGGACCAATTATCCAGGACCGTGAAAGTGTGACAGGGTGGCAAGGAATCTTTATACCTGTACTAACAATCAGCCTGTTTAATTTTGTATTTAAATCTATTTAAAACTGAATCTGAAGTTCACTATTTTCTTTTTAACTTATAATTTTGCTGTTAGTTTCATATAATTAAAAGGTTCTACAATGGAAGAAAATCACAAGATTGTGTCAAGGGTTTTGATTTTGTAAGGCCACTTTAAGAGGTGCTCCACCAACTTAGTATGTCACTTTCATAAAATCTGGGGACTCATGAGGCAGATAAAAAAAAGAATGGTCAAAATCAAACTCCCAATGATCTGTATCCTTCAATTCTTATAATCAGTCAATTCTTGATAGTGTATTTGGATTAGACCCTCCCTGCATCAGGGACATCTGCCATGTTTACACAATGTATATAGGGTTTTTTAATAGCATAGCAATTTTCTGTTCACAGGAATCGTTTGAATATATTTGCTTAGTTTCTCTCAAACTATTGTAAAATATTTGAATTAAGGAGGGTACTTATGCTTTCAGTCCAGTGCCAATTTCTTGGCAGGCTTTCTCTTTTGCTTGATTTATTAATAAAGCAATTATTTGTTCTTTTTTGTAATTAAGTGTTTGAAATTCCCATAAATTTCAATTAATAGGTGCTGTTCAGTGGCCATGAACTTCACAGCGTGGTCGTGACAGGTAGTTGTTGCCATTATGGATAATTTGGTTTGATATTTGAACCCACAGGTCTGCTTAGGAATATTGTGTTGTGCATTTATCCTAATTGCTCACATTTGGCACAAAAATGCTGGGTCACTGAAGCAAGAATTTACTTTTTTGGAATCTCTTTAGTCCTTGTTGAATATAAATCTCTTGTTTTCTTCACTTTTCTAATTGAATACCCCACTGGTCTTTCTAAAAGAGGTCTGTATTCTCTAATAGAGATGGATGACTTTGCTCAGTAGGTGCAAACTTAATTGATAGTATCATCATAATGTTCCCATGTGTTCTTGGTGAAAAGCTGAATCTGATGATGTTTGTGTAGGATTTTGTGTGTATGTGTGTGCATGCGTGTGTGCAATACCTCGAGTCCGTATTAATTTGTGCATGTATGTGTGTGTGGCACTGCAGGATTATGAGTGAGGGTGAGCGGTAGAGGTGTGTGTTTATGTGTGGGGGAATGTATAAACGACAACGGCAGCATGCATTAATAGAAAAGTGTGGTGTGAATGGTGATTGTGTGCGTGTGTGCTCTGTGCTCTGTATGCAAGAATGTGCGTGTGGGAGTAAGCACGGTGTGTGCATATAGTGTTAATGAGGCCGCACACTTGCTTGTTTTTGTGGGTATGTGTCTGTAAACGAGTGTACGTGTGTGTACACACACATCTCATCTGCATGGCGCCATGCCCCATCGCTTCCATTGGGGTGTGCGAGAACAAAGACTTTCCATTTCCAGCGCTGCTGTGCCTGCAGGGAAAAGCCTGATCATAATTAGCTGAATGATGAGCCTCCGCCATGCACTGCACAGCAGGCCTGTGGCTGCCTCTCTGCAGCACCCCTCTCTTTCTCTCTCACTCGTCTCTCCATTTTCTCTACTTCTTCCTCTTTTTCTATTTCTGGCATTTTCTTTCTATTCATTATCTCTCACATGTGCTGTGTATTGCTCACCATCTATCTTCTCTTCTCCTCTCTCAGTCTGACTCTTCCTCCCTCTCTTTCTCTCTGCTTTTATCATTCTTTCTCTTTATTTAATTCCTTGGATCTGACTCACTCTATTTTTCCTCTCCCTCTGCTCCTCTGACACACTCGCCTTTTTTAATCTTCCATTTCCTCTGAAGCTGGAAAAAGTAGGGATGGGACAAGATTGACTTTAAACTGTCTTGTGCAAGATCAAACCCAGACATGAATTTGCATACTCAAGCGCCAAAATGCCTCAGTGCTGAATTAGAAATGTGTGATGATGCTTGCAATCACTTCTGAATCATCATTCAACAATTAATTATAATATCTTCCAGGGGTAATATTTTTAGTATCAATGGGTAAGACAATTATTTGTACAGGTTGTGGTGTATAATTTCAGATCAATGATTTTCAATCTGTATTGGTTGTTAAATTTGTTACCTCATATAGAGTATAGGTATATCAAAGGCTTTGTGCTCCTTTATAGTGTGATGTAAAACTCTTCATTTGCCTTCACAAATGACTTTATTAATACTGTAGCTTCTAAAAAAATATATAACTGTGAAAAGTTCCACTATCTTTCAAAGCCCTGAAATCAAACCTCTTCACATCATCAAAAAAACATTTCACCAGCTAGGACATAGAAAAATAAAAATTACAACACGGTGCCTAAACAGTTCTTTGAGATTTACCCCACATCAAGAGATAAGACCATTTCAATTTGTTTCTCCGCTCCTCCCTCGATCTTATCAGTTAATTCAGTCTGGCAATAATTCCCAACATTGTAATATGATTTCCCCCTGTGTTTACAACTCAAGTAGCCCCATTTTCCTGCTCACCTCCAGGGTGAGTGTTGCCATGTTTGTTGACTGTATCATGACTTAGGGATCAGCGGCGTTTCATTATGTTGGGGATTATTAATGACATCTGTTCTGAGCTCAAACAGCGCAGCCCTTCCTCCATGATAGAGGGTACTGAAAGGCAATAAAGGTTCTGCTAGCTGACAGATGAAAGGGATACTGTAATATAATCTGAGTTGTGTTTGACTCAAGTGGAAATCCCTGCATCTGGTGAGCATCTGCATGGAGAGACCAGTAATTTGTTCACTCCACAAGGTGTTGATGTTTGATGCAATAATCTGCTAAGTCATTATTAGTACATATTTTAAATTCCTCTTATTTAGTCTGAGTACTGGTGAGCCATTACGAGTCAGCTTGTGTGATCTTGATGACACATTAACCGAATAGTAAGCATTCTGTAAAGATGATTTTATGAATAAACTATAGCTGTCTGCATTTCATTTGATGATTCAGTGTGTGTGTTTGTGCCACATGGGCCAAGAGGGTCTTATACCAAATTGATGGACCACCAGAACAATATTATGTGAGGTGGCCTCTGGGCAACTTGGTTATTCACCGTGCCACCCCACCACTCACACAGACACACATACACACCCACCCTTTCTCCCTCTCTCATTTCCTCTCTTCCTCCATCTCTCTCCATATACCACAACAGGCCAGGCAGATGGCAGCCCCTCGGCCCGCCGTGCCAGGAAAAGCATGTGAATTAAAGGTTATACCCAGCAGGTTTGAAGAGCTGCCAGCACAGTCGCGGTGCGGCAGAGGGGGGCCCCGGCCCACCTGCCTCCCAGGCTCGGGGACATCTGGCTGGGGTTTTGTGGAATGATGAGCGCGCTGCCGCCAACCGCCGCTACCGCCACCACGGCCGGCACCACGCCGAAAGGAGAAGCCGTCATCTGTTCAGTTTTTCAGCTAGCAAATGAGCAAATGAGCGGGTGTCCGTCTGTCTGCTGGTCTGTGTTTGCATGTGTGCATCTGTGTGTGTGTAGAGGCGAGAGAGGACTGGTAGAGATTGTCCTGAATGTATCTGATTACACTGGAAGGATAGAGTGAAGTGCACACAGAGGAGCCGAGGATTAGGGAAACGTGCAGGTTAAGTTTCACATTTACTCTCTCTTTATCAGTTTTTTCTCTCCCCATCATTTCTACTTCTCCTTTAACAAAACCCTCAATCACACATGCAACCTGAAGTCTCCATGAAAAGATACATTACCTAATAGATATACATTTTAAACCTCCAGACCTTGTAAATCAGTGCCTCACAAATCTTGGCTGGGGTTGCCATGTCCATAAAGTGGTTGCCAGGTCAGGCCGTCTGTAGACATTGACTAAAACAGACATGTCAGTGGTGAAGGCTTAACAATACAGCCTGTCTCAAATCTGCCCTTAATTCCTTCCCAATATGTTTCCCCTTGTTTGCTTTAGCTGGGAGCAGAGTGAAACGTTAGGACCCCAAGTAGCTTCACAGATGTTGCAGCATATTTCTAGACCTGCCAGCACACAGAAGCTTTATCAGGGAGCAAGACACACTACATCCACCTCAGGGAGTCACTGACAGTAATGATTAGAGGTGGTTTGATTGGAATGCCCTTTGGTTTGTGAGGTTTAGAAAAAACACAATATTGGATAACACTTATGGGGTACAGTTGCTGTGGAAAATGATGTCTTATAACAGTATTTTGGCTATCACTATTGGCTAATAACACATTTTGTTTATTAAACCTTTATTGGTTTAATTAAGTTTAGTTAATGAAACAGGGTGTACTGTGAGTTAATTACAACCCAGATGCACTGTGAATACTCATGCAAACATAATATTGTATATCAAATTTTACCTTTTTGTGAAATAACAATGTTCACAAATTGTTTCCCTCTAAATGAATGCTTTGAGAGCAAATACCTTGTGAGAATATGTGGCAACGCCAAGTCATTATTAAAGGATAATTCCCGTTTATTAAAACATTGGTCTTGCTTTTATAGTTTGGTCATCGTTGTTGTTGGTTATAAATAACATGGAACTTAACAAGTTAAATTTAAATCTGGTAACAGAACAACAATCATAAAAATAGGTTTGATGGGGCATGTATGAGAGTAATGTTTTTGAAAGAGAAAGCAAAGGAAAACTTTCAAATGATTACCTAATTTTAAGTTATTACCAAACTTAAAAACATTCATCATAGTTTACAGACTGACTTCCTGGTTCCTACTTCCTATAGTTGTATGCATACAGTTTTCCAGTGGAATAAGGGATCATTATTGTCGTTTATTTGGAGTTAAACTTTCAGTTGTCAGTTTAACTCTGACTACTAACTGTTGACTTGTTTACAACCTGTCTGACAGCTCATTTGTTGCCATAGCAGATAGCAGCGATGTTCCTGAATTGGCCAAAAAACTATTGAATCAGTGAATCAAAGAAAAACCAGAAGCTTTAATCTGCCATAACTTGTGTGAGACATGTTGTGGTGATGTTATGAGACCCTGAAGACAACACATGTTGCTTGTGCGTGACCCCTCCACTAAAGGTCAAATCCATCGGTAATGTCAGAGGAAAACCAGATGCCTGCTGAAGGTGTTAATGACCGCTCAGCCAAAACTCAACACAGTGTGTGGATGTGGAGTGTGTTTACCAACTGTTGGGACAACTATCGACAGAAAAGGATCTGTTATGAGGTGGCAGTGTGTGTTTTCATTGTTGTTAATGTGTTAATGTGCTTATCTGAAGGAATGTGTAATAGACTTGGATGCTTGCACAACATGCTTGTGTTCCCTCTCACTTTCTCTGTTTCTCAGCAAAACCCCCTTCTGACACACACACACACACACACACACACAGACAACTCTGAGCAGTGTGTTGAAGCTGCTCCTAATGTCTAGGTCTCTAGACACAGCACTGGACTCCCTCCCTCCCTCCCTGCCAGCTGCCAGCTCCTAGCTCCTGACCCCTTGATACATCTTCCTCCACATGGCCCACACAGCTGGTGCAGAGCCTACACAATGTAGGCCGCTCACTTGCTTACACACACACGCACAGGAATGCGTGCGTGGGCAGACACAAACATGTATGCTGGCATGGTCAGAAAGACACAAACAAACTTGCACATAACCCAGAAATGCACACGCAAATACAAAGAAATACATTTTAGCAAATACTCGTGCACGCAATCATCCTTCACAACACCCAAAATACACTTTCTCTCTCGCCCACACACAGCTGCATGCTCCTCTCACAACTCACCACACACACATCTTAAACCACTTACTATCTCTCACTCCCTTTTCTGTTTGCCGGCGACGTTGCAGAGGGCAGAGAGCAGCATCCTGGACACCACGCTATTGTTCCACCAACTCTGTTAAAGCACTCACTCAACTCTCCTGTGTACAGTATGTTCTCCTGTCTTCTATTCAGATCTGTCTGTAGTGTTATATGGTGTAGGGTTTTGCATGAGAGAATGACAAATAGTTGGACTCAAGGTTGATGGGAAAAGCATGAGAGAGTGATTTGTGGCGGATGATTGATTTTAAAGAGACGCTGGGTTGTGGAAAGTGTTTAGGGTGTATTATGTTGTCAGTGGCTTTTCGAGGTTTGTTCATCACTATCACAGAACTTAAGTGCAAAGATGGTGAAACGTTTTGAAGAAACAGAAAAAAGATTATACAATATTTTAAAAATGAGTCCTCAACTTGTTTAAATATTGTCATTATTTATGCACCATCAGTCAGCAGCCTGTGGCAATTTAAAGGCAATTGCTATAGACCTTAATTTCATTCTAACATACCTGACCCTGCCCAAGGGTTTGTTTGTACTTTGTGCAAACACACACACACACAACACTCCATCACCTCTTCACCCATGACGACATACAGCCTGTAAATAGCCCCCATGGCGCTGCACTGTCTGTTGCCATCATCAGCCTCTGTCACCCTTCCTTTAACTGGCAATGCCACGTTTGTCACCAGTCTGGGCACCCGGAGGCCTTTACTATGTCCCATTCTGGAGGAATAAATCCCAACAATAACAATCAAAAAAGCTACATATTCCTGTTATGAGTTATTACAGTGGAACCGTGAATTTTTTTTCAACTTCAATTTCCTTCAGACCAGCTTTGACACAGCACCTAATGTATGACACAGCTGGTAGGATTTAAAATTCTAGCCCAAGGACATTTAAACAGAGCCTGCTGGTCTTGACCCCAAGTCCTCCTTCAAAGTTAAGCTTTTTTTTAAAAATTACGTGATAATAACAGAAGTTTGAAATAGTTGAATTTCTTTCCTTTATTCATCCGAAGACATTTTTGTTCACCAATGCTGTCCGATCTGCTCTGTTCTGCTCTAATCTGGGCTAAAAGAAAGGGAGTGTGTTTGCTTGTGGAAGAGGGCAGCCTCAGGGCAGGTTATCAGCCTCTGCAGGCTCCTAACTTGTAGCATGCCTGGTGGGCGTCAATATGGTGCCAGCGGGTTCACTTGATGAAAACCAGACGGTCTGGAGCTGAAAGGTAAAGCACTAGTGGGATGAAGGGATGGAGAGAAAAGATATACAGTGCAGTGTATTAGAGAGAGGAGTGTTGTAATGGATAAGAGCAATGGGTACAGTAGAAGGAAATGTGAGAAGCAATGTGATAAACATTCAGTGACTTGGAGTAAAGTTGAGTGGAGCGGAGTGGCATGGATTTGGGAAGCTTACAGCGGGACACAGTAGATCTTTCATCACACTGTGTTTAATGGCAAAAGGGAGAAAAGATGGATGTTCAATGAATTATCTTAGTGCTTCAAAGACATCATCACAGTTTACACACAAATTTAACAGCAGTAGTCGTCAAACAAATTTTATCTCTTACTTGTTTGAACTCCAATGGAAGAAAAACAGCTTGAGCTTTGAATGTGTTGCATGCAAATTTAGTATAATCATTTTTCCTACACTTCCTCATCACAATTCAGTTGCTACTAGAACAGAGAGACATGCAGCTATGCTTAATTGTTCAATTTGTTGCTGCCATGTGTGGAAACACTCTGAGCTAATGATTGGCTATGTTTGTATCTTGAGTCATTTTATTGAAAGTACATATTCTCTGAGAAACATTGTGATCAAGCCAAAGATTTCTACGAATCTGTATGTGCAGGCTGTCTATCCAGCTATTTTACACCAGTAAAATTTGTAAAAAGAAGTGAAATAAACCACTGGTTTTATTTCTGATATGTTATTAAATACATCAGATTTCCTAAGAAATTGTTGAGGAATGTATGTAAATAATGTAGGTTACAGTTGGACCTGAAACATGGGTGTGGTGGATTTGTGAGCAGGGGAAAGCGTGGCAGTGTGACAGAGTGCAGGTGTATTTAGGCGGCTGCTGGCTCTCAGGCGGAGAGGTGGTGCAGACACACAGCACTGATAGGGAGGCAGGGACGACAAAGTGCTGTTGATAAGGAATGGAGACAGAGAATCACATGAGGGACTGCTGGCTTCAAGCCCGCTTAACTGAATAAACATACACTCGAGACACACACACACACACACACA
>CM022477.1:13694477-13784436 GCA_011952105.1 Coreoperca whiteheadi
CACACACACACACACTGTTCATTTCCCAGTATCACACTAAATGTGTACCGTATAACTTCAGTAGAAACACTGGATTTATATTGTAGGAGCACTCACAAAAATAATCATTCATCTTCATCTCCATAATGTAAAACTTGTCATTACAACCTTTTCCTATAAACAAAAGCTCATGTTTGGAAAGCATACCTAAAATATATAAGGGCTTGAAAGAGACTAATTATAATGACTCTAAGATTATGCTGTTTACTTATAATTTTAAGTTTGTTTTATTGTAAAAACATAAACTTAATTTTAATTTCTGTTCTTGTGCTACATTTGGAACGCTTCATTAAAGCATCTGTTACACTGTAAATGAAAAATGTATGTGTATGTGGGCTGCAGTGAAAATGTATCCATCAGGAGCAGCGCAAGAATCTCAGCACAGAGGGGGCGGAGCATTCTCGAGGAGCATTTTAAAATTTACAGTTGTTAAATAGCTGATATATCCTGTCCTATCTATAAACCCAGACTGAACACCGCATATAGCGTGCACACACAACAATACGATGATATGCAATGCAATAACAGTTGACACTCTGATATGGAAAGTTTAGTTACAATTATCAAGAGATTGTCGTTGCACTCCCCTCTCTGAACGGTCACAGTCAGTCTTTGAGGAAAAACGGTAGCAACACGGGCCCAGGGGCGATTGACCACTCTGCCCCCGCGGTTGCTCTGCTCTTGGCATGATAGTGACTGCCCAGCTGATTTGCTAACATTATTTTGTCACCTGATCAAACACTAGTAATTTGTTTTAAACAGTTTCCACCTCGCTAGTATTTTTTAACTAATGTAGCAAACATCAGTACCTAAAAGTCAGGAGAATTTGTGTTTTCACAATTAGTTTTCATGAATCACAGGATTCGTCTCTTTTGTCCAATACCATAGTTGGTAACCTCTCCAAAAAGGTCATCCACCCTAAAACTGATTACTCTATTTTGGTTACTTCAATCTAATTATTTTGACAAAAACCTAAGTCTTGAAAATACATACATACATCAATTTCATATAGGCGTTATATCAATAAATGTTTCTCTTTGTGTTAAGACTGCAATTTAAATGTGTATATTTGTTCATATCTCTGACTTTTTATTTTGTTGTTCTTTGAAAAAATATTTTAAAGGTTCCTGTATTGTTTTGTCAGTTCTGTAATGTAGTGAATTGTTATTTATCAGATTTAATAAGTACACCTTACTTAGAGGACATTTAAATCATCTTTTCACTTTTGTTTAAGTAGATGTTTACACAAGTAGAAAGAGTTGAAACAGTATTTTAGTACTCTTTCCACCCCTGTGAATAGGATTGCATGAGTGTGTGTGTTTGTTTGTGAGATCCCTTGGGATACATCTGACTTACTTGAGAACAAGCTGTTAAAATAAAACTGGGTTACCCGAGGAAAACTACAACAGCAAAACCACACTTTATTGTGTGAAATACAACTTCAGGGACACTGTGTTGGATGTGAACACATTTTGTGAGAGTAAAAGATCCCTTGAGCATTTTTATGCTTCTTGGCATGCAGGAAGTTAACATCTAAACTTTTCAGGAGTGCAGACTATTGCTATACATTGGTCTCTCTTTTCAAAGGACAGCCTCTCAATTCAAGTTATATTTTAACAAAGAACTGGTTTCAAATAGCAAATGATTAATAGCATAGTGATTTTTGAGAAATACAAACTGACAACAAAGAAATATTATATAAATATGAGACCATTGAATGGAAAATAAAATCAAAACACAAGTCATTCAGAAAGCTGAGGAGGGCTTAAAAAGAAAGAGTATTGCCATGACCATAATTCCTGTTGAACCAGGCTGTGGAAAAAGAAAGTGACAACTTGCCAAAGTCCTCTGTCTAGCCAAGGTGTTTTACAGACTAGTGAAGGATGTCTTTTAACCTGACAAATGTCCAAAGTGAAAAGAGTGACTCAGATGTCTTCCCTTTTAGTAAAGTATATGCAATGTCTTCAATGCTGTGTGTGTGTGTGTGTGTGTGTGTGTGTGTGTGTACGAGTGAAGAGGAAAGTGAAAGAGACAGAGCATGAGATTGTGAAAAGGGAAAAAAGGGAGGCAGGAGGAGGAAAATAACCTGAAAGCTAGGTCGTCATGGCAGGAGTGGAAACACCCAAAATTTGAAATAAACTCTAAATATTGCAAAAATGTTTTTACGCTTAGCTGAAGTGGAAAAGTTGATGTATCGTTCAAGGAAAAATGTGCAAATATATCATGATGTACACGAAGCATGTGACTTAAACATCCACTGAAGCTTCCACTCCACTGGAGAGACGATGATGAGAAACATCGTGATTTGGGGTTAGATTGGATCTCTTTTAATTACGTCTTCTTGTTGCACCCTCTTCTTCTGTAATGTTTTAATGGCACCTGGCTGGTGAATTAGCGCCACCAGCTATTTATCTCGATGAAGAGCTATGAGGGGCTGTTAAGGCCATAATATAACTTTAACTCTAAAGCATAGTGGGGAAACACACACAGTTGGGAAAACGTTGTCCTTATACACTGGTGGATTTGTTCATACTATACTGGTTGTCCATGTCTTTGCTTTTAACATCTATAACTTGTGTTTAACAGTTATATTATGAATTATATTAATTACTAACAAAAACAAAAAGTTTTTGAATTGGAGGAAAATCAATTTTAAGTACAGCTCTCATTCTTTAATAAAAACAGATACAAAGGTCTCTTGTTTGAAAATTTCCATTTCCATATAAGTAATAATATTATTTGGATAAAACATCTCTTCAAATCTCCTATCATTCATCCAACCAAGAAAAACAATACATAAATATGAAAGAAATCTGTGCAGTGTAAATGTAGACAATAGATATACAGCTGTGCTAGTAGATTCATCAGTAAATGTAAATCTGTTTCTGTCATTAAAACCCCATCAGAAGTTGGCAAAATATGACACTCCCACCATTCTGAAAGAGCTTTCACACACCCTACTGATATAGGGCTCACATACACACGTGTGTGCAGTTTCACATGTGTGTATGCCACATTTTTCAGTTTTCTCCTGGTCTCTATACAGTCTCTCACTTCTGATATGAAACAAAAGCATCAACATGAGCTTCCATTCCTCTACTACTTATTCTAGCTACACACGGGGAGCATTCCTCTCCTATCATGGTCCATGCGAGCTGTGAAGCAGCCCAGCCTGCCTGCTCTCCATCACATCCCTGTCACAAGCCCAGTCGGCAGCTCCCAGCTCCTAATTTTCTGCCTGGAGTTAGCGAGCGGTGGTCTGGCTAGTGTTAAACCACTGAATGATAAGATCCAGGTCCTCTCCTCTTTAAGTCCCCGTTTTTCCACATGAACCAATGGGCTCTTTTGTTTGAGACACAGGAATGGCTGTTGGTAGACACACACATCCATGTACACGGGTACACTAATACACACTTTCAGATGCAGGGAAAAACATGCCTGAACAGACACACACACACATATACACCCAAATACCAACACAGGCACAGAGATTCTGTCCACTGCCCCCACCACTTCCTCCAAGCGAAACACAGAAGATGTATGACTTTTCTGCAGCTTGACGCCTGCTGTTGCATACCTCAACAATTCCTGGAGTGTGTAAAAGATGATGTGTGTATTGTGGCAGAGAGCATGCCTGTTATGGCTCATGGCTATGGGTTGCAATACAACATCAGGCAGACGGTCCTAAAAAAGAGAAAAAGGTTATTCTGGATCTGATCCTCAATTAATTGATAAGGATGA
Source organism: Coreoperca whiteheadi (assembly GCA_011952105.1). Classification (NCBI taxonomy): domain Eukaryota; kingdom Metazoa; phylum Chordata; class Actinopteri; order Centrarchiformes; family Sinipercidae; genus Coreoperca; species Coreoperca whiteheadi. Next base: position 13,698,258 of record CM022477.1, read on the forward strand.
TCCTGCATATCAGATCATATCCGCATTATTCAGGTTCTCTGTGTTCTGCTCTCTCTCTGTATTTGGCAAACATCTGCATTACTTCAGTTTCAATTTTTCAATTCCGCTGTGATTGGACATCACACCAATTTAATTTAGAAAGGATCAGCGGCCTTTGATTTAATAAAAGCAACCAGAGTTGCAGCACAATTTAAAGACTTGCACATCTCCTAAGACTGCAGCAAACATATTGGCTCTAACTAATAGATACTGTAGTCTTATTCAGTACATTGATTTGAAATTGGACCTACTGATTGGTTTACCGTTCACATGGGGAAAAGTTCAGGCTCCAACCAATCAACTGTTTATTCGCTAATCAGTTCCCTGAGGACAGAAAGTGAATCTGAGCAGAGTGAGATGGAAAAGGAGAGAAAGTTGCCAGTGGCAGCACTGCCACTCGGTTACCATCCACTGACTGCATAATGCTATAGATCTGTTTTTGCTGGCTTTGACTGACAGCTGACCAACTTTGTCAGCAACCTTGCAAGAGCTTACCACTCCTACATAGTTTCACAAACCCATATCAATGACCTTCAATTTCAAACACCAGACCAAAATATCGACTGAAAGCTTCCTTTTATCAGGTGCCAGTCTCAGAGTATTTCCCTTTCAGGAAGCATAATGCAGAAAGCATAACAGGTCAGGCTGCTCACTGCTGCCATGAATCATTCTCTGCAGAAAGGATGATCTTTCAACCCTTGTGTTGTTTCATTACCAGCTGATGAAGTAGTCTAGCCCCGTAAAGTAGGGAATCTTGTTTAGCTTGGCCAAGCCTTCCTGGTCCTCGGAAATTCATGAATACCATATGTAAAACTCTTTAATATACTGTAAATCCACCCAGAACTGTTATTTTTGTCATATTCTCTTTGAGCTGGAGCATGGAAGAGCAAAAATATTATAACCTACCCTTGTAAATTTTTGAATGATTAAGAGAGGGCTGCAGAGAAACCCTTCTTTGTTAAAGGGGAACCTGTCTTATCACTGAATGAGAAAGCCAGGCTCTCATAGGGTTCTGTTTCTTCGTTCTACAATGGAAGTCACAGCAGACGAATGAAGGTCAGCATTGTGTGTCTGGAAAATATAGAGCTCAGTAAGTCTGCCTCAGAATGCTTCCAAATAACTCCATCACTGTCCGCCTAAGTGTCTGTCTGCCCATATACATCTGTCTACTCATATCTGTCACTCCTGTCCTTTTCCTTGTCACTGTCCAACTCTGCCTATTGTGCTTTTTATGAGCTTTATCCCCTGCTTTCTGCTTTCTTTCACTGCTGTCTACCGGACTCTTCTTCTGCCTTACTGCTCTCCTCCCCTCTGTCTCTCCACCCTCCCAGTTCCAAACATGTCAGTCCTCCTCAGTAAGTGTCCAGAGGTCCCCTATGAGGTAACACTCCCAGGGTCTGTTTCATCTCCAAGCGTGTCTCAAGTTCCTTGAGATCACATGAATGGCTTCGAAATGGCTTCAAAATAAAAGCAGCTACAAAAGTACCGATTGTGGTAATATCAACCATTCGAACGGGGCTCACACATCCAAGGGTGCCAGAGAATTTATTTTAGTAATGAGATGGAGAGATGCCCTGCGCATATCACAGCTTGGGCTTTGATTTATGCCGCTGAATGAGGTGATGCCGTAATTTGTGCACGAGGGGAAAACACACACAGCCATTTAGTGATGGGATCCAGCTCTGTTCAGTGGCACTCTCCCAGCCCATCTGGCTTCATTTACAATTCAGTTGGAGTCACACACGAACATTATACTTGGCTGTCTTCATTTTTATTGGTCAGCCTTGATTTATGACCATCAAAGTCCAAAATAATTGGCTGACACTAGATGTCTTTTATAAGTCGTGTTTAGGGGGCAAAGCTTCAGCTGCAAAAAATGCTGGAAAATGAGTGAAAACAGAAGGAATGCATGACGTGGTGCTTTGAGAAGGAGCAGCAGAATCTCTGCAGCCTAGCTTCCACTTGTGTATTTTTATAACTGGCGCCTCCTTGGCCAGCTATGTATGGTCGTGCCAAGTACTTGTGTACACAGCGTTGGCCAGGTCATGTAACTTGTAGATGAAAAACATCTTTGCCAGGATAGGTTCAGTGACTAGAGAAAACACAAAATTGCACAGGATTGTATACTGTTCAATGCTGCAGCTAGAGGAAATTACCAAAGAAAAAGACAAACTGTTTCTGTCATTTAAATCACCTCACTTTTTGTATAAAGAAATATAAATTATAAGGATATGGCAGCTATTGTACTTTTTTTTTCCATTTAAAAAATATATTATTAAACCATTTTTTGGAGCAGCTTATTAGCCCATCTTGCAAATGTTGGCACTGATTACCAATAGACTTTACTTTTCATTCATGTTATTTGCTGTGTTCATCCCACATTTAAAAAAGGATATGGTCTAGCTAGCATTAGCTGTCCTTTTTACATAGATCGAGTTGTGGTGATGTGGTTGACCAGACTGTCCAAACTCAAGGACAGTCCTCTAACCTCAGCAGTCCTACCTTGCCCCATGATTCCAATCACAACACAGAGTAATTCAGAGTCACAAAGTAATGTACGGTTTGCTGAAATCACAGATGGGACTAAACAACAGCTGTGTCATTGACAGTCAGAAACAAAATATTCACAGCCCCGGGAGAAGACCATTATAGGGGGCGCTGTCACTGCAGAAAAAAACAAATAAAACAAAAATGTCTTCTTTTTGATAATGACAATTTTGGTTAAGTATGTCCAAACAGAAACTGATGATATATACTGTATACGTATTTCTTAGCAAAACAGATTGATTTCAGCTCAAAGGCTAATTAACATGGATTTCACTTTAACCATTTGCCTTGAATCTTTAATTCCATCTCCTCCATAGTCAAGTTCACACCCCAGCACAGTGTCATCTTAGCTTTAAATAGATACAGCGGAAGTAATCAGTATCCGTAAGGCCACTACAGGTATTAAAGCTGCATGCTTACAAATTTTCGTCTTCACATGTAGTTTGATTTTTTCTACTTCCTGCTATTGTTACTGTGACTATGACATCCCTGTGCATTGATGCTACAACACTGCTGGTCACATGCTGGCACATAACCAAAACAAGCATCTCAGCAATAATTTAAAAGCCACACATTTTCATGCAGACCCAGACTGATCCATTACAGTTTACTTTACTTATTGATTTATTTCGTACAAAAGTGTTAGATTTTTATATAAAATATTAAATACATGGAGCAGAATGCTTCATATAAATACATTTTAAAGATAAACAGGTACAATATCTAATTATTTTAATATTGCTGGTGATGGAAGATTCAGTTTAGCACAGGTTTAACTCATGTGAATTTTATGAGGTAGTGTATTCTACCAGCACAGGGCTTGTTTTTCAGGGCTTATTTTTTTTCTTTCCTGTGAGTCAAGACTACCTGAATGGGTATTTCATTTCCTTCTCAATCTCAAGTCTGAAAAACATCCTTGAAACTCAAACTAAATGAAAAGTTGCATTGTGTCTCATTCAGGCAGAGAGGCTTGAATGACAAGAAAAAAATGCAAGAAAGTAATAAGGCAACAGAATGAGTGCGGACAAGCTGAGCCAAGCAGCCAGAGAGATTTTATTTCTTCTGCCTCCATCTTTTTTTAGTTTTTGGAAAGCAGCCTAAAAATGTGCCTGTCGCAGATGTTTGGACAGAAGGTGTTTGCATGCTGTTCATTTATACACTGCCATACGGGACACAGTATGACCACCACAATAACCAGTAAGTAACACTCTCCATGTGCACAACGCCTCGCCAACTTCTACCTTCTGTTTTTGGAGGGAACGTGTACCCCCGTGGATTGAGACGTACCTTGAAGCTTCTGACTTGCCCCAACGCCACTGATAATGATGCTGCGATAGTAATGGATTTTGCATTAGCAATAGGTTTGGGAGGGAAAACAAACAGTTTTTTATCGAGGTTTTACTGAATGTCTGTGTGTGGATGTGTGCGCAGGTGTAAACATCTGTGCATGTACAGATAGCTGTAGACCAGAGCTTGTCAAAACTCCCACACAAGAAAACTTCTTCATGACATGGTAGCTTTGCTCTGCTAGCTCTACTGCAGAAAGCTACCATCTGTCATTCTACCCATGAAGGTGAACAGACTGTGTGCCTGAATCAGTTCCAAGTTTCCCATGCTACCACTCCCACTACATATTGCAGGGGTACAGTATCACTGTCACCAGCTTTATGCTGCATATTCATCAATTTCAGCAGTTTGTCAGAGTTCTACCATCAACAGTGCTGACTTCCTCTCAAATGACCCCAAAATATAATCCTCTCATGAACACTGAAATATTGTAACAGCCAATATGCCTGAGTTGAATATGTTGATTATCCAGAGTAATGAATTAAATAGACAAGAATCAGAAATCTATAATATGGTGTAAATATATGAAACGTGCAGTACACGCTCTGTATGTGAATTAAAAACAGCTCATAAGTGTCCAGCTTACAGAACCGTTTGCCGTGTGTTTGTTTTAGTCGTCTCTGTCATCACGTCTGAAGACAACACTTCTGTTCATTAATGCATCTCACCAGTACAGCGGAGACGAGGCAGACTGATTCAGTTGCAAACATATGCTGCTCATTTTTTATCCTTGAACGATAGTTTCCTGCTTGAAATCTGGGGTTATTTAGCAGAGTGAGAGAGAGAGAGCTGTATTGGTCATGAATGTGGCCCTAAGCCACTATAGTCTCAAACAAACGCTGCGTGTGGGTTCCACGATTCCCTGGATACACTAGCGTCATTTTGAGGCTATGAAAATACACAGTTCTGCTAACAACATTTTAGTTCGTATTTTTTCTTTACTTGCAGCCTATTATTTCCACTGGCCCTATTTCATACAGTTGAAGGAAACACTGACAGCCTGCAATGCCCCGCAGTCTTATGCCTGCATTATCAAGGTTTGGAATTTAAGGTTATGGTTAAGAACAAAAAGACCTGACATCATTAAAGTATAGGTGCCACTGGACTACTTCGTAGTGATGTGATATTTTTTGTAACTACAAATTGCAAAGGTTAGATTTACTGCTCTAGAGCTTTATAGTACAACATATATAAGTTAATTCCTTTTTCAAACCACATATTTTGGCAAAGAAATATTCCAGTCTAGTCTTAATACACTTTGGCAGTTTTAGCAGTTAAATGCATTAAAGGAATAGTTCGAGTTTTTGAGATATACACTTAATCACTTTCCTGCCAAGAATTAGATGAGAAGATCAATACCACTCTCATGTCTAGCCAATAAATATGAAGCCACAGCGAGCAGCTTGTTAGCTTATCTTAGCATAAAGACTGGAAGCAGGGAGAAACAGCTAGCCTGGCCCAAAGGTAACAAAATCCGCTTACTAGCACCTCTAAAGCTCACTTAATTAACACGTTATATCTCATTTGTTTAATTCATGGGGAAAAAAACAAAGTGTAAAAACAGCATGTTGTGGTGGACTATTTCTCGGCCAGACACAGTGAGGTTGCCAGCCAACCAACGGAGACTAACTTTCTGCTGGCTGGAGCTTCATATATTTAGTACAGACATTAGAGCGGTATTGAGTGTGTTCTTCTCATCTAACTGTTAGCAAGAAAGGAAATAAGCGTAAAACACACAATATTTAAGTCAGTGGCAGTATACAATGTTAGATAAAATATACAGGCAGCATGAATGCATACAAGTCACTGGACATATTCGAACAGAGATGAAGAGATACAGATCTGCTGTACATGGCACAATATGAGCAACATACTAAAGCTAATAAATATACTGTAGAATTTGTATCAACATTTTTTTTATCATTCACAATCATTATTAGGCCCCTATAACAACTGATTTTAAAAAACGCAGGCAAGTCTTAATCAGTTGGATATTTAGTCTCATGTGGATATGTGTAGTTTTATCTACAAATGAGGTTTACCTACTACTTACCCCCCCCCCCCCCCGCATGTGTTGATATGACCTCAAATGCAGGATTGGGTTATAAAAAATAAATAGATGGCAGATATGAAATGTAAATCTTCTATAAACACATACTGTATGTAGCCTTTGGAAAATTTCTGATCCATATACACATTTGTGCTTAAACTGATTCTGCAAAATGACATTAAGGTTGATTTTAAAATGGTTCAGTGCCATTTTTCTTTCATCACAGTCTTACTGAGCACAGCATTAAAAGGGGCAGAAAACTGTAATATGTAACTGAATAGGCTCTGCCCTGAATAACCACTGTGTCAGAAAAGTGAACTTCATAGTACTGTAGGTCTGTGAAAATGCATGGTTTTGTTTTTTGTGGGAATAAATCCAAACAGCAGTGAATAACACTCTTTGTTGAAGGAGCCAAACCTCTCACAAAAATTTTATTTCTGAAACTACATAAATGAAAGACCTCAAGCAGAAATGTGAAAGTCAGCCAGTCAACATTAGGTATAAGGATCAATTTTTTTCGTCATTGAGGCAGTAGAGGAAAAGGTTACTGTAAAGTTCAAGCCTTTGTTAGTGTTCAGAGATGCACTTATTTTCATGATTTTCTGAAGTTCTGTTTAATTACCTGTGCAAAGTAATGCTTAAGTTGTAAATAGGAAGGTGGTAATAAAATAAGCCTTTAGCTCAAAGAAAGTTACAAAATGTATGTGTTTCCAGCAACCACTTAAGTAAATGTGACCACGATTTGGACCGACTTTTCAGAACAATTCAGCTGCCATCATTTACTTTCTATTGTCTGCTTTTCCATAGGAGGAGAAAAAAACAACCATTAGAATTGGACACATTGCATTTGTTTACCCCTCGCATAGCTCTCATTGACATGCAAATGCTCCCCTCTACCCCCACTCCTCTCAGAAAGAGAAAATCAGTTATTAAAATTCAGGTAATGTATTCCTGTTTCTGAATTCTATTTGAGAAACGTTATTAATTTCATATATCAAGTTCGGAACGGCCATCTGTTCGTTGCGCACCGCTGCACCTCCCTCCATCTGCCCCTGAGTTCCCTGCGCGCCATTCTGCCGCCACCGGCTCCAAGTTTTTATGCACTCTGGCTTTTTGATTTGTCACTCATCGCCGCCTAGACCCATGTGACCAGGCCCAGGATGGCAGGAGCCTGGTGGGGGAGCTTGGCGGGATCAGTGATGGTGACATCTCAGGTGAGTCAAGACATTTCTGAGGTTTAATAAATGACCTTGTCCAGCCGTAACCATGGCTGTCACCTCTTTACACCACTGAACCAACGATACCTTTCTCCTTCTTCTTCCTCCTCTGTTATTCTCTGCACCTCCTCTCCTAAACCATCTCTTTCTCTTTTCTTCCATGCTCTGTTTTATCTCTGTCTCTGGTCTTCCTCTTCTTCTTCTTCCCTTCTTTGTTTAACTCTCTCTCCCCCCTCAGTGTTCTCCTATTCCCTTCAGCTACAACGCCCCTTTCCTCCCTCCCTCCTTTCTGTAAGTGGAGGAAGCAGATTGTGCAGTCGGCACAGTGCAACGTGTCCCTGCCACAGTTAATTTAGCATCTGTGCCTTCATGAATATGAATACATTTACACGTCCAGGATATAATTAGGTGGTGGAGTGTGGAGAGGGTTCACGACACTCCAGGTGGGAAGAGAGAGAGACAGAGACAGAAAGAGAGGGGAGGAAGAGAAACAGAAAAGAGATGGAAGTGGAAAAGAGGAGCAGGTAGGGCTAAAACAATCTCCCAGGCACTGTGACCTCTGTCGCCCAGCTAAGCACTCACATCAATCACACAGAAATGGCTGGAACTGCATGACTGAGGGGGTTTACATGCCTGGCACAGAGAAGTAGATGCAGATGAAGAGGCAGGCTGTGAGGCCACTTAAGCTTACAGCAAAATGTGCAGTTGTGATACTGATTGATGATTGCCTGCAGACTGTGTGTCTCTGTGTGATATATATGTTAGGAAGGCTCAGGTTACAAATGTTTAGGCTACTGTTGCAAATCTATCTAGACGGTCAACAAGAACTTTTTATACTGCGGGAGTCCAATAAAAACTGAGAACAAGCTTTTTAATGAACATGATTACAAGTCACTTGGAATTCTCTCTGTTTTGCAGATGATAGTCCTATCTTTGTTGGACTGTGGCCCTCAGCATGCACTGGCGTGGTTTGTAGCAAATTGTTAAGTAGTTAGAATGGATTCTAAAACCATGGTCAAAGTTCTGAAACCAAAATTGTCCTCATTGGGTTGAAAATTACATATCGTCTGGGTAAAATATCTTGGGGTGTTGTTAACAAGTGATTGACACATGCTGCAAGAGATCAAGAACATGTTGATAGAGTCATGTGGCTGTTTTCCTAAGCTGTCATGGTGAAGGAGATGCTGAGACTAAGGGTGTAACTTTTCATTTTGCAGTCCATGTACACTTATCAAAAGTGGTCACAAGCTTAATGACTGAAAACAAACAGGTTTGCTGAGCAGGGGTCAGAGCTCGTCCTCAGGGACATAGAAGGGGCTTTGAGATCAAGGAGCAACTTGGAGGAAAACTACCACATCATAAGGAACAAGTTGAGCTGATTTGGTCATCTGATTTTGACATTTTTTTTGTACACCTGCCTGTGGAATTACTCCAATAACTGCCAAATGAGAGAAGACCCAGGGGCAGAACCAGGACCAGCTGGAGAGATCATATATATCTCTGCTGGGCTGGGAACACCTTGGGATCCCCAAAGAAAAGTTGGTGGACTTGGCTGAGAAAACCGATTTTTGGACTAGTCTTCTGCCACTTTGACCAGCCAAAAATTGCTGGTTAAATAGCTGGAAGTGTGTATGTATATGTGAACATGTGTATTTATTGTAATTATATATTGCTTTAATATTTTTATCTTAGGTTTATTTACATGTAGCATGTGTTTTTGCATAAGTTTATAATGCAGAATGCTCTCTTTATATGTGCTGCTTTGTTTGTTTCAGTAAAAGATGGTTAAGAAGCTCAACTTGGCATGCAAGTCTGTAAGTCATTCACGCTGTGTAATGGTTTATTTGCCAAAGTGCTGTGCTATTTAGGCACCAGGGAGGCACGGTCTCCAAAATGTTTAATGTTGTGTAGTTTAGCCATATGCCACTGTTTTATAGCAAGCATTGCCTGTGTCATTACACCCGGGTGCATTGGGCGCTTTCCATAATGGATCCATAACGAGAAATTGTTGCAAATGAATAGCCAAACATCTTTGGGGATGTTTGTTTAACACAGGTGTTACCCATCTGTAAATATGATGGTGAGGTGCCATATGACCAGGTAAGTTGCCAGAGATGTTGATGTTTTGTGTGGAAAGAAGGCAGATTTCTGTATGTACAGTTCGTCTGGACAACTTGGGGCTTTAAACGTCAAATTTTGCATTCACTTGTTGTCTCCGTTCCAACCTGACAGACATGACAGAATCCCTCTTTCTAACCAGCTTTCACAGTGGGTGATTTGAATGAGGGAATGTTTTGAAGTGATACGACAATCTTCTCATCCATAAAACTCTACATCACTCCAGTATCAGAGATGTCCTTCAAAGTGAAAAACAACATTGTCTTTAAGGTTAAAAGTCTGTGATAGAGTCTGCACACTGTGCCACTCTGTTCCTCGCCAAATGCTCGCCAGGGGACCAAGCAAGGTAATTGATTTTGGATGCAGTCATGCAGGGGTAGTCCCAGCCACAGCAGATAAGAAAGAATTTCAAATCAAAATTATGTCTGCACTATGCATATGAATCAGATCAGGCCTAATAAAATAAAGGTATTAGCGGCGAGGGAGGGAGAGAAGTAATTAAAGCAACTCACCAGGCACCGTTCCCGCTTCGCTCTGGAGGTCTCAGTGCCTTAGGGTGAGTTAAAGAACTTGTAGCTTTTAACAGGAGGCACAGAGGTCATCTGACTCTGACTTCATTCCAACTTTTCAACAGGGGTTCTTGCTAAGGTTCACTGGTGTGCATCATATATCACAATTTTTCAATTATTCTCCATCATATCAAATAACGTGGTATCTTCAAACTGTATAAAGAGGATTTAGCGATTTGGGTGCATGTAAATCTTGGAATATTGCATGTAATGCGGACTTGAAGTCTTAACTGGTCTAAAACTTTGAACACAATCCAAAATGGACCAGGGGAAAACCCGTCTGAATCTGACCTGCATAAATAAATTTTCAAAAAAGAAAAGACCCTAAGAGTCTTAAAGGAGGACAGACCCAGACTGAATATGCCTGGAGGTGATTAGACCCAATCCAAAATGTGATTGACTCCAACAGACCCAAATAGAAGAACAGCAACACTGCCCGCAACACGATGTACCACCAAGTCACGAACAGCAGTGGTTGAAAAGAGAAGCAATACATGTAATTTTACCCAAGTTGTTTCAACAGTTCACCCTCTCTGTTTCGTCTTAAAAAAATTTTCTCCTCTCCTGCGATGATTTTGACACACCTCGTGAAAAGAGCTGATAGCAATGGATTCACTGTGGTATTAGACATGTTGATGTGTGGCGAAAGAACAGGTTGCCTACCCACCCCCATTTAGAATATAATTTCACAGGTCCACTTGGTTACTGGCAACTGAATGGACCTGTGAAGAGCTTTAATGCAGATATATTGTTCACTGGATGACTAAAGATTGTATTATTCTAAGGCTCCAACATTTGTCCCCTGAGGTCCGGGGTCAAGTTTAGCTACAGCACCCTTGCCCCAGTAAAAAACGAAGGCTTGCTCAAGGACGTCAGAACCATCTGGGGCCTGAGCCACTGTCATATACCCTGCTGTTCAAGTTTTACCTTCCCTGCTGTCTGTAGTAATACAAATGAATACATATCAGGCACATGCATCAGGAATAGGACACTATTTCTTTCTCCTTCTCTCTCTCCTATCAACAGTTGATTGACCAGCCATTTTGGTCATTCTCTTTGTCTGTGGTTGGGAGCTTTATAAGTTCTCTAGGGGAAAAGGATTATTCACCCCTCTCACACTGTCTTCCTCTCTGTCTCTACTCCCCTCAGGGCTTGCCTTTGAGTGTGTCCCTGGATGCTCTTCCAGTTGCCTTCTTGATCTGGATCCATCTGTGGCTCTCTCTCATTCCCTTTTTAATTTTTTCTTTTGGTTATTCCTATAATATTCCCTCTAAACCTACAGTTCTCTTTTTTCCCCCTGTCTTACCCCTCTCCTCACTTTCTGGTGCCTTGAGGATAAGCAATACTTCTAGAGAGGGACACACAAACACAGACAAAGGCAAATGGTGGATTGAGGCTCTGACAGGTGCAACTGGAACAGGTCTGGATTAAGACTCCAAACTCTCCAGTTGGAGGAAATGGTAGTGCAGCCAGGCTCCCAGAGATGGCACTGTGCAGGAATGTCTTTCATTACAGCAACACATCCTGCCACATCCCTCCTTAACTCCACTATTACCACCACTAGAGGTACACACACACACACACACACACACACACACACACACACACACACACACACACACATCAATGCATGCAGAGCTTCTAAACCTCCACCATTTTTTTCTCATAGGGAAACAACAAAAGGAAAGAGTCCAGGACAGCAAGGTTGCCAGAATGCCAAGATGGTAAAGCATTCTTGTCTGCCCATATGTAGGCTATGTGTTTGTATAAGAGAAATATGAAGACAGTAAAAGTAAGAAAGAGGCAGCAAGTAGGGAGGATCTATTAATAATGGACAAATGAATGAATTGTGGTTGTGTGTGTGCACAATTATATACAGATGCGTCTATGTATACACACACACACACACACACATGTTGTTCCATATGACAGCATAGATGGCCCTCTTTTATCCCTGCTGGATTTTATCTGCTGGCTCCAGAATCAGTCCAATCCAATTTATTCCGTCCTTCACCCTCGCCGAGTCATTTACGCCTACTGTAATTTCCGTATCATTTAATTCTGCTCCCTATCTTCACCCTCCCCCCTCTCCCCCATTTTCTCCTGACCCCACATTTGGAGTCCTGATTTAAAAAAAAAATAAAAAAACTCAACTGAAAAAGTTGCCAAAGAGACACATTGCATGGTTTGTAGCTGCAAGATGGGTTAATGCAAATTCAGGAGTCAAGACAGGTGACTACTGACTACTGTCACCTTGGTATCGGAAAAGCTTTTACTGCAGATTGGCTGTCTATAGTAAAACATCTAATTGTTCACATTCATTCAAACTGCAACTATAGTCAATAAAATCCTAAACTAAAGTTACATGAGTTGCAGTATGCCTTGAATAAAATGAAAAAGCTCAAAATGTTTTTTTTATTAAATACTTACAATCACAATTGCTCTGCGACGAGTTGGCCACTGTCCAGGGTGTACCCAGTCTAAAGCCCAAAGTCACTGGGATAGCCTCCAGTCACCCGCAACCCCTAACGGGAACAAGCGATAGAAAATGAGATGAGATGAGATGAGACAATCACAATTCAGTGAGTACAAAAACATTTTGCTTGACTCTTTAGCTGTTGATCAGTTGATTTTACAATTATTCATAGTGACTACATTCCATAGTCAGTAAAATCAGGTTAATACAAACAGGAAGACACATTTGCATAGAAAATAAGATGTTATATTGTTATAGATTTTGGCCATTTAGAAATGTATTGTTTCCAAAATATTTAATATGCAGGTTAATTTCTAGTGTATTTCTGCCGTTTACAGCTCTACATGAACTGATCTTCATTTCTCTGGTCTGGAATGTCACCTTAAGAACAGTATAAGCCTGCAGGAACTCTACAGTTTGCAGTGGAGTCCTTGCCTTTGTTTGTAATATGTAATCAAGTAGCTTATTCCACTGCTGCACAATGTAACTTGTTAAATGCTTAAAATATGAGTGTAACTTTCAGGATTTTGAAAATGACCAATATAAAGCTACAGTTTGGTGAAAGTACAGCTGGTCCAAGAACACTGAGATGACCTCCAAAAGTTGCTCCTTTTGTCCTGGGAGAGAGTGATGTGCCAAGTCCCCAGTCTTGTGTGCCCTGCAAGCAGGCGCCGGCCTGGCAGCGATGCCAGTTCAGAGACGGGTAGGGGTTCTGCAGGCCATCTGGGAAAGCTCCAGGAGGATCCTGGGAGAGCATGGCGCTTATCTGTGAGGCCTGGGACCTGTAAGTAATCATAACCAGCAATACAAATGCACAAAAGTTACAAAACCAAATACGAGGAGCTTTAACGTAACATGTTTAGTAACAGCAAAGACTGAGTATACACTGTTCATTACTATAAAAAACTCTAACTGATGGAAACTAATAAATAAAAATAGTGATGGTTCGTTGGCTTTAAAAACAGACTGAACAAAACTTACACTCCTGACGTACTTTGGCTTCCCAGAGCACTCTGGTTGTGTTTGCTTCTTAGGTTTTTCCCCACAAAACTTTCCCTCAATAGGTTTATCATCAATCATTATCACATGAAAATGATTCAAGGGATGAAAGAGAATTTTTAAGATGCTGAACTCATTTTTTTTCTCTTAATGGTCAATTTAAGCGATACTTAAGACTGTATTGCTTTGAAGTCTTTGAAATTTTAATGATGACCTTGATTCTTGTGTGAATGAAATGCTTCAATGGGAGGAGAGTGCACATCAATGTTTCTCACGTTTAAAGGGCCCTGCACATAAATGACTAAAGTTTGGTTTTCCAATAACATCTCCAAGGACACCGGTGGGTGGTGGACGTGTTAATTAATTAATCAGTAAAGATGTAAACATTCTTTTAGAAGTGGTGTTTCAACCAAACCGGTTTATTTTGCCTTGATAGTTAAAGCTGATTTGAATTCAACTCTGAATTCAAAGAAAACACTCAGTGTCAAAAAATGCCACTGCTTCCAACTTTTATATTAATCACCATGCATGTCTGTCGGCCCTATATACTGTTTTAGTGTTTGCAGAATGATATGTAAGTCTGTGTATTTGTCCTCTCCGGATACCTAATTCAAAGTACTGATGTGTTAAACCTTAAGTCTACTCTTTCATCTCCTTCAAAGGGTCTATTGATCATCAGTACTGTGGTCAATGTTACAACCAGCCTCCCTGCCATCTTTGCTTAATGTAGTCAATAGTCGTAATGGTGAGATCAGTGCGACCCCCCGTGAAATGGCTGCACAGCTGTGACTGCTTCATTTGACTGGAGGAAAGCTGGAAGAGGATAAGATGAGAGATTCTAAGGGGGACCGCAGTGAATTCAGTTTAAGTGATGGATGGATGGATGGATGGATGGATGGATGGATGGATGGATGGATGGATGGATGGATGGATGAGTAAGTGATGGAGGGAGTGCAATGCATGATTGGAAGCTTAAGATTTCATTTAGAAAAGTGTAGAGGAATAAAAAAGTCTGGTTTACAGTGTAACAGATGGGAGGATTGATGGAATGATGAGAGAGCGGAGGCGACGGGGATAGAGGGTGGAGGAAAGGGGGGATGGAGGATGCAATAGCGGCATCCAGACATCCCAGAGGAATGAGATTAATGGCGTGTGCCTCTCCGTCACAGTGGCACTTTATGCCAAGCGCCCCCTCGTAAAGCACAGCCCACACATCTGGCACAAGCTTGGGGCATGGGGCACCTATCCCTCTTCCTCTCTCTGTCACTGGAGGTAGGAAGTTCCCCTTGGCACAGCAATACTGTGTGTTTATACTGCTGTTAGAAAACAGCTTTTAGTTTTCTGTGTTATCTGGTGCATCTGAGATGATCATGCGATATGCCATTATGAGGACAGTCCCTTTGTGTTCACCAAATGTATATCTGTCAATTAAAGCACTTAGTAACCAACCTATTGGGAATGGCGTTCCATGTTACCCTCATGTACACAGTAATACAATTACCTTGTTAGTCACTGATAGGATTACTCTTATATTGAATACAAATGAATTGGACTATATTTCTTTACAGCTATTTGCTTTGCCAGATTTGTTTTGGAGGGGGAAAATGACTGCCTTGGTGACATTTATTGGCAACATCTTTTCCAGTCCTGGAAGAGTGACATTCCCATGCCACATAGAAGTTGTGGGGAGTAAGTCTGGGTAAATAGTGGGGTGAACAAAGCACTTGGCTTTAACACCTGAAGGCTGAAACATGTCTTTGTGGGCTGCACGTTCCCGAAGGTTGTTGTGTGGCTGTTTCTTTTATACCTACTTAAAACTTGCAAAAAAATGTTACTCATAACACCATTCTCCGTGTAAAAGATGTTAACGTGTATCTTCTAAGCATAATTCCAGCTTGAGAAGAGGATTTTCACGATGAGCCCCATGTACCGTTAAGTTGAGGCTACATTTGGTTAATAAAGTTAGGGATCGATCATAGTTTTGGTTAAAGATCGAAAAAGTCAATACATGACTTCTCGTGTTTCAAGTCAGCGCTGAGTGTTACGAAATTTAACCAGGACCATCTTTAACTGACCTTAACAAAGTAATTTGAGTTGTCTAAACGTTTTCATAAAAAGTTTATTATGTTAACTAATGCTTTAGTTGCAGGAGTGGATATTGTAGGAAAACAAATGAAATATGTTGAGAGTGAACATTTTGCCCAGGCAGAATTGACAGATACGTTCAAAATATATACATTTTGTCTTTATGTTGATAAAAGGTGTAATCGAGGGGACATTGTGTTTCTTACAAACATATTTGCAGTTGCAAATGAGTTGTACATGAATGCAATTTTTATCAATAACATTGTCCTTATTGCCATGTTACAAGCCCATAACTGTGCTGGAGTTTTCTAGGTTCAGATGTTCAGTATGAAGTGTTGGTGTTACTCTCGTGGGTTCCAGCTAAACCAAGTGCAACTCTCTAAAAGCTGTGTTCGACACTGGCCAAATGGCAACTTGTCATAGCGATTTGAACTAAATGCTGTTTGAGAGGTGTTGAAATGTGTGTGATTGGTGGTGAGAGGTGAGCAAAGGGTTGTGTGTTGTGTGTGTGGTTGCATATATCAGTGTTTGTGTGTGTGAGATGGGTTTCAGGTTTTACAGCACAAAAGCAGTTTAGAAGACTGTAGCGGGTTATGTGTGTGTATATGTTACTGAGCACTGAATGTGTGTGCCCTCACAACCATGTGTGCGTAACCTATCTGAGGTTTGGAGGCGATCAGTCTCTGGTGGATTACTGTCGGCGCTGGAGAGCGGGAGCATTTGACGGATCGGCCTCCCCCACACTCGGGACGCTACGTTCCTACACAGATGGCGTAATTAACGGGAGGCGAGCCAGGGAGGGAAATTTATCTTTGATCAGCACCTTCGCGCCAGATTGTCATCTATGTTAATATGATGATAGCATCAGTGCGCACGCGTGTACACACACTCACATGCACCCACAGCAAGATGGATGGTGATAGAATAGAGGCTAGGCAGCAGTCAGCCCTGAGGATATAGGGTTATGTGTGTAGTCACATGCATATACACACATGCACACACACAGTCTCCTCCTAATCCTTTGTTCACGGCATGAAACTGCACTCCCCCGCTGTGAGGAGAGTGGGGAAGATCTTTAGAGGTTGCCTCAGACAGAATCATACATACATACATACACACACACACAACTGTATGTGTGAAGTTTTTTTGTACTAAAAAAAACAACCCAAACAAAAAACGTCTGTGATATTGACTGCTACATGATCGATCATTTCAAATATACTGTACATGAATTTGAAAAATTTCAAAAGCAACATGAAAAAAGCATCAAAAATGACAGTTGGTGAATTTTGATGAAGGTGTGAGATCAAATCTTCCTCAATTGTCCTGGACATTGTGTGTATGTGGTTCTACTCTGCATGTTTGTGTGTGTGTGTGTGTGTTACAGTTTGAGAAGAGTCGTCACAGATGAGCTCTGCCACGTGCATACTTTCACCCCAGTGAGACATTAGGAGTAACGGCGTGTTGGTGTCATGGCATGTGCCGTAACTGTATCTGGGCTATGGGTAGCCAGAGGAGAGAGAGAGAGTGAGAGAGAGAGGAAACTGAGAGAAAGAGAGGGATAGGGAGAGATAGGTGGTGTACAAGGTCTCCAGGGACCATACGTGCTGAGGAGGTAGGAGGATAGATGATAGTGAGATTGTTTATGTAAGGAACAAGAAACAGAACAAAGGCAAAAATATACTAAAGGTAGTTTGGAGGTCAAAGTGAAACAGAATGGAGGGAAGGTGAGATAGAGGTGAAGAGGTAAAGTATGGAGCCCCGGAGTGGAAATAGAAGGTAAAATTATATATATCGAGGCCACATTTTACTACATCGAGTGTTTGAAATGCTCTTGGGTGTGCACGAAATACAATTCGTTACCACCTTTTTAGTTACTACAAATATGCATTCATAAGTGCATTTGTTTTGCTTGGTGAGCAGAGGAGGGCAAGAACTTAACATGTACAACTTAACATAACTTGTCATTGAATATGACTCAAAGCAGCTCATGATATTGGCCACGGTTGGCATTTAAAAATCATCACCTTTTATTGAAAATCACAATCATGCATTGCATTGCACTTCGAGCTTCAGGGAGAAAGGCTTATCTGTTGCTGCTCTCTGTATATACACTTATCTTGTGCGCACAAATTAACCAAAAACGTGGTAACGAATTGTATCTTGTGCCCACGAATGAATCAAAACATGGGAACGAATTGTATCTCGTGTGAACACAATAGCATTTCGAGCGCACGATGTCATAAGACGTTGTCTCAATATATATATTTTTTCTCTATGGCCCCTCCTGGGCTCTGTGATAAAGTGAGGAAAACAGCATAAAAGGAGATGAGAACTGGAGACAGGAAAAAGGAGAAGTGATAAGGAGATAGAGGAAGAGCGGAGATGGGAGAGTTGGTAACTTTGAGTAACTGAGGAGGAGAAGAGGGGAAAATGACATGAGGAAAACAGGAGCATATTTGTGAGCTTCAAAACATTTCCAAACAAACCGAGAGGCAGGCAGGCAGACAGAAAGGTAAGCAGACATGCAGACAGACAAAAAATGCAGGCAGACAGACAGCAGGGAGAACAAAGGCTGTGTTCCTCCGCCTCGCTCTGCTGCTCCCCAGTCCATCTGCTGCTTCTGCACACAGCCTCCGATCTGTTTCACACTCATTTTCAGCTATCTCATTCCTCTCCATCCTTTCCTGCCTCACTCACTCCCTGAACTCTTCTCCCTTGGTGTACACACACATTGTATTTTGCTCATTTTAATCCTCAGCTTGTACCATCCCTCCTACCTATCCTCTTTTCCTCAATGGTTAATTTTCATCTCGACCTCCATCTGTTACGTATTTTAGTTTAGACATATGAAACAACCAATACCTGCAGGAGGCAGGCAACCATCAACCATACATACAGTATATCATAAATTCCGTGAAGATATTACTAGTAAACATATTCTGTTCAAATCTGTACAATATAGCTCCACCTCCTATAAAGATATATAGACAGATACACATTTATAAATATTCTTAATTAGACTTACCATATTTTACTTACCACCACCATCTCCTTTTGTTTTTGTATTGACGGTATTATCCCTACAATTAACATCTCTTTATTTTATTCTATTATCAGTAGATTTTCTTATATTCTTATATTCTTTTTCTTATTTAATATCATGCATCTATTTCATTATCTATTGTATTCTATTAACTAATATTGTTATTATTATCAATTAAAATTGATTTGAATTAGTTAAAGTCCACCCAAAGGGAGTTACCCTCTCCCACAGAAAACATTGCTCCTGAACTGACTGAAAACAGCTCGATTGTAGTCCAGCCTTTACTTCAGTTACATATTGACGTCACTATGCAACAGGCGTCACGAATTGAGCAATTTCCACAAGTACACCTAAATATTAAATTAAAATATTGTTTGATACCCTCCAGGCAGTAAATGGGCATCAAGTTGTTACTGTGATGCAGAGACAGTGCACAGTTAAAATGTTACCTATGAAAGATAAATTAGTTACAAATTAATAACTTAACACGCTGAAACTTCTTGCTCCAGTCTAAGTTGTGAATCTGGCTGGGGTTGTTCTGCATTTGTTTCGGGATCAGACTCGGGCACGAACATGCATGGCTGAACTGAAGCTATAGTTACCAGCTGAAGAGGCTTTGTTTTGGATCACACTACCTTGCTCATCATGACCCGCTCTACTCTGCTTCTGATTGGCTAGTTGTCCTTACCTAGGTACTGTGCATGTGTTCAATCAAGACACAGGGTGTAAAGAGGTTCTGTAGCAATGTGCAGATTGAGAAAAAAATATGGTGTTTTTCTGAAAATTTAACCATGTAAACCTATTCTGGTACAACCCCAAAATAAAATTATGAACCTAATTATGAGCATAATATGACCACAAGTTTTCAAGGCGTTAAGCTGGAACACTCAGAAACTCTGCCAAATTCTGTTGTAACAAGATGTTTGAACAAGATACTGTGCAAACAATTTACCACGTATGAACAAGATAGTGTACACAAGTTATTGGGGAAAAATGTACTGAGGGAACAAATTCCCACCCAATGATAACTTCCCACAAAATACTATTGATCCTGTTCTGCAGTATAGTTTTATGTTCCCACAAGATCCTGTTCTCACACACTATGTTTTGGGATTCCATGGAGATTTTTCGGTTTTGAATTACTATGTAGCTCCAGTCATGTTTTTACAGTGAATGTGAGTTTATTCCAAAGTATCACATTTCATTTGTCACTGTCATTATATTAATGTTTAAAATGTCACACTTAAAGATATCAAACTTCCATCTTTTTGAAGCCTCACCAAGTATTTGGAGAAAAAAAAGAGAAAGCTGATAAAATCATTGGTCAAAAAGGGAAAAGAAGAGCAAAACACTGATTCCTCCCAACTAAAACAGGCACAGCTGTGCACCAGTGCCCTAAAACCTTCCTTCTGTTGAACACCTGAAACTCATTTTGTCTGTGCTCGCGAAGACGTTTGTAGTTCATTTTGAGATGGAGTGTTTTCAGAACTGCTTAAAATACCTTCGGGGGGGGGGGGGGGGGTTAAAAGGTCATGGGGCCCATTAAACTTTAATAAATACATCCATTCATTAATTTTATGTTTCAATTATTATAAGAAACAAAGAAAAGCAGGGTCAAAATAGACATAATCATCAAACCTTGTAGAGATGGTCTGCTACGCACATGGATGACACCCATAGTTTCCAAAAAGTTAAAGCTTTTATCAAATTGCCCACAATATTCAGTCACAGTCACTCACCCACATTTAGTCTCACAGCACATCACATCCGTCTGCGTGATGAGCAATAGCTTCAATTAGATCAATGTGTTTGTGTACATGCAGGTATGGAGAATAGGAAGCTTTATGCATCCAAATGGATGTCTGTCATACATAATTACGGGTCAGAGTTATACAGTCTAACATGCCTGTGCATCTGTGTGTGTGTGTATGTGTACACACACACATGGGTATTTATATGCTTTTGCATGCACATGACCTCTCGCATCATTTAGTTGCTGGTGACTCTCCAAACAGGGCCGCCCCAGCGACAGCCCGTAATACAGTGTGTAATAATGGGAGATTTGCTTTCATGAGCTAAGCTCCGGGAATGTTTGGACCTCCCATTTAGACTCAACAGGAGCTTGGCACCAACTCTGCACAGGTGCAGACTGTGAGAGAGAGAGAGAGCGAGAGAGAGTGAGAGAACTGGGTCCTGCGAACAACATTCAACATCTATGTCAATGGCTGTTGCACACATTTTCACCAATAAAACAGAGAGCAAGGGGAAAGGAGTCCAACAAAGAGAGAGGGATAAGGAATAGAGCAGGGGATTCAACATCTGTCAGTGTCTGTTATGCTTTCTACTAAATTGAGAGAGAAACAGAGAGAGAAAGAGGTAGGAGCTTAAAATAGCAGAGAGAGAAAGTTGGTGGCTAGCCAAGCCTGGATGAAGCAATCCACTTCCAGCTGTTGTATTGTTTGTGTATCAGAGAGAGGACAGGAGGGGAGGCAGGGAGGACTGGAAGGTAAGAAGCTACTGAAGGTGGGGAAGTGAGATCCCTACTGAGGGATGAAGTGAGAGGAAGGTTAAAGTAATAAGTTACAAAAAACTGGAGCTAGTGAGGGCACTGGATTTGCCTTGACTTTCAAAACAAGATATTTGATAAATAAGTGGCTTTAATTTATTTGACGGAAAATGGAAAAAACACTGGCACTCCTTTGACATCATGCCCTCCGTTTGTTTTTAACACCTTCTGTTAGTTGTGGCTGGTTCTTTTATCCAAGCAATGATCTGTGGCTTCTGTGTGTGAATGTGAATCTTTTTGTATGTTTTTTTTTTTTAACCACTCTCTAGGTTTGCTTGATAGATAAGTGGCACTTTTAGGTGGAAAACTTTGCTTATTATTAAATCAACAGCCTTTTGAAATTTTCTAAATTGACATGCCTGAATAGGGAGGAACAGGTGGAAAGTAGTGCACTCTTAATGTGATTGCATGTGTCAGAATCAAAACCAAGATGTTTTCATGAAGAGGCAATTCATTTGAGATGTTTCATTTTACAGTCAAAAGGCTAAAATGAAGCAATTGACAAGCTGAGTAGACTTGACGGAAAAACACAGGGTATTGCAAAGGACACATCTTCCCTAACAGAACAAAATAAAAGTAATAAAATATATAATGTAAGAAAGGGTCTACAACTATTTGTAAGTTTTTTATTTGCATCACAATTTTTAAGTAGGTCACTCCAACAAATCAATAAATAAAAGCGATGCTGCTTGAGTCAAGCCGTTGTTGTCTCCTACTCCTGAAGTAGCTTGGACTTCAGACTTACTTTCAACACCCAGCCAGATTCCTTTTTGTTGTTGTTGTTCTCAACTCATTCTGAACAATTTTCTCTCCTTTGAGTACCGTGCATTGACAATACCAGTAAAGATTGCTTCCTGGCTGTTACCCATGCATAGAAAATGCTGCCACAATGTTGTGGATCACACCCAATGCATAGAAAGTAGATATGTTGTTATTTTTTTTTGTGAACATGTTTTGGAATCTGTCAATACTGATAATGATGACAGTCTTTTGTAGTCAGAGAAAAGGTGTGTTTGTTCTTTTTTTTTTTTTGAGTTCTTTCCAGTTTCTTGCAGACTTTTTGTATAGTTTGTGTTTTCACAAACACAAATATTGATTTTTTTTTTGTTTTTTTTTAACCTATTCTAATGCAAGAAACTAAATTAATATTTTTTAACATCCTTCACAATAAGCATGGCAAATAGATGGATATTAGGCTGTGGAGTTGTTGAATGGGCAACAAGAGGATGTTTGTACTGAGCTAAGGTTGGCTGGAAGTGTGTGTAACTGGTGTGTGTTGTTGAAAAAGAGCATATGTACACAATCCACCCTCTATAGATAAAGTAAAGAATTGAAAAGATTGTTTGAATAATCAACTCGGCTGAAGGCTCACATTATATACACATTATGATATCTTAATGTTTACTACACACATACATTCACATTATTGTTTATAACTGAGTACACAGACCCAAAGACTTTGTACTTTTGTACTAGTCGTACTCTCTCCCCTTATATAAAATGCATCTTCACATCTCTAGTTTGTATGTGTGTCACTGATTTAGGCTATTAAATTTTAATAGATTCTAAAGATGCATAGATAAATTTGATAAATTTAGCCCCCAACAAAGCTCATAATTTTAATGCATGGCTAACCTCTCACAATTAGGAAGCTCTCCTTAAATGGAGAGAATGAGTACAGTTTATTGCATTATTGCATGCAGTTCCTTCTTCTGCTTATAGATCCATCATATGTTTCTTCCCTCCATTTCACACTCATAGAGTTGTGTGAGCATATGCTTTTTAGATACGCACACGCGCACTTTCTCCTGTATTCTGTGCAGGCTATTAACCTGTCTGCTTTCTGCAGAATCTCTATAATTTGGCCATCAATTATTAAAATTCTACCTACTGGCATGTGGTGAGAGAAAAGGTCCCCTGCATTCATTCTGGACCCCAAAAGGACTGACTGCTAACACACACGGGCTAATATGAGTGTGACGTCCTGCGTACTGTAGGTTTGACACTGGGCCCAGCACACTGAGTGGATAATTGTATATGTGATGAGAGGGGTGGATGAAAAGGAAGGGCTGGCGTTTGCTTAACAGTATGAATGTTATAATAAATTGGCCACCAGTTGGGTTACTGTAAATGGGGACAGACAGTGATTTCATGTACTGTATACAGTATATCTTACGGTAATGGAGTCTTGATATTTAAACAAGAACACACAATGTCATTGATAAAAAAACCCTGAAACCAGGCTGAGCCAATAGCAGAGACAATATAAACGTGTACACCTGTAGGTTTAAATGACTGCAGCTGCATTCCTTTCATACAGGTGACACTGGTTGGTAGGAAAAGAGCTGGTGTCATAATAACCAAAGAGCTTTGTTGTTCCCACAGCCTGCTAGACACAAAGAGAGAGAGAGAGAGAGAGAGAGAGAGAGAGAGAGAGAAAGTGAGAGAATGGGGCTGCAACTTAAATTAATAGTTTGATATTTTAACATGCTTCACTGGTATCAGTGACAAAACTCCACGTAGTTAATATTGCGCCCGACCAAGAAATAGTTTGAGCAATAACTGCCTGTTAAGTGTGTAATTTTTACACTTTGTATTTTGTATAGATTACAAAAACAAGATATAGTACCACCTAGTACTGGTAGGTGGTAGGTGTGGTTTCTTACCTTTGGACAGACCCAGACTAGCTAATTCCTAGTTTCCAGTCTGTGCTAAGTTTGCCAGTTGCCAGTTTAACCAGCATACAGACATGAAAGTGGTATCAATCTCCTCATCTAGTTCTTGGCAGGACAGTGAAATGGTGTATTTCCCCAAATGTCCAACTATCCCTTTCATTTTTTGTGACAATTTTACATATGCGAGCACTTTTTATGGAAAGGTTGAATCTCGGTTTTCAATGTTTGTATTTTTACTTCATTTTATTTGTGTACTGTATACTTAACAAGAAGTATAGTTTTACTTAAGAATATACTGTACTTATACAGTAGCATAGAATTTTAAAAATGATCTATTATGTTCTTGGAGAGGAATAGCAGAAAGAAGTTGTACTTGTGCGTGTAAAAGAAAAAGTGTGAGGAAACGCAAAATACAGCAGAATGTTTATATTGATGAGTGTGTAGTGTGTGTGTTCATTTAGTTTGCATGTCTGCAAGATCATGCCAAAAAACTCCAACAATATACAGATCCATATTGAAAAACATTTCACTCTTTGCTTTCAGGCTAATATGAACCATACACTCCCATGCGACAGCTTGCCAAGAACAAAATGATATTGGTGGAACGTTGAGGGGGTGCGTTTGATTATTTATTTGTGTTTCAACAGGGGAAACCAGAGCTCCATCACCACTATGAGGCTATGAGTCATAAAAGCCTGTTTATTTAGAAACTAGAACTTGCTGCTCAACAGGCCGTTACATCTGGTGGCAATTATTTCATTCAGCTCTCTATCCCACATGCTGAATTCAAATCATATGTGGGAGTTGCATCACATCAGAGTTTGTGTTTGGGTTGTATTGTATGTGTGTTGGTCTGTGTGTTCAACATGCCTTACTACATGGTTGCCACATTGAAAGCAGTTTTTGACTTATTACTTTACAAGAGATTTCAAATCCAAAACATCATATTTTACATGTTTCTGTCCTGAAAAGTGAGTCTTTGACCCTTGACTGAAAATGTCTATTTGTGTTCTCATCTGAGTCAAGAATTTTTCCATCAACTTTTATCACTGAACTGAATGAGGAGTGGGTCTTGAAGGAATGGCGATGGTTTCTATTGTGGCTTCGTTTCTTTTGGGGCTCCAGTTCAACAGTTGCTTCCCGCCTTCTCTAAAACAGAGCCTGGTCGTCGAGGGAAAACATCTTGTTTCATTTTAGCTGTTCTGTTGTTAAAGGACTTCGAACAATCCCTCTCTCATCTTCTCGCCGCTCGCTCACCCTCCTCTTGCCCCCCCCTCTCCCCCTCTCCTCACCTCAGGTCCTGTCAAACCTCTCACTGGGGGAGAAATGGAAGGTGTATGGCACCTCGGTGAGGTGTGTGTTTTTATGTGTGTGTGTCTGCATTTGTGCATTTGTGTATGTGTAAGTGCACTCTTGTCTATTCAGCTGTGTGCGTGCATGTATCTCCATGTGACTCAGTGTGTGCTCTGTTTAAACCCACTGTCTCCAAAGCCTTACAAGGCTCCCTGTGTATAATTGGTGACCTATTACTTTCTGCCCATTGCATTTGACAGATATGAATTGGAGACTGCCAAGCGGATATGCTGATTAATGACAACCACAATTGGTACCTTTTAATTGCCAAGGATAAGAAGTCAGGCATTGCTGAGAGAAAGAGAGTCAGAATGATGAACAGACCTCTGCACACATCGGTGATTACAGGATTGGAGTATTTGTGTGTGTAATCTCTGTCTTTGCACGTTCAGGCCATTTCTGACGCTGGTGGGGTCATTCTAATCAACCAATGGTAGAGCATGATGGAGCCAGCTATTTTCCAATGATGCTACATTCTCAGTGTGTGTTTTCATGTATGTGAACCCATGGGGGGTTGGGTCTACAGGAGGATGGCATTAGTAATGTGTATGATTTAGCACACATCTGGTCATATACACTCCACAAAGGGAGACAGAGTTATATTAGCACACAACACACACACTTGAACAGGTCTACACACCGCTAATTAACCTGGTGCCTCTCACAGCTGCTGGCCCCGACTTTGTTCCTGCCAAGATGGACGTGGGTGGCTCCCCAACCTAAATCAATCTGCACTAATTGCTGGTCTACGCTCCCCTGCGTCTTTACCTTGCTGCCTGTCAGCATCCTATCTACCTGTCTGATTTGACAAGTAACTCCCACTTCTTGGAGCCACTGTGATCACTCAGGCAACTCAAAGGTCTCAGTGTTTTGATTTTGCCACAATGCCAAGACATTGTGTTTGCAGAGCTGGCTGCATGCTTATCTATAATCTCTTGCAGTCATAAAGTGTTCGAATGAGGTAATGTGTGGTTCAATTCATGTATTGCTCCTCTGTGACTTCTCAACTTGAAGTAGCTGAACTTTTTCTCCCTTTACTGTATGCCCTTATTGTTCAGTCACTTCAACCAGGAGTTCATGTTAAGGCTACTAACACCATTAATTATATTAGGACTGACAAAAAAAGCCTCTCTTTTAAATAGCACATTCATTCAGTGATGACGCTGTTCACTTAGATTTAGAATCGAGGTTTGGAGAAGAGAGAGGACTGGGATTTATGTTTAGGTGAGTCTCCACTCACAGTTTTCTGCCTCTTTTACAGCTTCTCTGGCACGCTAACCTATCCTTGTCGTAGATGCCTATGATCAATTACACCCACTCTATCCACAGCTTGCAAGCCAACTAGGAATGTTCTTGTCATCAATAAGCATGTTGCCAAGAACCACGGGCTGAGAACGGGACCAAGAATGGAGGTGGAGCCGACTGAATTTATATGTATCTGAGCTACTCACAGCCACCAGAGCCTTAAAAGGGAATAGGTATGAGGAGAAAGTAGCTGTTCTTTGTCATTTCCACAAAAGCAGACATCTGTCTTCTTTTGGCATTCTCCCCATGCTGACAGAGGTCATGAGTTTGTGTTGTGTAAGCATGAGGGTAACAGTGATTCTGTCAAATTTAATGGAATTATATGAATGTGACAAAAAGCTAAAGAGCTCATAGAAATAACAACAGAAACATGAAAGAAAACTCTACAGATTTCATTACATTGTGAGACAGATTGCCCATAGAAGACCATTCATTTCACCTCAGAAAGACTACGTAACCCACATAAGAAATGCATAGAGATGATGTTCAGGATGTTGGTAGAATGAATCCATCATTTAACTACTTGGACTTGTTTCACTATTGTTGCGATTTGGTTCTGAGGCCCTCTTTAGCTATTTTCATATTAGCTGAGGCTTCAGGTGAAGACCTTTAGCAAAGGGGAGGAGGATTATGTGAATGTGTGTGGCAGGGGAATTGGGAGAGAGTATAGGGCCTCCATGCCTCCCTCCTTCACCCCTTCCCTCAGATGGAGCTGTACTTTAAACAGCTGGAGGAGGGTCGCAGAGGGGCTACTGAGGAAAAAAAAGCACCAAAGAAAGGCAGGGGCGTTGCGGGTCCTTTCACTGGAGCAGTTGTGTGAAACTGTAAATCCGTCAGCTATATTTCAGCGGGGCTGGCAGTGCTAATAGATGCATCTAGTTAATATTCTATTAACTATATGAACTGTGTGTGAGCTCAGGAGGCGAAGACAAGGGGTATTGGGATGGTGTCACATCAGACAGTAAATGTGTTTGGCCATTATGAGAGAAAGTGTCACGGAGGAAGACATACTGTGACTCCATCCCATAATTCCTATATTGTACGTGCCGGTGTAAATCAAGTTAATACAGGGATTGCAAGGAAAGATTTGACAATTTCAAGCAAAAGTGTAGTTTGTGTGATTAGAGAAAAATCTAGACATTTTTTATGATCGTTTTTGTGATTCTGTAAACGTTCCAGAAAATGATTGGTGAGTGGATATGAGGAGGACGACAACAATGAATGCAGTGGCGAGACTATGAAAAATGTGTGTAGTGAGCATGCCTGAGTGTGTGTGCATGTGCGTGTGTGAGAGAGAGTGTGTGATCTCTCCAGAGTGTCTGCTTCCCACGTGGAAAACATTGCCATTCTGGGCTTTTTCTGCCTCATAACCTCACAGCTGCTTTCTCTCGTTTGAGGAAATTTGTCAAAACGGATCCAATAGAATCAACTCCATTTTAATGCTAACACATGGTCCAGAAAGCCATATGAAAAAGAGGTTGACAGTCGACATTATAAACGTGCACGTAAGCACACACCTATGCTGACACTTGAAAATGATCAGACTCACCTGTATATGTATAATCCTCTGCAGGAATGCTGTTGGAATGCTGTTATACAGTATGTCACAGTGGTTGTGGCTTAGAAATAGCATGTACTATTTGCTTTTATATAATCATCAAATGGACTATAAGGGTGATGGTGACACTGATCATCACAATAATAATAAAGTACAATATGTTGATTTATTATTACCCGTCATTGGCAGAAACGTTTTATGGTTGGAAAACATAAACGCCTCTTATGAAGCAGTTTCCTTCTCCACATCACTGCCTAGTTTTTTTTGCCATTAGCAGCCTTATAATACAAAGTATTGACCACCATGGAGTCAGGTCACGCTCTATCTAACCACCCACCTCGAGGCTGTTGCAGTCCCAGAAAGCCTCCTAAGCCAAGGGCACTGAGAGCAGCACACACTGGGGTGGTCATGGACGGCTGTGCACTGACTCCAGAGGATGACTGGAAGGCAGAGAAAGACAGACTTCAAACCCAGATGGGCTTTGATACGCATTCTGAACTGGTCCCTTGTCATCTAATAGATGGTGGCAAAAGAGAAATAGGGGGGTGAAGGAGAGCGAGCAAGGAAGGGAAGTGAAGGCCTGGTGGAGTGAAGTGACTATACTTGTATCATGATCAAAGAGAAGCAGAGAGAAAAAGGGGAAGGGAAAAGACAGAGAAACCTTATGCCCTTTCAGACTTTTTGTCAGGCCGAGTCAAAGTTAAATTAAACTTAACTAAACACGTATAACTTACTTCCAAAAGTCATGTTTTTTTATTCTTATTTTTCAAGAGTTGAGACAATAACAACAAATATCAGGAGAGCAGAGACATTATTACATCATAAACCCTGAAATAAGAAGTTGTGTTTATGCCTGTGCAACACCTTTTTCTGTACATCAAATATCCCCAAAAGTAGGTATCTCATGTAGCTCTGAGTTCAAACTATGTGTGTGTTTGTGTGGGCTTGTTTTACTATATTCGTGGGGTCCCACTATACTTGTGGGGTCCCGACAGCATTGTGGGGCAAAAATGCTGGACCCCATAAGTTTAGAGGGCTGTTTGAGGGTTAAGACTTGGTTTTAGGGTTAGGGTGAGGGTTAGGGTTAGGCACTTAGTTGTGATGGGTAGGGCTATGGAATGCATTATGTCAATGACGGGTCCCCACGAAGATAGTGCCACAAACCTGTGTGTGTGTATGTGCTCTGAGATTCCATGGCCTGTGTTCTGACATCTGTTGTGGGTGAGAGGGCTAAATGGGACTTGGACGGGCTCAGTGACCAACTGTCTGTCCCAGAGCGCAGAGAGCTTGACTCTGTGACCGCTAAATCAGCCCAGCTGAAAAGCTGCCATCCAAGCTGGACTGTGTGTGTGTGTGTGCATGTGTTCTATGTATTTATCATGTTGTGGGGACATAAATCATCATTAGTGAATGACTTATCTATCATGTGGGGAACAAAATCTGGTCCCCTTGAGAATAAACATTTAAGGTTAGGGTAAGGGTTTGTGTTAGAGTTACAGCGGTTATGGTGAGGTTGGGGTTTATATTTCTAGCAACACAAAAATATGAATGAACTAAAAATTGTCTTAAATTAACTAGAGCTGCCATGTTTTAAAGCACAACAAAAAGTTACTGATAAAAAAAGCCATGTTGTGGTTCACAGTTGTCAACTGTTGTTTCCAAGGTCAAGAATAAACTTTGAACCTCAAGTTTTAGGCCAACAGGGACAACAAATCATAAAAGTGCTCAGAAAAAAATGAAAATTTTAACATCTACAATTCAGCTGATGAAGATCTTGAAAAGCTCAAGCTCCATTACAGATAATGAATTTAGCTTGAGGTGAGATTATTTTGTCAGCAATATATATTTTATCTTCTTAAACTTTGTGGGATATCTAATTTATTGGTACGGTGAAATGGTAAAAATTTTAAGTTGACAATATAGTAGCTAGTCCCAATTTGCCCGTACAAATTTTGAGGCTTTTTTAAAAGAAATGTGTATTTATCCCATGATTATATGATACCATAAAGATTTAAAAGAACAAAAAAGTGTGTATGAAAGGAAGTGAAATAAGAAAGAAAGAACCGAGAGAAAAGAGGGGTTTAAGTGTAGAAAGTGGTCTTTGTTAGCTCTCTGCTTGAGGTAACACTTCCTTCTCACTCTCTCTCTTATTTTCTCTCCTGTCCATTCATTTTCAGGGGGAGCAGTGGTGGTGGGAGAAAATGTGAGATCCAGATGTCGAGCCTTTGCTGCAGATGTGCTCACTTAGAGGCCAAGAAACACTTATCTGCCTTGCCATGTGCACATACACACACAGAAGCATGAAAGTGAGCACATACGTTTACATGTTTTTTTTTCCAGAAAGAAAATCACATACACACTCAAAGAGTGTTCGTGAATTTAAAATCAAATAAACACAAAGAAAAAATGCATCAGACCTACTTAAATTTCCAGAACAGTCGCATATGGATGTAGAAACAAAAAGACCTATGACACTGCTTTTCCCATGCATCAAGCATTTTCGGTACAAAACCTCTCTGATGCATTTTATTTAGTCACTAACCTCTGACTACTTACCGGCCAGTATAAAACACACACACACACAACAAGCCTAACTGTGTTCAAAATGGTTTCAAATATTAATGTTCCCTCTGTTTACTACTTACATGCCTAGTAGCCCATTATTGTACAAACAAGCTACGTTTGAAAGACCTCGACTAGCCTTGTCCATGGACTTGATGCTAATGAAATGAGCAGGGCACGGCAGGATTAAATCACTTGCATTAAGGCCATTACAGAAAAATAAAATATGGAAACAACCAAGCACAGGAATTATGTTCTGTGAACCGTTTTGACTGTAACAAGCAATGGACTTATTATGGTGAAGATGATGGTTTTAATATAGAAAGAAAGAAATTCTGCAGCTGAAAAGGCATTGAAACGGGCTTTATTCAACTGCAGCACATCGACATATTGAAAATCTTACAATGATGAGATAAGCAGAACTGAATAAAATACTCTAGAATAGAATAGAATTAGGGCTGCAACAATTATTTTTATTATCAATTAATCTAGTCTTTCAATTGTACGTTTAATCAATTTGTCTATAATATTTCTGAAAATTGCGACAAAGTCCTTCACAAGCTCTTACAGCCCAAGGTGATGTCTTCAGAACACTTGTTTTGTCAGACCAACAGTAAATATTCAGTTTCAAAGCAGCAAATTATCATATTGGAGAAGCTGGAACGACTTTAACATTGAAACTTTTATCAAAATTGTTGAAGGTTAATTTTCATTCAGTTGACTAGTTGATTAATTTATTAATTGACTAATCATTTCAGCTGTGAATAGAATAGAACCATTAAGATAATAACATGTTACCTCATCCTGGACTTGTTAAGGTTCTTACTGTACGACTGTTAGGATAAAAAATGTATCATTTCAGAAATATTTTGAGTGAATCTGTTTTTCTTTGGCCTTTAGCATTTTATTGATTGTTGGTTATTTCCTGTTATTTGCAATCAAACTGCACTAATGATTCAATGCTTTGTTCTTCTTCAGTGAACAGTATATTAAGTGTGGAATTCATTGAGTAAGCAAAGAAATGCGTGTGTGTGAGTGTGTTGGAGGTCATAAGTGTGCACCGACACATCAGTGTGTATATAGGGATGAATGGGTGGAGCTATAGAGCTGCTTTGAAATTTTCAGTAGAACACAACACACTGACATCAAGGAGAAAACAACTGATGCTCATGGATGTCTGTGTGTGTGTGTCCCCAGGGTCTGTTGCTCATTATTCGTCCTTGCTTCTTCCTGGCCAATGATTATTGATCGGGCCATGTTAAGTATGGAGAGGGCACCTTATGGTGACAGCTTGACTGGTGCTGCAGTGCCTTGATCTTCTCTTAAGGGAGGCAGGGGAGGTAGAGAGATGAAGGGAGGGATACATTCTGGTGTGAAGCTGCTTGTGAATGTGCATGGAGCAAGGTCTATGGGGGTCAGAGGTGAAAAGAAGTGTTTCTATATGGGGGGGTTAACATAAACTGCATGTGTTAGAGGGTCTCAAGACTAGACTTGTACTGCTGTGAGTGTGTATGTGTGTGTGCTTGCATGTCTGACAGAGACACATTAGAGGATACAAGGCTATTTTGCATTTCCTACATTGTACCTGTCTTTGGTCAAAGACACTCGTGACACTCCTTATAACATCCTCACTCATAAGGAAAAGAATCCATCCCACACATAAATAGATATTAGGATCGGTATCAGTATCGATATCAAGATATATTTTAAAGGATCTGTATTATCTAAAATAAAGCTGAAAATGATCAAAATCCAATCTTTTCATTACTGACCTCTACTGTGTTTTATCCACCTCAGTCTGGTAATGCTATAGCACAGCTCTCCTTTACCGCAGCCTTCCACTGTATCTGTAAGTGAAAATAAGAGTATGAATGTGAAAAATTATTTGAGCACACCGATGAAGGACTCTGAATTCATACACTGAGGTTGGTAAAATACATGGAGTCGCTAAACTCCCATGCTAATTATCATTAGCAAAGAGCAATGTACAGAAAATTCATGTAGGCTCACAGCTGGTTGTTTTTAGCAGGCAGTGCTAATCTTTCATATCATATCAGTTGTCGCTAATTAATGTTAAATCCGTGCGTAACTTGATAACAGGCTCAAAGATCCAAAGATCTTTTGTGAGGGAAGAACCTCCACTCTGTAACACCGCTGCTGTAGAATCAGTGCGTATCGAGTCTGTTCTGTAGTTCCAACTACTCCAACAGAGGGATACATCGTCTTTCTTGCGTCATGTCAATTTCAGGAGTCGCATTCTCCAATTAAACTTTTATGCATCATATAACATAAGCTGACCACTCGGGCCCTGGGCCCCTCGATACCTACAGTGCGAAGGTCCCATGGCCCCTCAGTGCTTAAAGGGCCCTGCAGTGCTTACAATGTGAGGCCTCTCTGTGCTTAAAGTGTGAGCTGACCACCATGGCCTCCAGGCCCTTGGGTGCTTACAGTGTGAGTTGACCACTAGGGCCCCCAGGCCCCTTAGTGTAAACAACCAGTGTAACACCTGGGCCACTTTGGTACATAAATTGCATACTTTAAAGGAGAGCTTCTCAGAGATTATAGTACTTCTGTACAAATGAGCCACATACGATAAAACACATCAGTTCATTCTGCATAAAAGAACAGATTGAAGGGCATCATATTATGGCAAGCCGTTCGCTATTTGACTTACCGTAACTAGCTATACCTTTATTTTAGCTAGCTGCCCATTTTCCCTACCTAGCTGCCCATATGATTCAGCTTTTAGTTAGCTAGTTGTTTTTGCTAGGTATAGCTGCCCTTACAACCAAATTAGCTTCACTAAAAAGCCAGCTAGTTAGCTATTGGCCTAAAGCTCAGCTGTCTAACCAGTTACGTGGCACTACGGTTGCCAAACGTTCTGTAAAATAACAGAACAAAAATTCCCGTAACTGGAACCTTAAAAATGTAGTCCGTATTGAACTGATGCGGGACGAGCTTTTGTTCCGTATTTTTGAGAAGCAATTCAGTGCAAGTCTACTGGACATAATATTATACGTTAGACTATTAAGACAGGGCGATTTGTATGTCATAAAGGAAACCCTCCTGCTCTGTTGTCCCTCAGCCCTCAGCCAAACAGAGAAGCAGGGAGAGGAGCGTAGTAACAGCTGTTTCCAGCGCTCTCTCTCTCTCCCCCATCTTCATGTGCCTTTACAATAAATTGCCTTTTCCTGTTAAGCATTGTTTTGTTGGAAATCGTCCATGCCAAATTTACCCTAAGACCCTCTTTATTTAAATAACATAAAATAAGCGAGGTCATGTGAGTGCTTTTGTTCTTCACCAGTAAACGAAACTGTAGGCTTTATGAATGAAGTCTGGCGAGTAAGCAGGAAACTCTGCTCTTACCGTGTACAATCAACGCTAATTAATGTCCTTTCTCATCCCACACTAGATCATCATGGGTCGCACCCCAAACCCAGTGCCCCCCCACCCCAACGTTCCGTATTTAAATTTTGGAAAGTTGGCGACCCTACGTGGCACCCAACTTAACTAGTTAGTTAGATGACATTTGTTCACTGGTCGTCTGTGTCAAAGGGGAATACGATAAAGGGTTACAGTGGGTTGAATAAATGTTAAAACAGCATGCCATCATGATGTTTGAAACAAAGCTACTAGCTTGCTAACTATTAGTCCTGTTATAGTTCAAAACTACTATTAGTTCAAAATATGGGATGCTGTGGCCATGGGAATAAAAACCTCATTGACAGCCTATCAGCTAGCCCAAATGAACAAGTGTGCTAAATGCACATTGTGCTGGTGTTACACAATAGCACAATGTTTAGTGGTTTTCATTTAATATTGTTGTATGTACAGTATGTAAAATTGTCTAATTTTTACATAATCTGATTATAATTGTGGACTTTTTTTATTCATTTGATATCATAACATAAATACAGAAGGCAAGATCAAACAAAGGCAATGTTAAAGAACAAAGAATAAAAGTAATGAAATGGCTTCTTTATTAAGATGATGCATAGAACATGTAAGCTTGGTTGTAGGGTCTCAAGCCACGCCCAACTATGGATTTCTGGACCTAAACTTTTTTCTAAATAGAGAAAAGTAATTGGGACTCTACAACGAGTTCCCCTGCAATGACATATTTTTTGTAGGCCATGCCATAACTCGACATCACCATGGGTTCCCTCGACAAAAGTCTAAAAACTTACAATATCAACAATGTTTTTTTCTAAAGATAATCTTCAAAAATGAGAGCCACTTATAAAAAACTGGAACATTTTCCTTTCACTACAATGTCCCAAACACTGCCAAAGAGGGCTTGTCTTTCTTTACTGTACAGGATGTATAGCTCCTTATTCATCTTGGCTAATTGTGCAGGGAGTGAGAGGGTCACAAAGGTATGTCTGGAATATTGCATATTGTGAAAGGGTTAGAACAAGATTTCATGGCATTGCAATGCGTCATACATTGAAGGATTGTTATGCATGGTGGAAGGTGAAACCAGAAGCTCAGTCTAGAAGCAATGTGTTCATACCTCGAATCATAACTTATCCTGCAGTAAGAAGGGTTTTAGTTTAATAATATCTTTTTTTCCCTGTGGAGAATCTCTTTTTAACTTCATCATTGCTGCTTGAGAGCCTGAGTCAGATCTCCATTGAATTGTTTATGTCCAAGAAAAAGCTGAATCTATTTATTACATCTATTGAATCCATTTATTTCTCTCATTGTGGTTGGATTGCTACAGATAACAGCCCACTATTCATTCTGTTGGTTCAGGATTTGGAGTGATGCCTGTTGGCCTGCATCAGTGCCCTCCTGTTTGTTTTCTCCACAAGAGTAGATGAGTCAACTGATTGGCAGTCAGACGGCATGCTAGATGATAGCGCTAAACCTTGGCCTGGGCTAGCTGCTCAATAATTCACAGATAGAGCAAGAAAGAGAAAGAAAGGTCTCTGTGTGTGTGAGAGAGAGGGAGAAAGACAGAGAGAAAACAATAAATGAGAGATCCAGGTAAAGAGAAATAAAGAAAGATGAAAGAGTGCAATTCAAATGCTGAACATCACCTTATATTACCAGTTGAAAAACAGCTTCTTATTATCACCCACCTTCACTGGTGCAAGCACTGCCTAATGCCTTAATCTAGCTGCTAGCCACTGCCACCCACCACAGTGTGAGACACACAAACAATAAAGTAGCACAACCTCTGCCAACACTACACACACATGCACCAACACACACTCCAAGCACTACAGCATATGGGTCAGATCTAATCGCAATAATTTCATTTCCCCCCTCATCGGCTCCAAGCCAGATAGACTAAGTCCCATTTGTAACCACTGCAGCGCTACTGGAAGAAAATATGACAGATAAGGGGACTCTTGTAATAAGCCGGCTGTGTGGATCTGATAAATGAAGAGAGCTTTTGCCAGTTAGCTGGAGAAATATATTGTGGAACGGAGGAAACCCAAGTGTGGTAGCTTGAGGATTCATAAAAATAAACGGGTATACAAATTAACTTTGTTGATTAGCAGTAAGATGGAGGAAGCCGCTTGGAAATGACTCAACGCCGCTTGGGAAATCTTGAGAGTGCAAGGCGGCGTTCTGATATCAAGGAGAAAGAAAAAACATAGATGTGTAAGATACAGTAAATCCTCGTAGGCATCTTTTCATCGACACAGTAACTCCTTTCTCTTTCAATAACATATCTCTATCTCTCTCACACACACACACACACATGCAGCACACACTCTCTGTTTAAAAAATCAACCCTTTTCAGCTGTTCCTAGTTAAAAAACAGATGTGCAGCACTGCTTCTGATGGAAAGTGTAATATCTGTTTAGAGCATGGGCCTGCATCATGCCCATATGGTTTTCAGTGGGAGAGGTGGAGTTGCTCAAGCGGAATTTGAAACGTAAATAGAACAAAGGATTGTAGGAGGTGGTTAATTTCAGCTGTTTCCATGGCAGGTAAGCTCCGGCGGCAAGGCAGGGATGTTTATTTGTGTGCCTTCATTTCTCTACACAACATGTAAAATTATGTTTGACATGCTTTGCACGGTTCAAAAATAAATCAGAAATCAGAATCAGAAATAGGCAAAGATATACTGTGAGAAAACGTTAATAGTAGGACTGTTAAAACGGAAAGAATTGGGTTCAAACGTAGAGCTGTTGTATTATTTTACAGTTCTGAACAATCTCTGAAGAGGCTGTTTGTCTTTCATGGCTGAGAGTTTCTAGATATGTTCTGGAAAGCATATTCCGATGAAAACAGGTCAAGAGGAAAGTCAGGGACGTTTTCCTCGGTGCAGGGCTCTCTCTGGAGGAAATGCTTCAGTGAGTTTTAGAGAATCATCCATGCAAGACCCATCACATAAACAGTCACCTTGTCAATCAGGCAGCCAGTTAGTCAGTAGGTCAGTACACCATGCAGCTTACTACCCAGTCATCCACCTATCCAGCAAACCAATGATCACTCTCTTTCCCTCTCACCCAGCCACTCTCTATTCTCCAAACTCCCCAACACCAACTAATCAACTGTCTCCTCCAATTACTAATGCTCGATAGGGTTTAAAATCAGGACATATCTATCTATCTATCTATCTATCTATACTCATGATTTGTTGAATATTTGAAGCACTAATTTAGCTTGATGAGAACAGTTAACTTGGAAATGATAGAATTGCTCATATCATAATGATTAATTATTAAAAAATTAATGATTTAAGCTCTGCCCTTTGGGATCCTTATTTATTCCATGGCTGACATTGGCATATTGACAGACATGTCAATATTACGATGCATAATTCTTATTGCTGAAGCATCGAATCATCCTTGCGCAAAAGGAGACTGTTTTAACACGTTTCCTCTCCATCAGCATCAGTGTAACAGCAGACATGTCCACGTTTTTTATACAATAAACTACACAAGATATATTTGCAACATTTAAGCACTTACTCTCACGGCATATAGATTCAGAATCAAATAAAGAAAAAGGAGAAATTGTTTCTGTCTCTTTTCTGCTCTTTTGAAAAAATGAGTGTGCTTGTGAGGCCACTGAATTGGCATAATTACATGGGTTTAAATGCAAATTTACAATGTGCTTATTAATTCTATTCTGCTCATTTCAAATGACTGACTGCACTTAATTAAATCAGATTGATTAGACCTTTTCTAGACTTTCCCTTTACAACCACATAATTATGACAAATAGAGCCACTTGACACCAAATCTATAGCAGAGGACTGGGCTTTCTTTTCTCTGCCATTCAGGGTCTTTCAAGTCCTGCGTGGGGATCTACAGGCAGGTCACAATAATGTCGAAATGGGTCGCCACATTATCCTGAAGGAATACTGTTTATTTTCTAGAGGGATTTAAGGCCACTGACCTGTTGTTCACATTTTACTTAACCATACATGAAAATATTACATCAGCCATCTCCTCCATCACCCCCATTTCAGTCTCAATCCTCTGGACTGATTGTGCTTGTTGCATTTCATGATATTCCTCATCAGCACACCCACATGTTCTGAAAGAAATGGGTGACCACAATGGTTAATTCATATTTGTATATGATGTTGAGTCTTGAAGATGTATAAAATAATATAGATGATGGCTCAGTGTCAAAAACTAAGCAGTTTTAATTGGATATGATTTCTCATTGTTGCATACAACAGTGGTTACTCATTTAAGGTGTGTCCTTAATGACATTGGCTGGCTGTGCTGATTGTATTTGGTCCTACTTGTGTTTCCTACAGTCTAATGAGCATATATCATTGTTGTTCCCAGTGTCCTTCTTGGTGTCAGACAATCAGACACCAGTAGAAAACAACCACTCTAGCAGCTTTCTGGTGAATGTGGTCCTTTGTCTAATACAGTGTATCGAGGTCATGCAAGTATATACAAAGATATTGTGTGTGTGTGTGTGTGAGGTGTGTGTGTGTGTGTGGGGGGGGGGTGATTAGGCGCATAAACTTTTTAATATTCTTTTGTCAATGTAGTTACTCAGCTTGAATATTAATAATTCCAAAACAGGGCTAATGGTGAGTTGAAGACAAAGAGAAATAGGAATGATAATTAAGGGGAAAAAACAATATGCAGAAAACACATTCAAAGAAATGTAATATTTAAAAAGCAGCACCCCAGGACCTGGCAAGTTAATGGCTGAAAGAGCTCCTGCTTCTCTAGTGTTTTTCTGAGCTTTGATTGCAATTTGGAGAAGGAA
Source organism: Coreoperca whiteheadi (assembly GCA_011952105.1). Classification (NCBI taxonomy): domain Eukaryota; kingdom Metazoa; phylum Chordata; class Actinopteri; order Centrarchiformes; family Sinipercidae; genus Coreoperca; species Coreoperca whiteheadi. The sequence goes on from CM022477.1 coordinate 13,736,969, forward strand.
TTATCTCATCGGGGTGCGTGGGTGGAGGGAGGTGGGATCTGACTGTGAAGTGCTTGTCATTACCAAGATCTCTCCCCTTTTATTTTCCCTTGTTCCCTTTGTCTAACTCTTTTCCCCTCTGCCCTTTGTCTAACGACTCTAGTTGTGGTTGGTTGACAGTGTCAAAATATTAGTGAGTATAACACAACACACATACAGTATACTGCACTTTGTGTTATAAGACATATTTATTTTGTTTGTAAGCCTTAAGATATTTAATACTATCTAACATGTCTTCTTCTCGTGCAGGATAGCTATTGGATTGATTAATAAACTGTGGTAAAAACACAAGAAAAAATAAAATCTATGTATCTACACACACACACATACATACCTACAGTCTATTTACTGTCATGGTCACACACATGCAAACATGTACGTGCATACTGAACCTGTCTCTTTCATCAGCGATGCACCCCATCAAGACAGGTTCTTTTTCCCCATTCCTTCCCCCCTCCCTCTCTTCCATTGATTTGACAATCACTGCGTAATCTTGGGCTTAAATGACTCTTTTTAAAAATGCCGTGGGCACTAGGGTCATGATATTTTCCCTTAATTACTGTGCCACATTATTACCATAAAGCACTTTCCACCTCTCTCGCACTTCTAATTACATTGTGCCGAATGCCGTGACACATCCTTTCATTCGCTCATGCACTTTGCAAGCAAATGTGTGCGTGAGCAAGACAGGAGAGAAAGAGCAAACGAGAGAAAGAGACAGCACCACTGAACGCCTCACCGTAATACAAGCAACGTGTCTTCATTAAAGAAATGCTTTAAATCATGTCCACACTCACTGAACACTTGTGATTTGTAGCACTGACAGTTAAACAACAAAATAAAGAATATTTATCTGAATCATCAAGCTAAATTACTAATAACCAAAGAAAATAGGTTGGTGTAAAGCTGTAACTCTGCAGAGCTGGATTCATGTGAGTACCAAATCTGAGCTTATTCTTATGAGCAGTAGCAATGGATCTTTCCACTGAGATATATTAAATTGTCATATCAGTAATTTCTCTTTCTTCATCCTTCAGTACAGTACAATAGAAACTAACAGCAGAAGCAGGCGAGAGACTGGAGGCTTGATGTGTAGTGTTGCATTCTGATGTAAATAAGAATACATCCAATACCTGTCGAATACCATCAAACAACTGACACATTCAAACAATGTAATAGTAAACACAATATCCACAAACAAATAATGAGAGCATCAGTACGTGAATTGATGATGTGAGTACCTTACATCTTTTGGAGATGGTTTTTGACAGTGTATTTGTCTCTCTGTGGGTTCTTGTATTTTTAGTTTTGCATATATTACATCCAAAATAAATGTATGTGAATGTAGGACTTGTGTGTGTAAGTGTGTGTCCATAATGAATGTGTATACTACACATTAAAATAGCCCCTAAAGTGTTCCAAAGACTGTTTCTTTATCATTTAACAGATGTTCTTAAATGTATCCATCTCCTCTGTCCACTCTACATAAACCAACCACAGTTTGCACTGTAATGGAACTTCAGACACACTGGGGAAATGCAAAGTGAAGCATTATGTACTCCATAACAAGACTTTCACAGTCAGTGTGTAATAGCTTTGGTCTGAAGAGGGAGAGACAGACCACCAATGGAGACCACCAATGGAAACGCACCAGGGTTGATACAGCGTTCACACAGGAAAGGGCTGTCCAACGATATTGCCACTTCACTGCCTTTAATGGACACATTAAGTGAGCAATGGCCATTTAGCAAAGAGCCCACCTGGTGGAACCGCAGCCCCTTAGCCCTTCCCTCCATCCCACACTGAAACCAGTGGAAATACCTCATAATGGTTTGTGACAAGTAAAATGGGTTGGTGGTGGGAGTTGGGGTGTTTAACAGGGGCCCATCCCAACATAGAATCTATATCGTTATTTGTAACGTACTGTGAAGCTCAGTTTCATTTTATGAATTTGAACTTCTCCCCTTAAGCTAAAAAGCAGGCAGAGTGTAGTAACATCATCAAGAGGCAAATCTTGGAGCTTCTCCGCAGACGATGAATGAAAACAATTTATGTACAACTATTTTCAATTGATTCAAGTATTTTGTTTCAGAGGAAACATAATACCACTTTTTTTTAAATCAACATAGTTGTTTTTTATTTAGGTTTTTCTACAATATCTGTTCCTTGTAACTAAAGTGTGATTTTTGAGTAACTTAAAACAGAAATTAAGAGAAACACCTTGCACATGGTGAATACAGTTTAAGTCACTAATTCCCCCAGTGATACGTGATACGTCTACAGCTGCCAAGGGGTGCGTGGAAAGATCTTGATGTAGCTCTGCTAATTTGAAAACATTGATAAAATAATTTGTTTATTAAAAAATTCACATTTTCACCTGCTGGCTTGCTGGTAGTCTGAATCCATCTCTGCAAAGTTGCACTCCCCTTAGCTGCTTCCCTCAGCTCTTTCCCCTCTAGGTTAGACTGCCTATGTTAGCCAGCTAGCTACTGTAGCTACGATTGGATCATGTGATAGCATAAGACAATACGTGATGCAAACATGACAAGCTGCACATTGTTCGGTAGCATATGTGGACATTTTTATTCAAAGGTCATCCCATTCGTTGTTAATCATTTCCACAACTTGAAAAGACTCATTGGAGCCCTCACACAACGGCAACAGTACCAAGTACTGTGTCACATGACACGGGATATAGGGCTGCCCCATCACTGTGTCCCCAAGCAGAGGCATGCCTATAAAAAGTATTACAATTTTTGGATGATATGACGATTTAATTTAGTCTAACTTTAGCAATTATGCGCTACTCGTATTAATGCAACCACAACAGCATAAATAAAACCATTTTCAAAAAATGATTTTTTTCGTCCAGAAGGGAAGCTCAGCCAAAGAGGGCAAATGGACTGTTGCTCGGACAACTTTAGTGCACGTCCTTTCTACAGACAAGTGCATCCACACACACACACACACACACACACACACACACACACACACACACACACACACACACACACACACACACACAGGTATGTTAAAGGAAGAGGCCAGGAAGAAAAAATGTGAATGGAGGTTTTAGTGTTTTGTATTGAGCTAGAAATAAGGAGCAGCAGAAAATCAGCAGATTGAATGAACGGCCTTTTTATCTTTTGTGTGGGTAGAGTTGAAGGTCAGTTCCTCAGAGCAATTAGAGTCTCGATTTAATATGAAAGCTGCTAAATAATGCACCACATGTAAAATTAATACATATTCCCATGAAACAAAACAAGGTCTCTACATAGGTCTACATCTATTTCAACAACTAACGTAAATGGTCAAAATACGATGGCCTGTTATACTCTGTCTCCTCAATGAGAGATGATATAGGCTGCGATATTAGCTTTGCAATCATATTTCTAGTGTGTGCATGTGCGTGCAGTTTTATTTCAACTGAAAACATTCAATGTCAGCATTTAAATCTTAAAATCTTACATATTGTAATAAAATCATTATTTTCTCACTTGCACAAATAAGAAATAACTTCTGAAATTTGAAAAAAACTATTTTGGCTTTATGAAATTAAAATTAAAATGTGTCCTTTGGCAGATACTAATAGAAATAATCTTGCCAGCAAATTTCTAAGTTACAACTACTGGGCTAGCATAGTTTAGCCTAGGTTTGGTGAATATTAAAGAAACATATGGGCTAATGGTCTATTATAATACTGGATCTATTTTATTACTAATTATTTCAGCTGTTGCTATAGGCACTATATGGGACTGTGCGGCATCAGGACTGGTTTTTGCCTGTATAACATACAGTTTGTCCATGCCACATTCAAGTGAAATGAGGCAGTCATCTGTCTGTTTTGGTTAATGTTAATGTTTGTTTTTACAACCATTATACAGTTCAGTCTAACTAATTTGAAATAAAGTCTCCACATCTTCCAACATTGAAAAATCCAACTAATTTTAATTTACCTTACTCCACCTGTAGTGTGTGTTGGGTAATAAGGACAAGATATTTAAGAACAATAAAGCATTTAGATATAGACGACAGATAACCTTTATTCATAGATCTGAGAGGAGTGTATCCCACATTCATGCATTCCCATTATTAATATGCTGTAGCAATATGCTATTATTCACCTTTGAAATAGAAAACAAAGGTATATGGCTTTTTCATGTGTTACTATAGCTACCATATTGCAGCTAACCATCCACATTAACAGTGTATTTGCATTATATATATCATTATGCAATAGGTAATGTCCAAGGGCACATAAGTCTTCTCTTACCATTATGAAATTTCAATGCCTGCGATGATGTGGAGGGAGATGGATTGTCTAAAAGGGATTAGAAATAGATGTGTGTGGGGTGAGGTGGCAGGGTGTGTCCATTTGTCAATGTGTGATTGCATCAGTGTGTGGGCATTTGTGCGCGTTTAAGTTCACGCATACCACACGCTGGAAGCAGCAAAAAGAGGTGAAAATGAATAGAGGTGTGCGCGGGCCATGTGTGTTTCTGCACCTATGTATGAATGTGACTTCGTTGTGCGTCGCTCTCAGACTTTGATGACCTTTGCGTGTTTCTGCTGTGAGTAGAGTGACCCGGCTGTACTCATTAAAACCAATGGAACGGATCATTCCCCGCTAATTGTTTTCCACTGACAAATGGCTCCTCTGACTCCTGAAGACTGCTGCAGGGGCCCTGCCTGCCTAGAGCACACTGACTTCACTAATGAGAACCGCCAGTCTGTGAGTGTGTGTGCATCTGTGTGTGTGTGTGTGTGTGTGTGTGTGTGTGTGTGTGAGAGAGGCAGCATAAATGTATGTCTGTGACTGTGCGTGCGTGTGTATGTATGCATTTGTGTATACTGTTTTTGTGGTCCCAGCCTCCCTTGCTGTGCACTGGCATGTGTAAAGTCGGAAACACTGCTACATTAGGCTCAACATAAGCCATTAAGACATTGTTCTCTTGCCAATCACGCTAACACTGAGATATTGTTAACACATAAAGTATTTAAGCGTATTGCTTAAAAAGTCATTATTTAGAGCCGAACACATTCCATTCAATGTGGGGACACCATTAATTTCAGTGAGCAGATCATTTAGAAGGCAGGTAAAATATTTTTACTGCTTCAGCTTAAGCGTGGTTGTCATCATTAATAATCAAATTTAAAAAAGATCTATGATACTCGATTCTCCGTTGACCACCCCTTATCTCCATCCTGTCATTGTCTGCGTTCACATTTAATCATTTTGTTTCAGCCATGCAAACATACCGTATACAGGGTCATCTTTTGTAAAACAACACATCCGCAAAACTTCTTCTATTCTACAGGACTACGTCATTTGTGAGTGCCTTCCAAAACCGCTTCAAGTTGCTGTTGGAAAAATAAAACGATTTTCTATCCTGACACAGCTATGGCTAAGGCTTGGTTTGGGCACAAAAACAACTTGGTTAGGTTTAGGCAATGATCGTTGTCATGGTTAATAGAAACAAGCATTGACTGTTGGTAGGAAATGGGAAGCAAACAGCAGTCTCCAATGTGAAAGTCAACAAGTCCTCCAAATTACAACATTTGTTGTTTGTCCATGCCATATACAAATCGTTGTTAAAATATAAATCACTTTTATGATTTGACAAGTCAAGTCAAGTAAGGTCAGTTTTATTTAGCCCATTATCAAAAATCACAAATTTGTCGAGTACATTTTTTATTGGCAACACTATGGTTAAGGTTTGTTTGGATTTGGGCTCAAAAACGACATGGTTAAGTTTAGAGAAACAACGTGGTTTGGGTTAAAATTACAAATTCATTAAGGTTAAGGGACCTTCATCGTCATGGTTACAATAATAACCCCGTGATTAAGGTTCCACCATTTTTTCCTTTTTACATTGCTGCTGCCTCTCTAATTTACACTCCATCTCTTTGTACTGCATCCAAACCACACACACACCTCTCTTTTCCCCCGTTGTCCCTCTCTCTGCTTCCACCTGTTCCATGGTCCGCTGGATGACTGTGAATCCTATTAGGGGACACCCCTCAGCACCCCCAGCCCCTCCCCAGCCACACTACCTGGCACTAATCCATCAGAGGGGCAGTCAGGCTGTGCACCACCCATCCCTGATACCCACCAGTGCCCAGTTCTGCAGCAGAGGCCCCAGCTGGGGGACCGCCAAAGCTCGGTCGTTATCAGATGACGGATAGCTTCATATCAGGTGTGTAAAGCCTGCAAGCGTTGGCTAGGGCCATCTGGCCGATGATTTGGGGGAAGTTGGGAAGTCGGGTCTGCAAGTGAGGTGTAGCAAGGTGGGTGATGATGATGGATGGGGCCAGGAGCATCGCTGTCAATCACAGCAACCCTTGGAAGTTATTATACATAAATGTTTAGAAGATCTTTTTCACAACCACATGAGCATCCAGGTATGATTAGACACTAGCTATGGTATAATTATTTATTTCACATGTGCACACAATCTAACTAACTTCACCTTTCTCTGAATCACTCATCTCCTCTTCCTTCATCCTAATTCTACCCTTTGTCTTTCCTATTTTCTTCCTTCTCCTGTCTGTACAGTACATTTACTGTTCTCAAGCCAAGCAAAAAAAATCCAAAATCTCATTCTAACATGCGGTATCATCATTTAAATTCAATACCTGAGCCGTTAGTATTCCCTCAGTACCTTTACATGAAGTTTGTTGAATGTAACAGGCTTCCTCGGAAGAGAATTCTTATTTGGTTAGACAGTGTGAGGATAGCAATAATCAGGACACACTGCCTTTTTATCTATTAAATGATCGAGAAGATACTAATTCCTCAATAAACCGAGTCACTGTCATTTAATTTGAAAATAGTACTGTTGCAGACTACAATTGATATATACTTTTGGATCCGTGGCAGTATGTCAATTTGCCAGAATCTGTCATATAATGCAATAATCATACTATCCCCAAACCAAAATAGGGGAAATTAATCCATCAGATGTGATGTGTTCACATCAAATGCACATAGAAAACTATAGCACCTCAAAGGATTGTGGAATACCCTCCAGCTCCCAGCACTGAAGCAATGACATACGTAATGTATACAAGTACATCTGCAATTTGATATACACTAAGACAATACAGTAGGGATATCCCTATTTTTGTATTTTTTTTTCTTCTGCAGTCACAAAGGAAACATCTCCTACATCATATTAAAACTAAAATATTCATTAAGATGACAACCTATCTGTTACTCATTAGACATGGATTTTGTCCTGTAATATACTATGACATGAGACATTGTTATCAAGAGTCTGATTTGAAAGCTATTGTCTTACATGTTTGCATGCTGTCAGGATATTTAGCCAGTCTTCTCTGGAAGTTGGAGAGCCTCATTTACATTTTCATGGAAGAAGGCAAGGTTGTCAGTTTTCGCCCACTTAGTTCTTCTCCTTTGCTACGAGCCAGACGGTGGGTTGAATTCCATAATACCCCAGTGTGTGAGTAAGATCCCTCTCCAGACACTGTACCTGCATAAGATGCTGCACTGCAGATGCTATCCCATCATGCAGCTCTGTCTCTATTCCTCCCTCTCACAATTCCTTTCCATCTCTATCAAAGGAAGGTTGGTGATTTTGTTTGAATTTAATTTAGGGTTTTTCAGACTTCCTCCATGTTTTGTAGAATGATGTATGTTGCATGTCATATTTAAATATGTGATTATTTTGTGCCAGGAAAAATAACTGCATTTGATTCAGTTCAGTATTACATGTGTGTGTTTGAATGGCATGTTGATGGTGGAATCAAGGAGTCATGCCTTGTGGCAGAAATATTTGAAGTTAAACAAAATACCAAAACAACTAAAATATTTCAGGTATTAAATTTGAGGCAGTTAACACAAAATCCCTGACTCTTTCAATGTGCACATTCTAACCAATTAACCTTGCAAGGGCATTCAATAAAGGCCACATTTTCCCTTGACAGAATGGCACTCCCTGTCTCCATGCTTTCATTCATTTTAATATAGCAGATTAACCAAGTATTAAATCTTTGCTGAATTACTTGAGGACAACTCCAAAAGTTACTGTTACCTTGGACACGATTCTCTAAAGAAAAAAAAAAAGTATTTTCTTGCTGGTGTACCTCCATTTTTTCTTTTTAATGAATTTGCAGAGGAATTTTGCCATTCAGAACTGAATGTCCTCTCTTCCAAAAACATGACATTTACACAATGCACAGTAATTGGTGTTTAAACCAGTCTCACAGGGAACAGGATTGTTAGATATGTGGATTATCTGTAACGGAAAAAACAAGAATGGCAATATTTGATGATAAATGTACTTTAACCGACAGAAGTGGTGTTACTATTCTAAATTATATTATTAGATTATTATTACTGATGCATTACTGTGCAAGTAACATTTTACTGCTGCTGTTGGTCAAAATTGATCTAACGTTAAAAAGGTACTGAATGTAGTTTTTGACATACTTAATTGCCAATGTTTGAATGGGTTGTAACCAGATTTAAAACATGAAACCTCCCCCGACTTCCTGGGTTGCCTGCTACAGCCTGTGAACTGATTTCTATGCAAAGGACTTTGGTCGTTTTTTCTGGGAAAATCCAAGATGTGACGTTTATGCTTGCTCCCTAGTCAAGTGCCTTCTGTTCAGCTCCCCTACAGCAGCAACAGTGTCAGCTGATCTGGCTGGTAAATTGGTTCGTTTGCCATTTGCAGGTTACTTTGTCGGCTGGCGTTGCGGGCTGGCCAGATACATGCTGCGTGGCTGGATTGCAGCTGGCTGGTTAACCTTAGATTGCTTGCTCGCTAACATTATCACTAGCAAAATGCTACCTGAGTGGATACGTTATTTGCCTAGTTTGTCAAATTATTTCACCAGCTAACGTGATCCATGATATTAATTTATGTATTGAGACAAACGGTGTTGATTTTAGCCAGCGATAAATGATGTAAAAGTACAAAGCAAAGGTGTATAATGATTGCTGTCTACTAGCCAAGAGCAATGTAAGGCAGGTGTGGGCACCTATTTGCAACCTAAGCACCTATTTGAAACCTAATCTAAGCATCCAGCCAGCTGGATGTGGCTTGGCTGCGCGGTGTGGGTCTGGCGTTGGTTGCTTCGTGGTGTTGGCTGATGGGGTGATATGCAAATGACAAGCTAATATCATGGAGCCAATGGTCCAAATAAACTATAGCAACATTACAGACAGTAAGCAACAGTAACTTTATTCTAAATCTTTTATATACAGTTTGGTGGTTTAACTTTGTTCCTATAATAAAAAAAACAACAAATAACAAGAGAGTTAATACATGGGAAGGGAAGAAAGCAGATAGAAAATGTGGAACAAGAATCAGGTTGACGTGATAAACATAAATATCTACAAGAGATTCACCTGGGAAGCACAGAAGCATCATCTTATTCATGCAAACCTTTCTGGGTTCAACTCCACTACTTCACTATTAAGTAACTTTACTTTAGGTGTCTCTCTTCTTATCCTGTTGCATTTCTAACCAGTGGTGGTGATAATGTTGATGGTAAGCTGCTTTGCCTCAGGCAATGTTGATCCGATGCCAGATAATTAGGGGGATTCAAATGGCACTTGTTTGTCAACTTCCAACTTATATTTGTCTCATTCTAGCTTTGTCCCCAAATGTAATATGAGCAAGTGCGCGTGTGTGTGTTTGTGTGCGTGTGTGTGTGTGTGTGTGCGTGTGTGTGTGACTGTGTTACAGGTGGCCGCCCAGTAGGTGGGAAAATGCAGGAAGTCTGCTTGTCTGTGTCCACATGTATCATACGCAGCATGTTTTTCCCTTTCAGAGGCGAGGTATCCTGTGTGTGTGTTTGTGTGGGTGTGTATGTATGTATGTCGCCGATCACACTGGGCGGCTGACTTCCAGGAACCCCTGCAGCAAAAACAGGCACTGTGTGTTTCCTGCTCTCACGCGCCATTATCACAGGACACACACACACACACACGGATCATTGCCCTATTCTCTTTTCCCTTGCAGGTTTCCTCAACGCCTATCCTTGTGCCTCCGGCCGTCAAGATGTTTCGCTGTGATTGTCATGAGAGAACTTGCTCTCTGGGAACAAACCTGAGGACACAAATAGGCAAGGAGTGACAGCATCCTAACAGCCCCGCTGTTTTTTCTGACCACGTTAGGTTACTCAATCTGAGTAGGCACGTGACCTCTGCACCTATTCTGACCTTTCTCATGTCTGATTCAGAGGCCACTTTTTCTCAGACATGTACTCACTAAAATGTTCCCTTTTTCCTTCTTTTCATGAGTCTAATTTTTTTTTCCCTCTCTTATCGTTCAATATTCAATATTCCCTCCCTCCCTTTCAATACCTCACCTTCTCACCGTATATCTATTCACACATCCCGTGTAGCCCACTGCCTTTGTCAGAGATTGACAAAAGAACCCAGACTGGAAAATGGAATTAGAGCACAGACCCCTTGCTCTGTGTTTGTGAGGGGGCCAGAGATTGTATCTATCCATATTCCCGTTGAGAACACAATGCAACCCACCGATGAAGCACTACAGACAGGGAGAGACAAGGGAGAGATGAGAGGGAGAGAGAGATGAAGTGAAAGAGAGAAATGCACAATGGCACTGTTGCAAACAATTGCCATTAATGGCATCATCTTTTCCCCACAGAGATTGCATTGAGGGAACAATGAGCTCCACGCTGATAGTACGCTAACAACCCAATGAATGTTTTACATACAGTACATGGGAGACATAACCAGAAGATATTACTTTAGTTGATGGTCCATAAGCTAACACAGTAAAAAATTACTACTTTTGCTAGTAAAAACACAGAATTAGTTATTGATTATTAGGTGTATCCTTTGTATTGATTGGAAATTAGAGACCATGTAACTTGCAGTAGATAGTTGTAATCTGTAATTAAAGGTGCAGTTAGTGATTGAAGTCAAATAAACTTTTTGTCAAATTCAGCGAATATCTCTTCACGGTCCGCTAGCTGTCTGTTCTGTGTGTACGCTGAAAAAAACCCAGTGTTTGTACACCAACCTAGCAATAATGTTACCAATACATAAAGTAAAGATACTCCCCGGCTTAGACTTTGGATTAGATAAGTATTTGGCCTGGATATTGCCATATTTCTCTTTTGGTCAGCTAGCCCAGTTGATGGTGTCTTGCCTCGGCAATGCACGTCCATCAATTTGTGGGGGCATAGCTCCTGAAGGAGCACTGAATGGCGGGGTGTATTTGTTTGGCTGTCGAGTTCAAATATTACAATCTTTATCCAAAATCGCTGACTTTCCCTTTAAATCAGAATCTGATATCAGACAACAGTGAACTGAATGTTCATAAAGGAAATGTCTTGCAATTAAGTGAAGTGTAGTCATTGTTGCTAGCACCAGCATAATGCTCATTTGTTTTTTCCAAAAGGTCTACAAGTATATGACCATTGCAGAATAGAATAAAATATTTTAATTTATGATATGTTATGAACGGGCTATGGTGCATGACTTGTTCAACCATGCAGTTCAAGTGGACCGGTTGTTATCACCGAGTTGTAAACGTAGCTTCTGCTCTGTGCTTTCACTGGCTCTGCAGGCGAGATGACTTCCAGATGGTCTGGGTAAAGTGTTTGCCTTAGGTTACTGCAGGCCAGCCTGCCTGTGCCTTTTTCAGCTGAGGGAAAGATAGAGATACAGTGCAAGTATGTGTGTGTATGTGAGTTCAGACATGCGTCACACAGTCCTACTTTTTTTGCACACACAAAGGCCAACCAGCTCCTCAAGCACTCGGCCGGCTGGTTCTTGTCCATGGCACTCTACTGCTGTCTCTGTGAGTGGTTCTCAAAGCGGGGTCCAAAGACCACTAGGGGTCCCTAAGGACACTCCAGGGGGTCCCAAGCAAAATAACTAATCTGGTTCATTCTATGTAGCTGAATGGGTAGGCATAAGTATTTTGATCACTGATTTAAATAGCTATTTATTCCCCAGATTTAATCAAGTGGCTATCTTCCAATGTTACAGTTTTGTTTGTAAAAAAAAATCCAGTCAGGTTTCCATCCAGATTTACAAAAAAAAATCGGCAAAAGAAAATGGAATTAATGAGCGTTTTCATCCACAACTGTAATGCGATTATTAGGAGTTGGCCCTTGACGATATACAGCTGGTGGAGCTAATTGTCAAGTCCTTTGCCATTAACCGATTGCAGAAGAAGAGCTGTTTTGGTCTCTTCAGTGGAAGCTTCAGTGGACATTTCAGTCACATGCATCATGTATGCTGTGATTTATTCACTACGCCTGTTTCCACCAACATTTCCACCTCAGTCAAAAAACGTTTTGGGTATTTCGACTTCTATTTTTTATTTTTATTTCCGGCCTTTCCACTCAGGAATGTGGATTCTTGATTAATAGCCTGGCCTATATGATGGCACACATTCTCTTTCTCGTTTCAGTAATAAAAAAAGAAACCTTAGGGGTCATCTAGGAACCCTTGACGTAAATAAGCTTCGGGAGCCACTGGTACAGTAGAAAACACTTCGCCTTGACCTGACCCCGCTTTTGCCAACCTGTTTTAGGACACACAGATGCTAGCTGCTGCCCCGTCGCCTCCTCCTCCTCCTCCTCCTCCTCCTCGGCAGAGCTCGGTCCCGCCCACCGCCACCTGGCTCTGCTGCGCACCGCCGACTGGAGGCAGAGTGTCGCTACTCCTCTTCCCCACGCCAACGGACAAGCAGATAACAAGGAGCTCCGTGACCGAGGGTGTGTGCATGCATTTTTTTAATCGCATTTAAAAACCGACTTCTACAATATAGACCGACTTCCGTTCATAGGATTTTGGAGGAAAGTGCGAAAGACGGGTTGAAAATCCGACGGGTGCCCCGCGCACTACTGCATCCTCCCTCTCCATCTCTATCTCATCTCTCCTCCTTCTCTGCCTCTGCGCTTTTACAAGACTCTCGGCTTTCCCATCCTGAATATTCCCAGTGACTGAACACTTATTACAAGCCGTGGGTTGTCCTTCTTCTTTTGTCGGAGTTTGAACCACATTTTGCGAGCTGCTGGAAGTACTATACCGTCAGAGCACCTGAGAGCTGGCTGGACTCTGTAGCTTTCGCCTCCCCGATACAAGCTGATCATCGAGTGGACCTTTGCGCGGAGTCAAAAGGACTGGAAATTATTTAGCCCTTTCACATCAACGTACCGCATGGTGGGAATTTCTGCCTCTTTTCAGTGTAAGTGGCGTCTCTCTAGCCATAGTGATTATATTTTCCCATTTAGCCTTGGCTGAGTTTTGTGCCCTAACATAGACACGTGTGCGCCAAATTAACGGAGGGGGGAAAGGAGAAATAGCTGCTGACCCACTATAGAATTTGATTTGTGGCTTTGTTGCATACATTTTAATGTAAATTAAGCAGAAGCTATGGTGCTCCAGAATTGTAGATGTTGAGTGATTTGTATAAAAATGTTTTATTGTATTTTTATTATCTGAGATGACCTGCGATGACAAATCTGTTGCGGGAGCGAACAGTGCGTGTCTGTGCTCTGCGTAATACTCTATGTTATGGTTACAAACACATTTCAGTCCAATGGGAGAAACAGGCTGAGCTGTGAAATTGTAGCCTATTTTTGTTTTATGAATGACACCCACTTGCTCAAAATCATGAACATTTGAATATTCCTACTAAACCCTATATTTGTGTCTCAAGGACAGGCTCATTGATTCATGTTTGTGTTATCAGAAGAACAATTAGCTTTCCGTAAATTGCCGGTTCAGTTGGATTAAATAGTGACACCAACTTCCAGCTCTCCCTAAAAGGCATCAATTCATGAGCTTGAACCCGGGATGGCGAGTTGTTCCCGGGCAACAGGCAGCTTAAGTTCATGCGGATCAAGTTTGTTGACTCCCTTTCGATCTGTCAAGACCCCTTTCTAGAAGTGAAGTAGCCTTTACATCTGTTGATAGCCTAATTCGCATAAAACATGGACTCTCAGTCTTAATTTATCACTTGTATAGCGAGGCATGTGTCACCACACGGGATAGACAATAATGTGCCCCGGAGTGCTGAGAGCATGCAGGTTTTTAAAAAAAATTACAACAACACTAGCTGAAGTCCCTTCTCACTGAATAAGAATATAAGAACATCAAGTTGACCAGAAATGTTCACTTGTTTCTAAACGAAACGCATACATTTTTTGGTCATTAATAATATTTTTCAAGAAATTGTGGTTGTTGATGTCTGCAGTTTTGCTGGAAAGATTTTGTGCCGTGTGTTCAGTGCAGAACCGCCCCTCCATCTCCTCCTCTCCCTCTCCTCTCTTTTAGAGAGCCTTTGCATTTCAGAGTTTGGGTTTGAAAACATCCTCTGGAGCTCTGTCACAACTGTCAAACGTATCTTCTCAAATCCGTGTAAAGTTTCCAGCTCCACCCGCTGCGACTTTGTCATCATCACATAACCGAAAAGCGCTTAAAGAAAAAGAAAGAAAGAAAGAAAGAAAATCAGGAAACGGATTTTTTATGGAGTGGCGTAGGGTTGAAATTAAAGGGTTTGGGCTATATTTTACTCCAGTGGGAATCTTTTCGCCCAACTGGGAAAAGATCAGACATGCGGGTATGGGAGGGAGGCTGCTGGGGCACAATCTGCTGTCTATGCCCGACTGTTCTCACGGCCCGGATTAGAGAGGGAGGAAAATATCTCCTGGAACCCCGCAGGACTTTGGACATTTTTTACGCATGTCAAATAGTCCCATGCAAAGCTTTGTAGCCAGCCAAGAGGGTGATTGTTAACTCCTCTTAAAAGCCTGACCCACTACAGATGTAGACTCTGAGTTAAATATGGTTAAAAAGGAGAATTGTTTATAAGCATTTTTGCATTGATTAAGCTATGTATATCAATAAGCAACTAGTAGCTATACCAGTATTTTAGAATTAGAAAATCTTGTCTTCGAAGCATTTGTATTAGGCTGCCATGGTGCATATGTAGACTATCTGCGGTTCATTTAAGTGATGCAAATTGAGATTCAGTATTAGGCTATCAGGGTTTTTTTTACAGTATTATTTGTCATTATTATTTACTGCAGCAGTCATAGTATTTCAATTGGTTACCCTGGCCATCATTTATTGTGTCATCTGTTGTTTTTTTCCCCATTCTTTACACCACTGCGACTTCCATTAAAGTAGTGACTTGACTGAAAAGACCATTACCTGGAGTGTGTGTGTTTACAGAGATAAAGAGAGAGGGAGAGACAGAGGGAGAGAAGGAGTAAATGAAAGGTAAACAAAGCTGGTGATGAGGGGAGAGTAAATGATAAGTGCTGTTTGCAGGTTATCACTGTTTGTGTGTGCGTGTGGTTGCACATGTGTGTGTGTTTCTGCATCCCCACGCACGTCCGTGCACACTGTATAAACAGGCTTGTATTAACGTTAGCTGCTAGCTCAGTGTGGTCCAGGCTGCGCAGCATCAACTAGCACTTCCAGGGGCCATCTGCCCAGCCACCAGCTTGCCTCACACCTGTTCTCCCTCCCTTCCTTCCCCCAGCTCTCAGGCTATAGGGTCAAATGCATCAGACCTCATAGACACGGACGTGGCCTTTCAAAAATGATGGCAACCATTTTCTTCTCACCTTCACACACAGACACACACATACACACAGCCAGGCACAGAAACACCCATAAACATTTATATACCCCTGATTGGTAGGTTGAAAAGTGATGCTGAAAAAGACTGTGTTGTCTGCACAGTGACACAATGTGGCGTGCAGATGACACACGCTCACTTGATTATTTACCTTTTTTTCTTTAGTGCCTTTTGATGCTAACCACAGCTAATAGCTTTCTAGTGGTTAAACTGCATCCAAGCACAGCTTTTAGATCACAGCCTCAAACAATGAATTACTAGTAATTCAGAGGAAAAAAAAAAGACCAGATTTCCCCTTTAGATCAGCATCATATTGAAGCACCAGTGCTGTGATGTCATTACAAAGCACTTCTTTTAAGTATGACACACAGACGTTTGGATGTAGTCCAGGTTTGCTATACGGTGAATAAGTGATGATGACTCAACAGCGTTAATACACCGGCTACATCATAAAGCCCCCTTGTGTATCTGTATCAGCTGTAATGTTCTACTTTCTCATAGCTACGCATTTATACAAATATCCTCTCACCAAAAGGCAAATGATCAGCAAGACCCAGTCTTTGTTTGGCAAGTTGGTTTTGTCATTTTAGATTCTAGTATGCAGAACATAACACAAGCTACTTAATGTATGGACTGGCTGAACTGTACGTTATAAATGCTGTATGTTTTCAAAAGGTGGACAGTTTTGGGTTGTTTGTTTGTTGTATATTTCTGTACTTGGAATAAGTGAGCTTTGTTGGTGCTTCAGTTGACTAATGGGAATTTCACATAACTGCAATGTTCTGGAGTTAAGTTCAATCTGGAAGGTTTGTTGCTATCGCTACTCAAGGAAACGCGAGAAAAACATACAATATTCATAATAGTCTTGATTTTGTTTAAAACAAAATACTAACCTCAGTTACTGTAATTGCATAAGTGTGTATAAAGATAGAGAAAGCATATACAAATAGAGTTTTGAAATAGGTACAGGTTACATTTGAGGCCATGGAGTCAGGGGGCAAATGTCAGCAGTAGAATAGGACTCTAAAATCACTGTTCCGTGCACTCCTTCAAGATGTATAGATCAGTTCTGATTATTCAGAGCCTTCTCTTACCAAGTCCCAGAGTGAATTATAGATGGAGCCATGGTGTGTGTGTGTGTGTGTGTGTGTGTGTGTGTGTGTGTGTGCATGCACCTGCATACACACACATGCCCTTGTAGATCGATATGCCCATTGATGGTTATCAGCGAGAGGGCAGTTCTCTTCACTGCTTATTGAATTTCATCACCCACGAAAGAGCAGCAGTGGTATAAAAGGACTTGCATGTATGTGTGTGTAAGTGTGTTGTATATGCGGTGTGTGTGCCCTCCGGCACTTTCAAAAGCAAGAGGTCTTTGTTTTATTGTAACTGTGAGTTGGCCTTTACAGGTGCTTATTTAATGTCAAAGTCAACAGTGATCTCTCCAACAAGATGTTATTGGCATTGTCCGTGTTTTTACTCCAGATAACATGAGACTTATAGGGCAAGCGAAGAAGAGGCCAATAGGGCAGAGTCTGACAATTCATCAAGCTTCATGGACACAGTTAATTTTTCACAGGTTTTTACATGTCAAGACATTTAGGAAACAAATGGAAAATCATATTTTTAAAAGGCCGGTCCCTGAAGTTGACCAAATCCAACTTCTTCTTCCTTTTCTTAACTTTTATAAAAGCAGTAACATAGAGACAGGTGTACTAGCAATGTCATTAAAGACAGACAGCTGGGAAATGTAAGTTTTTTTTAGCTGTTTAGGTAGATGCTAACTGTATCTACATCATAGTCCAGGCTTCTTCAGCTAAAACACACTGATAGACATGTGCAAGACAACATAAACACACACACACACACACACACACACTCTCAGTTCTCTGTATATAGACCAGGATTGAGGTGCTAATTAACTTCACTTTCTCAAACTGTATCACACACAGGCAGACTGCCACACACACACAGAATCTCTCTCTTAGGCTCCTTCTCTTAGCCCCCCCCCCCCACACACACACACACTGTTTATTTTCCTGCCTCCATCTGGAGTCGGCTGATATTGTAATCGCCCTAATGCACATTGCCTTCCCCACACACACTCACACACACATATATACACACATACAATGTGCCATCCTGACAAGCCCCTATTCTTATTCCAAAAGATAAGCCACTGGATGTGATTCTGTGACTGCGTGTGTGAGTATAAGTGCACATGCAGGTGTCTATACAGTATGTCTAATGAATACAAAAGGAAAAAAAAGTGTGTTTCTCCCTGCACACTGCCAAAGGTAGTATTGAATAGGCACTTCTTAGTGATTTGGAGCAGCGATAATGTGATGAAGTGAAGATGTTACCCATTATTGCTCACCTCCTCAATATTCACTAGATAGTGGAAGGGAAAGGAATTCAGGGGTGGTAGCGGAAGTATGTGTGTGTGTGTGTGTGTGTGTTTTCATATGTTTATATGTGTTTTTACACGTCTTTTGTGAAGGTTTATATGAAAAGGAAAAGTGTGTACGTGTGTGGGCACATGCGGAGAGAGATTACTGCACTGCCATCTCTAATAGCTTTTGTTTCGTGGTTCAGGAGAGGTTTGGGATGTTGGAAGGTGGGAGCATGCACACACACACTCACACAAATGCTGAGGACACACAGACAGGTTTGATTGATGGCGAGTATGAGCTGTGAAACTGTGCGATTAGGATCCTTTTTTTCTCTTTTGTTCACGAGAGGACGATTGTTGAAGAATGGACTGGCTTGCCTTGCTATCAGTCCATAAAACCTGACCATAAAAGTCATTTTTGTCCTTGTGTGTGTGCATGTTTGTGTGTGTGAAAGAGAGGGAGCGAGAGAAAGAAAGCGGTGGATGGGTGGGCGCAGACAGACAATTCTTAAAACAAACAAACAGGCAGGCAGAAAATGTGAGAAATTGACAAAGAAAGAGGAAATAGACGAGAAAGAAGGAAGGGGATTGTGGGGAGAAACCTCACCTCAGCCCTGTCACGCTTGGTGGGTTTAATCACCTAAACCGAGGTTGCTTCCTACATAAAATTCTACATTGTTAACGTTGACCTGCATGAGTATATGAAAGTAATTCTCTTCTACCTTTCGGGTAGTTTTTTTTTTTAAAGGACAAAATTTACGATCACCATCCCCGCTTATCAGCTTGGATACCCCCGATATTTGATCTACAGTTCGGTTTTCTCTCATTAATTTTGATGTATGGATTTGGATGGTACACTTTATGAAAAGGGCAGCCGCTTGTGTGGAGCCCTGGCAAGCCTGGTAAAAAGAAGTGTAATTAAGAGCAGCAGACAGGGAGGGAGGGAAAGGGAGAAGCGCGGATCAATAGATGCAGACAGTGGACCCTCTGTTTTTTTCCCTCCGAGTATTGACGTGTTCAGTCAATTACAGCTAGAGAGAGAAGAAGAGGAGAAGGAGAGATGGGGATGTAGTCTGTGTGTTCAAATATGTGTTCACATATTGTGAATTTCTACACTCATGTGTGTCAGTACATGGGTGTATGTGCGAGTAGGTGCAAACAGCCAACACACAGATGTTTAAGATGTTTCTTTAATATTCATAATAAAATCCATCGACAACTGCAGAGCAGACCCATCCACTGTTGTTTTAGGACTTTCAGTTGCTCCAAGCCTTTTATCTGCCATCAGCAGATAAAACTAAATCATTGTTTCCCCTCTTTGCTGGTTAAAGTCACACCACTGCAGCCAAATAATGAGGCCCTTTTCTTTTGTGGTTGAATTTGACTTGCATGATGGGTATTGTAGTAAGAGAGGGCTTCCAGCTGTTGTCAGTTAGTGTCACAGACAAACAGGGAGATGGGACAATGGGACGGCGTTCGCTCACTCCGTCTGATTGTCTTGTTGTCAAATCGACAGCAGGTGCCTCAAATGATAAACGCAGAGTGTCAATTATTTCCGAGGAAGGTCCATTTTAAAGAAATTGGTTCAAAGAGAAAGAGGGAGAGAGAGAGGGAGAGTGGCAGAGGAGACAGTGGGTTACATAAAGAAATGGAAGGAGCTTGTCCATTTTCACAAAATGGGGCCAAGTAAAAGCCTCATTTTGTTTAACTTCTAGTGCATCCTGTCCCCAGTATTTCCCTCCCCACATCCCCATCCAACCTTCAATAGCGTGAATTGTTGATAGCCACCCTGCTAAGTGTTTGTATGCTCACAGTCGATATAGTCTTCGCCGGGAACAAAATTACAGTCCATTTTATCTCAACAAAAATGGTATTTGATGGCATTCCCACCTCCAAAAAATAGAAGATTATGCTTAGAATAATCACACTCAGTGGGTTTTTTTTCTCTCGAAGGGGATAAAAACATCTTGTTTTCTAGCTGAAAATGGTGGTTAAGTAAAAAAAAAAAAAAAAGGGTTGGGGGGGTTGTGAGGATTAGATGTGAAGCTGTAGCTGTGTACCGATGAATGCATAGAGATCTAGTGCGGTGTGTTAAAGACAGAAAACCTTAGAATCGGAAGACACAGACTGCAGTATGAAAATGAAAGAGAGAAATATCTATCTATCTATCTATCTATCTATCTATCTATCTATCTATCTATCTATCTATCTATCTATCTATCTATCTATCTATCTATCTATCTATCTATCTATCTATCTTTCTGTTGAAAAGTGATGCTGAAAAGACGGTCATTGTGTCAAAAAGGCTGGAAGACACAGACTGCAGTATGAAAATGAAAGAGAGAAATATCTAATCTATTTTATCTATCTATCTAATCATATCTATATGTCTATCTACCTCTGTGTCTGTAGTGTCATCTGATATACATTAATGACCCCAGCTGCTCTTATGGATTTGCGATTGACAGCCCTTTCATCAAAGCATCTGTTCTTCCCCTCTGTCGTACTCTCACCATATGGACCTGTCATCCTCAGCTGTGCCTTTTATAGTAGCGTAGATGATGTGTCTCCATGGTAACCAAACTTCACTTTTCGAAATATGAAATTAATTATGTTTTTGGCCGCCACGTGTGCAGGATGTCTACCTGTTTTGTGTCTGTTTTGTCTATATGTACCTTGACATTTATAGTGTTTCATATCGAGTTAGTTGGTGTAATTGTGGACTTGTGCGGACTTGATATCGCGGCAATCTCTGAAGTTTTATGGCTCCTCCAGTGCACGGACGTGTTTGTCTTCTCTACACGATAAAGCCATTTGTGGAAGAATCAGAGCTTTTTCCAGGAGTTAAACAGCTCCAGATTGCAGCAAAATTCTATAGTTCTGGTGACACTGAGAGTAAGCGTGGAGCAGAAGAGGGAGAAAGGCTCTCACGGAGCAATAAAAGTCCAGGAGAGAGCATAAATCCATCTCCCCTTGTAAGGTCCGAATTTTTTTTGCAGATGTTTCAAGATGTTTGGCACAAGTGACGGTAATTTCTTGCCCATCTGTCTTCTCTCCTCCCCCTATGTCTCTTTATCAACATCTGGTTTTTGGTGCGGCAGGGAAATAAGTATCCTTTATAAGCCAAGGGTTCCCAGTTCCCCCTCTGCTTGTGCTATTAACTTAGCCTCAACTACTGCGCTCACTCTGTGCACACATATTCACATATGCTAACCATTAAATAGTCATACCATTGAGAAAATGTAATAACTTTCAGTTAGAGGGGGAGATAAAGTATTTAGGCTTTTTTCTTCTCGCTTTACTTTTTCCATAACTGCAAAGAATTTGGGGTTCTGGTTTTTATGCCTCCCCTGTGAGAGGACAAATTACTGTCTAGTTGTTAGCTTGAGGATGCTTTAGTGAGAAGAAAGCCCCTTCCCCTTAAGCATCTGAGTAGGACCCTTGGGTCTCTGTTTGCACCTCTACTACCCATTTAGGAGTGAAGAGCATAAAGCTGCTACTCGGGCAGATAGAATCAGAGACGCATCCCATCAGTTCACTTGTAGGAAGAAGACATGTTTATTTGGGAATGGATGCATTTTGCTGCACACTTTAGCAGTACAGCAAAAATAAGATCTTAATTTGCTATTTCCTCTTTGGCAATATTAAATTGTTCACATAATAATTCACAGCTGCGCAGGGATCGTGTATTGTGGCGCAGCTGCAACTTTATGTTTGCAAATTTAACCATCTCACACACAGGGCTGAACTAAACATCATATTCACACACACACATCTACAAACAGACACACAGGTGTGCACTCTCCAAATTGCTCTCTCACATGCTCAGAGACAATAAGAAGTTGAATATGCCGACAAAGACACGCAGCCCAGCACCATATGGCAGCG
Organism: Coreoperca whiteheadi; assembly: GCA_011952105.1. Taxonomy (NCBI): domain Eukaryota; kingdom Metazoa; phylum Chordata; class Actinopteri; order Centrarchiformes; family Sinipercidae; genus Coreoperca; species Coreoperca whiteheadi. The sequence continues at coordinate 13,758,896 of CM022477.1, forward strand.
TTGTCGTTCTAAAATGAAGGCCGGCCGTGCTTTTGAGTGTGCCATGTAAGGTGGTGTACAATGTTCCTGGTGTGTGTTTGATACGGTGAACAGTGTTTTGATGATTTTATATCATGTCAGATATACACCTACACATACACATTCCCAAATGCAAATTTTTGCTTCTGTTTCTTGTATGCACGAACACAACATGCACACACTCTCATTTCACCACATACCCATGTCCTACTTTTTGTCATTTAGCCGCTTAACAAAAGCATGCTGAGCTCATTGTTGCTGCCAATTATGTTCTATTAAATCAGTGTTGTTACTGTAACACAACACAGTCTCATAGAATTTTGTGAAATGAACATTAACACTAAAATGCGGCGTCAAATACATTTTGAACCACAGCATGTACCATTTTTACCAGTTCATCAAAGTGAAAGGTTTCCTTAAACACTAATTTTAAGCAAATAAAGCGTTGGTTAAGGTTGAATATGCAACAAAATGCAGGTCAGACGACCAAACTAAAAGTTGGCAGCTAAAAAAATCTGATTCATGTTAGAATTAGGTTTTCATTGTGGTAAAGTAGCAAAAAAACTGTGCACAACATTTTTGGAGGCAAACCTGCATCACTTCTTAAGCTATACCACACGCACAGTATCTGTATTTGGATATGATAAGTGTTTGGTTTTGCCACTTTGCCCAAGGCTACAAGACACAATCACACAAAAACAAGTTCTCACACATGACAGATGCCCCTAACTGCCAAAGACACTAATGCATTAGTCGTGAACTGTCCCAGGCTTTTGCCTGGTAGGACAATAACAAGACCAAATCATAAGTTGATCAACGGTGGAGGACACACAGACAGACTGGTTCAAGCACATGTTTTTGTTTATCCTGATCACATGTTTGTTTACCATTACCATATTAAAGGGATTACACTTGTGGCTTAATGTACTCAGTTGGTTTGAATAATTCAGTGCAACTCCTTAACACACATTTACCTGATGTCTATTTTCATAGAACTCCTCTATTTCAAACTGAAATGTTTGAATATGCCATTAATTTAAGTAGTGTTAGTGCAAGTGAATTAGCATGTTCTGTCTGTGTATGCAAGTACTGATGCAACCACAATGTTACCAAAAATCACCTCTTAAGGGGTAACAGTGTGTTGAGATGAGTCTGGTGTTGGTTGCTTTGGTGTCTTGAAGACCTCTGTTTGCTCACTGGGTTGAATGTGTGTGTGAACATGTGTGTATGTTGGGGCGGGTGGTATCTTCATGGGGAATCGATTGCAAAGGATTAGACTGTGATTAAAAAAGGGGGTGGGGAGCAGAAAGTAGAGATTGGAGAGGGAGAAAGGTGAGTGGTGACGAGGCAAGAGGTGTAGCAAGGTGAAACGAGGAGACGAGAGGGGAAAGAGATGAAGATTTGTTTCAAAATAAGATGTCCATCATGCAAAGGGTGCAGACATAGCTAATGCACCTGCTAGAGCGAAATTGAGATACACACATCTGCAAATATTGAATAAAGATTTTCAAGTAATAATCAAGACATTAATCTAGTAATAGATAGTCAGGGTCTACTATTAATTTGATATAATTCTTGTGGACTAAACACTTCTGTCTGTTGAGGGCACAGACTGTCAGACTTTAGGTACCAGCTCTCAGTTAGACCAGTGAAACAAAAATGGAATTCTTGTGTTTTGGAATAAAAGCCAGATTGTTAGACAGGGTGAGTGAGGTCTGTGTGTTAGTGGCTCTGATGTAAGCCTGTTAGCCTGTGCCAGTTGGAGAACAAGACCCTGAAAACAGAAACAGAGGGAAAAGCAAGTGGGACACATTTGTGAGTGACTCTAAACCGCTGGAGACTGATGCCAGAAGCCACAGAGTCAAGGAACAGAGGGAGATGGAGGTACTGACAGACAACTGAAAGAGAGAGAGAGAGATACTCCATACAAGATGTTAAACAACATTTATGAGTTTCCAAATTGCTTAGCTCGGATGCAACTTCAGCTCTCAGACCTCTAATGTGTATTTGAGATTCTCTGTCTCTCTTTTAGACAGCCACTAATGCTAAACTGCCTCTACGCTGGAAGAATTTCAGCATTTGGGGGAAAATTAAATCAGTCAAACTGTATTTAACTAGTCCATGTCAAGGAGTTCACACAACAATTCTTAACCACAGCTATATGCGAGCCACAGTATACACTATATATAGCTGCTCTGCTGTAATAGAAAATTATAGTGCACTGGGGATCAAGAGGTTGGGAAAAATGTTGTATTCATAGTATGTGGAAGAAAGCCTGTAAAATGTGACACAGCCTGCTGCTAAAAGAGCTTCTTGCTTTTCAGATGATTGCTAGTGTGATGCGGCCCTTTTTCATCAAGATAAAGAGGTTTACAGTTGTTGTTTTTTTTAATATGTCTGCAAAGACCAAACAGCTCCTGCTTGTGCACAGTGAGGGGGGCAATTTGAAATGCATTGCTCATTTGAAATGTGCCTGTGTTTTCATTCACACCCTGCAAATTAAATCTAGAATATTAAGAGCAAGAAAATTAATCTCATGAATTCACTGATTCTAAAATATTTCATTTACAGAAGGAGAGTTTGTTATTTTATAAATGTCTCTGACTGTATATATTAGTAATACAGAACTGAATCTTACTATAGTTCTTAAGAGATGACAGCAACGTAAGTGACAATATTTGAAATCTCTACGTAATACACAAGTAATGCCTCCACCACATTTTTAAGCACAGATGGATGTAGTAGCACACACTCTGACATCCCTCCAGCCCCTGAAAACCATCAATTCTGATACTGCTGAGTGATTTTGATTTAGGAAAGGTCATACAGTCTTTCACTCTCTCTCTCTAGTGTCTGAGAGCAACTGTAATGGTGCACAAGTGTCCGAGGAAGAGGCAAGGACACTGTTTTATTTAACCAGCCAGACATATGGCCAGTCTGGTTCAGGGCAAGGGAGGTGAAGAACATACTGTAAGTTACTGAGAAAATGTTTTTTAAGTCGATCTTAATATAATAGTCACATATGTTTATTGAAATAGTTATTGGCCATTGTATTCATTATCGGCAATAAAGCAGTCCTATCCTAGCACAACTACACTGAAAAAATAGGGAACAAAATGACTTAATCCATTAGTTAGCCAATCACCTTCCTGCTTTCTTTGCCTTTTTTCTGTCTGTTCTGCTGTCTGCCATTTTCTCTTTATCTTTCTGTCTCCTTTTCTCTCTCACTGTCATTCCAGCAATAGCAGCAGCAAAAAAATGCTAAAAAATAATAGCACTTTAGCACTCACCTTTTTTTTATTTGCATGTGCATGTGCATATGTCTGCACATAAATGTGTGAATGTGTCCTTTGACAGCTGGGAGAGCGTATCTGCTCCACTTGTTGTCGTGGAAACAGTGGGCCCTATGTGTATGTATGTGTGTTTCACCGGAGACCCCCAAAATAGAGCAGGTTCGGTCAGGAGGACCAAGGCCAAATTCAGACCTCTTTCTCACTCTCACTTAATTCACTTGTTAATGTTTGTCTCAGTTGGCAGTTCAGAGACCACCGCTACTCTTGTTTGACTCACTGTTTGATGCCCCGGGCAGTGTGTAAAGAAGCCAGATAGGACAGTCCGCTTACCCAAGGAAGCAGCCAGGACAGTGGGGTCAGGATCAGGGCCATCGGTCCCACCACCACCTTCCTACCCTCCTTTCCTCCTCCATCAACTAGACTCCTTTCACCTTCCATCTCACAATTGCTGTTTCAACTTTAATTACCTGAAAACAAGCAATAACATCCTGGCAGTATAATGTGTGTGTGTGTGGTGTGTGCTACTGTGTGTGGAAGTTTGAGCGTGTATTTTCATGGGAACAAGACATTTATCTGAATAGCGCAATCATTTCTGTCACACAGACACACACACACAAACACTGCCCCCATCACACACAGCCTGACCCCGACCAACCATCCCCACCCTTGTCCTCTCCCTTGCTGCCTGGGTTCCCATCCTCTGGGCTCCCATCCTCTCCCCCCTCCCAGATTCCTTCTGGTTCCCTTTCTGGTTCCTGACCAGTGGGGCTATCTCTGGATGGCCGGCGGTTCCTCTCATTCTGCCGGCCCATTGTGTGGTGAGATGGGCTGGGCCCTGGGCCCTGGGCCCCGGGGGCCGGGAGGGGAGCCAGGAATGGCCTGGTTCCTGTTGCTGTACTAGTTAAAGGAACTGTGGCACCGTTTCCATTAGTCGATCATAACTGCTGTGAAACTGATGTTAGGGCTACTTTTGTGGAAACAGTTACATCCATGTAAGTTATTTCCCTCATTTCTGGAGAACTGTGGCTTTGATAAGCAGAATCGGTTAGTTAAATGGATGCCTTGGGTGTTAAAGTAACTTAATAACACAATTTGTTCCGCAGCTGTTGCAGGACAAATCTGTGTTTTACATGTAGAAAATGCAGCCCTAAAATGAACGGCTTTCCTCGGGGTCAGGATGAAGTATGACTGTAGCAGGTACATAAAAATCTAGCAAAGACAGACATGTTAATGATATTGACTAGATAATAGCACTGCCAAATACTTGTTATTCAACTTTTTTTTTATTGAGGCACTGGTGAGCAAGGAGTCATTCATCATGCTTTTTAACAACAAGTCTATAAAGATTACTAGGGCTGCTCGATATGGTAAAAATGTATATATTGCATTTATTTTGACAGATATAACGATTGCGATATGATTCACAATTAGTGGGAATCATTTTTGCATCACAATTTTCATTTAAAAAACTATTAAAATCGATTAATAAAAACGATGTGACATTTGTTGGGGTCTGTACCAAACAAACATGTTTCCTGTAATCTGCAGAATCTGATTTGTAGATCAGGGCATCTCTGCAGCACTGCAGTAGTTCATTATAATGCTATTTTGTCACTTATTTTACCTTTATGAAAAAAATCCCTGCTTCTGCAATTTGGATATTAGCTATATTGCGATTTCGATAATATTGCAATTAATTGTGCAGCCCTGAAAATTACCCATTTCATTTAAATCTAACAAATATGGACAGCAGTTTTTTTATGGATCATTTGGTACCTTATAGCCCAACACTGACTTTATCAGCAGCCAAGCAGCAATATCCATCCTCCGTGAAGACAATGATACTCAAATGAGTAGCCTCTAAAAGTCATTTTCTTTTCTTTAAGAATAACTTGAGGTACTTGAGTAAAGCACCCATACCCCTCATTATCTTTGTCATTGAGTTGACAATCTGATGAAAACACACAATTTAGCAAATGCATGTCTGTTTTAAACGTCTGCAGTGGTGTAGTGTAGTGTCCTCTGGTTTGAAGGAACTCACACATAAGTCGTCACATGCTCACAGCCATGACAGTCGTACCTTGTGGCAGCTCTAACTGTGAGCTCAGTCCACAATGTGTCTTGTGAGTTTCTCCCTGTGAGACTACTGTAATGTGTTGCATGGAGTGCTACACCAGCTAGTGCACTCGGTTAATTATGACTGCCAAGCCAGGCTGTCACAGTGATTCACTATGGAAAGAGAGAGAGGAAGAAGGAAAGGAGAGCGAGTTGGCAGGTGTACAGATGTATCGTTAGCGCCACCCAGTGATGCAGAGAGAAGAGAATAGCAACTCCTTTTCAAGAAAGACTTGAAGGGGAGTTGATTTTGACAAACTATATGTCATTCTGTCTGTATTGCTACATATTTGTCTTTCTGCCTTTTCCCTTGTTTTTTTTTTATCTCAACTACCTCTATTTATTCTTCTCAAACGCCTCCTTTCGGCTTTCCTCTCTTCTCGCCATCTCCTATCTTGCACCTTAATCTTTCAACACCCTGGCACTCCCTTTTCTTGCTTGCTTGTTCTGTATTTTTTCTCCCTGTCGCCACTTCTTTTGCCGATGTCAGTTGTGCTGTCTCGTGTACTGTTTCTACAAATCAATCGCTCCATTCATCTCGTGTCATCTGTGTTCCAGAGAGCTGGATATGTGCGCTCTCTCCTCTCCTCTGTCTCCACTGACAGCCACCTCTCCACTTTATCATCGCCGAGCAGATCAGATCGGAACTGGGCCAAGTAACTCAGTGCTGGATAAATGGAAGGTGGCCCGTGAGTGAGGATTTATAGGACTGGTTGCCCAAGCTGAAATGAAATAGGTTAGTTCCCTATTGTGATCATATGGTTTATTTGCTAAAGATCCTTGAGCACAGCGAGCAGTGCATTCAAATTACAGTTCCCGAGACTGTGGGTAAAAAGGGTTATTATATATTGGAGAGTTTACTGTTTTCAGTGCTCTAGAAATCAAGCATCTGTGTGCAAAGACATCAGATCATGTGTCAGTAATCTGCAGCTATTTTGTGCCTTCAGGTGAGAAAACAAAAATGGGTTCTGCATAACCATTAACAACTCTTACGGCAGTTAAGCGAGTGGTTTGGTAGTGAGCAGCTGAGATTGGAAGAATTCAGCAACCCATCCACCCACTCACACACACACACGCGCGCGCACGCAGGCCCACACACATGCATGCACCCATAGCAAAAAAGTCATTTGTTCTACCTCATTAGCATGTATTGTGGCGAGCGGGCGTAACACACTGAAAGGTGAAATGGGTCCGCCATGAATAGCACACCAGTCGGCAGAGGAGAGGAAAAGGAGGGGGGAGGAGAGCGGGTGTGTGTGTGTGTGTGGGGGGGGGGGTTGTCCAGATGGCTGGGGACCTGCCGCACACACAGGGAGTCTCTCGCTCGCTTTTTTTACGTCTCTGATTGCACCGTTTCGACTATACTCACTTTCACTTGCTCTCTTTTTGCAGCTCCCTTTTTTTATCACTTCCTTCAACACACACACAACAAAGGCCAAACCCATATGTAACCTCCTTTACTCCAGAGTTGTTGTTCACATGCAGCCATCGTGCCCACACACACATATACTGTATGATTACTGTATATATATATATATACTCTCACAGGCAATGTGTGACCAGGAGACAGAGTGCAGTTAATTGCAGCCCAGTGGAGACCCAGTTGTAGCCAATTGCACTTCTACACAAGATGGACTCCTTCTCTCCTCCTTCATGTCTCTTTCAACCTCCTCCTCTTTTCTCTTCATCCATTCCTCTACCATCCACCTTGTCGTTTGACCTTTCTTTTTCTATAGGTGTCTCCTTTAAATCCACCCTTCCTCTTCTTCTCTTCCTTTCTCTTCCCCCATAAATTAAACATTTTTGTTTGTTAGATACACTAACTGTCCAACCAAAAGTCTGACATGTTTTGGACAGATTTCATATAGCGTCCTTCTTCAGTTTGATGACTGGGGTATGATGACTATGTTTGATATGCAGTATTGAGACTCTGTTTCTGGCGAGTTACATCAGATTGCACTAAAGCTGAGGCCATCTTTGGTCGATCCTTTGACTACGAAAGAGGAGAGAGGGAGTCATAGAGAGGAAGAGTACTGACGTGTGCCCTGATGTTCTCTTTCCTTTTCTCTCAGTATTGTGTAGTGCTGCCAGAATATCTGTTCATTTATCTTCCCATCTGTGTGTGTATGTATATCAGTCTGCCAGTCTGTCACTGACTCTCTCTTTCTCTCATCCTTCTTCTCTTGATTCTGTCTCCCCAGACCCTCCCTCTCTCCCCTCTCCTCTACACTTTTGCCTCTTTTCCTGTGTCTCTGTCAGACTATGTCTTCCCTGAGTGTCTGGTAGAGAATCACTATGGTCTCCACTGGGGTGTAAACTGTGTGGGGTTCTGTGTATTCTGTAGGCTGTGCACACACACGCATATATACCCGCACATCGATTTTAGACAGCACACAACCAGAGGTTAGTGGACAAAGAATACAGGAAAGGGAATAGAGGGAAGGAGGCACACATATCCGTGTGGTGATGCAGTATATTTACATCCTTTTGCATATAGCAAGCTCTCTTGCTTCCCCTCCTCTTTTCTCTCACACACATCGTTCTGTGCCATTAAACCTACACATGCCAAGTGGCCAGAGGCTGTCTCATGGGAGTTCAGTGTGTGTGTGTGTGTGTGTGTGTGTGTACGTGTGTGTCTCACTCCATCACCCCCACTATTCAAGTCCACCTCATTGACTCATCATTGAGTGGGCCCTCCAAAGCTCTATTGAGTTTATCAAGTCTTCCACAAAAAACCCCCCCCCCCCCCCCCCTTACACACACACATAGGATGGCTCCGTCCCACGCAAAAACAGCCACGACTCTCCATTGAAATCCCCTTAGCAAAACGTTTTCTTCTCATCAGCATTGTGTGACTATTCAGTTTGTTAATGCGCCTGTATTAAGAAAGCCTTTTATTTTCCTTTTTTGAATTTAAGCACATATATTAACCCATATATTGAGAATGAACTCTTCAATTGCCTGAATACGAGGTGAAGGGGGAAGTGTGAGGAGGCAGGAGAAGAGGGAGATCTGTGTTTTGGATGCAGCGAGCTTACTTGAAGCCACAATATTGCAGCTTCTTGACAAGTTGACTTGTTTAATACTTGAATAAAGTAAGCCCTTGATGCTCATTCACAGACACACTCACACACAGAGAGTGTAATTTAACACAGCATGACTCATATCCCATACAATTGTAAATGTGGTATTTGCAATGCGAGTGCCCGGAATGTATTTGTCCCTTTTTAACAAAAGTGTTGAAATGGCTGAGAATGTCATTATAACAAACACGTAAAATTATAGACATTACAAAACGTAGACCAATGCAAACAATCATCACTATTTGGCCGCAGAGTTTTGCTAAGCTTTTGTTGCTGCCAGTTGGATGATGTGTTTTAGCAAGCCTCTCACTAAAGTATTTGTTTGGTTGCGTACGTCTGTTGCTGTTATTACATGTTTTTGTTGTGGATGAGATGGTGAAAGTGGGACTGATTCCAGGCAATCTGGGACAAAGGATTGAGAACAAATTACTTGAAAAGATCCTACAACACCTTGCTTCCACACATATGAAACTATTTCATTGGTGCGGTGAGCCATTAAAGCCTTATGAGGTTAAACGCTTCCACCATAACTGACTGATCACATAGTTTGACTGGCATCAGCTGGTTAGCATGCCAGGCCTTCCTGGCACTGATGCTGAAAATAATCAATAGCAGATCTCTGATTACAATAACTGAAAGGTTGGATATGAAGTTAAGCTCCCAACTGCTGTTTATTGAATAAACTAAATCCATTGTATCAATGTCTGCTTATGAAAGGAAATATGAGCTTAAAGAGAGAGACTACGTGTATGTGAATGTGAGTAATTTTCAGGGCCACAAATCTCAAGGGAGCTGGTGGAGCTATTGCTGTTGTTTATCAACGCGCACACACACACATTTTCACTCTCATCTGTCTCTATCTCGTCTCTCTCTGTCTTATTATATTACTTTATCCCTTTCTCTCGCTCTCTCTCCTCCATTACTGGCATTTTAAGCAGCTCACTAGGGAACATGAGGCTTGTTGGCAATAATGTTAAGATGCTTTGTCTCTCATCCTCATTGTTTTGGGAACACACACACACACACAAAGAGAGGTAAATGCAGTTAAAAGGGGGTTCAGGGGACTTTTGGTGCCTTTTTTGCTACCTTCCTGAACCTGAAACATGGTGCATGAGATTATGTGAATGTGTATGCTTGTGTGGGTGTGCATGTGTGCAGATGCCTGCAAGCTGACAGAGTGAAAGCCCAGACATATGTTAATCAGATGTTGTGATGATGGCAGAGCAGAAGGCGAGAGCACTGGAGGGAGGAATGAGGGGTGAAAAGACACAAAGAGCTTTTAAAAGACAGAGCGAGAGAGGAAACTGAAAAAGGAGCCACTGTTGAAGATGAGGAGAGGGATGTGGAGGGAAGAAATGGGGAGGAGAACAGAGAAAATGACAGGAAGTGGTGCAGTAATTCATTTTTTAACTGCAAAAAACCCCTGCTGAAAATCGATCCAATCCATTAGTTCAACTGAATGGACCTACCTATAAGTTTGAGGTCACTAAACAAAAATGCTAAATGTTTCCTGTAGGTACTGGTTACATTATCCATACACAGTGGGGTTTTTCTTTTTTTTTCTTAGATTTTAGTATAACATGTTTCAGCCTGGTAGCAATATCTGATATCTGTATCATATAAAGTAAACTAGTGTAGGGCTGGGCGATAATCCAGTTTTAAAGCTGCTATAATCATTATTCATATTTTAACAACGTATGAAATGACTACATGTAATGTGAACAGGGTCGCTTGTAGAGATGATGCCACAGAGAATTATCACCAACTCTGCAGTTTCCCTTTAGCACTATGGAGCTTTTTTTAGCATCTTTTGGCACATTGTTTTGGTTTTATGGCCCACAAGTTTACTCTCACTACTCTCATCAATTTTGCTTCCAGTTGTTTTCAGGGAAAAAGCTCTAATACAAAATCAGCCAAGCCCCATATGTCAGACAAAGTTAGCACGTCAGATAATGTAAGCGTGCTATATCACCTTTATAAGGTGATATGTCACTGTATAAATAGTTTCATTATGATATGATCATATTGTGTTATTGTCCATATTAATGAGCCCAAGTAATGTAATTCAAACCTAAGAAAATAAGCTATGATTCTGGTATGATACGTAAGAAGAGATTAGGTCTAATGTAATATATACAGGGGAATGCATTTAATTGCTTTGCAAATCTACTGTATTATTTTTTACAATTATTTTAACATTACATTATTTTGCATATACAGATCGAATTATAAATTGATAATTCTGTATCAATACAGAGAGCAAATCTGAAGTTAGTACAAAGGCAAGAAGGTCAGTGGCTCAATAAACAGATCAGACAGAGAAAAATAGAAATAGAGAGAAATAATTAGAAAAAGGTAAAATCAAGAGGAAGAGAACAGAAGAAGAGAGTTGGAAAAAGGAGAGATGTGGGGCATTCATACTCAGGAGAGTTCAGAGGGGGCAGAGAAGCAGCAGACGGCTGCTCCAAATGGATTTTCCTTGTTTGTAATGAGGCTACTTCTTCTGCCGCTGCCAGAGCATGTGGTGTTTTTGGGGGGTTGGATGGAGAGAAGAATGGAGCGGTGTACAGAGCTGGACGAGGATGAGTGGTGAAAATGGGTAAAAGTGGTAAAGAGAGATCAGGAAGAAAGGAGCAGCAGGAGGAGGAAGGTGACTGAATGAGAAAGGAGGATCAAAAAGAGTAAGAAAAATAGGAGTGGAATAGCGTTCTATCGTAGATCTTTCTGATGGTGTTATGCAGTGGCCAGAGGGAGGGGGATGAGTGGGGGAGAATGGGGAGGAAGGGAGGAAGAAAGAATTGATGGTGGGAGAAACCAACAGTTATTGCAGGTAGTGGTGGCCAGTGAGAGAAAAAGAAATAAATGGAGCAAGGAATAGGAAAAGAGGGGAGATTTGTGATTGAAAATATTACAGCTGTTGTGTTGTAGAAGAAAAAATAGCTTGGTGGTATTCCAAAACTCAAGCTGTTAAACTGTGATGTAGGGATACAAATATTAAGATAAATGGAACAGTGTATGGGAAAGTAACAATGTTTTCAATGCTATGTTCAGCAAATGAGCTAAATCACGTGTGAACATACTCCAGCTGAACAAAAAAGGACATGGACTATGTGTGTAGTACTTGTGTCTTTCCTTGGCCTTCATTTTCAAACAGTGGTTCAGAGGGTTTAAATGAGAAACATATGAGAGAGAGCTTCACCCAAGGCAAAACTCTGCTAAAGACAGTGACCTGTTTTGGCTTTCTTTTGATGTGAATTCCACGGTTCTGAACTCATTTCACCTTCCCACTTCTCTTCTCCTCCTCCTTTTTATTTTCCTCTCCCCTCTCCTCTTTACTTTTATGCTTTCAACTGCTGTTGTCCCTCTATTTATCTCTCCACATTGTTTTTTTGTTCTTTTGTTCTCATTTTCACTCACTCTTCTCTGAAGAGGAACACTGTGTAATATAATGGAGACAGGGTGATATTCTTTCTTCTCTTCTCACTACCTTACATTCACTCCTTTTGTTACACATGTTTTTCATCACCATCAGCTCTGGTTTCCATAGGTCTTGTGTGATGTATTCAGGGTAATCTGACATGTGTTTTTATATGTATACATGCCAAAGCCTATATTAACTGCATCACACATGTATTTCAGTATGCGTAAACCACATAAGGACACCTCTTATGGTCTCTCATCTCATTTGTACATCTGATAGGGAGAGACAGAGCAAATAGAGGAAAGCAGGTTTAGAAGAAAGCCTCTGTGGACTCTGTCTGTCTTGGTTAATTCCAGGTAACCTGAAAAAGACCTGTCAAGTAATGACAGGTCTTTATTTTAGATCTTAATCTTATTTGGCATGATATAAAAAATACATGTTAAGTGTCAATACACAGGTGGTCATAACTTAACACAGGAATCTGTGACTTGGAAATTCAACCGATAAGATGAGGCGTGATGAGAGAATGTGAGGGAGGGAGGGGAGAGACCGAGAGTTTATATGACAACAAAAACAAGGGCAGAGAACGAAGCTGAGGGAGAAGTCAGAGGCAGTGCACAGATGGCGAGCTGTCAGTGACCGGCTGTACGTGTGTGTGTGCCTTTCTGCGTGTGTGTGTGCGCAGTGTTCATGCCATGCATATTTGTGCATGCTGCATGTATGTGGAATTGCATGTCTCCCCCTGCTTTCCTTGTGTGGATCCATGCATATGTGTGTGTGTGTGTGTGTGTGTCTGTGCCCTCTGAGCTGAGGAGAGGTACTGTATGTGCGCAGAGCTGTTCTTCCCAGATGGCCCTGGCAAACAGACACTGCAAGGCTGGCAGAGTTGGCACGACTATGCAGTGCACAGTTGGTACTGCCAGCCACCATGCTCTCCCCTATGTACCGGGGCGAGGGTACCTGCTGCCAGCCGCCGGAGCTCATTGACTGACTGGCAGGCTGTCTACCAACTGACTTTTTCGGTTGTTAAAGTTTCTCTGTCTGTTTGATCTTAAGAGAGCACCCTTTTACCCTAAATCAATATGAATTCATTGTTCAGAAGCAGCACTTCACAAATCTGTAACAACTGCATCTAATGAAAAAACACAGTCGAAGCATGAAGCAACATCAGATTTCTTGTCAAAAGGATTCACATCACACCTTGAGCATTAAAACGGTTTCAACTGTACACCCCTGCATTCTAATTACATTCCATTGTTCCAGCAAGAGCTTTCATGTCTTAATTTCATTGTCAAATCATTAAACAGCGATGTGTCTTAACACACTTCTCTGATCATGATGATCTATAGGCCTCTGCTGGCAGGTTGCCAGCACTAGAGGCTTTCCAACTGAATGCCTTGATGTTTTCTCTGTGTTAAGAAAACAAGCAGATTTGTATAAGATTGAATTGCTACCGAGTAAAACACTGCATTAGTGTGTTTTTGTGTTTCTGTGTGTGGATGTGTGTGTGGCAGATGCACAGGAATGCATATGACTGTCTGTGTGTGGGCTTTGGTGGTGTGGGAGTGGTGGTGGCAGTGTACGCATGTGACTGAGTCTATAAGTGTGTGTGCCTCTGAGGAAGCAGCTGTGCGAGCGGTAGTGTGTGCCAGGTCGGGAAGACTTAAGCAGAACCGAGGCACTGTGTGTGTGTGTGTGTGTGTAGTCGTGTCTGCATGTGTGTCTCCATTCTGGAGCATATGTGTGTGCATGTGTGTGTGTGTCTGTGTTCTTGTGTGTTTGTGTGTATGCAGGAAGGGGGGTATTTTGGCCACCCATCTGTGCTAGGCTATTTCGCTACTGTTTCTGCAGGCACACACACACGCACAGTCAGACACACACAGACACACAGAGTACTGTGCCAGGCAAGCTGTTCACTAGCTGGCGCTGGCAACGCGCCAGAGAGAGTGGTGGCATCCATCTGTAGCACTGGAGAGCGGTTAGGCTGTGTGTCTGAGTCTGTGTGTGTGTATTTGTGTTTATGCTGCAGAAAAACCAAACAATGGGATTGTTGTGATGATGCTATTAGTAGCATTGGTGGTGGGTGTGGGGACAGAGTTCAGAATTGTGCTGGTTAAAAAGCTGCTGTTGGTTTGATGGAGAGTGGGAGGGGATGTGGGAAGGACAGGGATCTAAAGCAACGCCTGCAGAACAAAGACTGCAACATGTGTCCCACAGTGCTGAGTTAACTTTCATGGAGTCTGAGAAAAGTTTCACTGCTCTGTACTGAGGATTCTGGCTACTTAGGGTTAACAGCAGGCAAAAAAACCCAGAAATGATACTACCCACACATTTCAGATAAATTAGGGCATTGTCACCGATATGAAGTTGGTGTATTTATAATTCATTTGAAGTTGAAGATAATCATATTACATTTACATATGGCATACACAGATCGTAATATTTAATAATGTATCAATGTATCATGTATCATTATGTAAATGTAAGGCTAATCAATTTATGTTTTTATCAAATTTCACACAAAACCTCAGATCCGTTTTTTAACTGGATTTAAGTTTGAATTTTTAGTTTTATGTTCTAATATTTGGTTTGTTTTGTGCTCAAAGAAGATAGTGTTCATTGCACATTATAGTAATTGGGGTCCTGTGGCAGTGAGGATGGCTCAAAAAAGTGCATCATCTAAGAGAAAAATAAATCGAAATCTTGAATGAGCTGCTGATTGTGAGTGTCTTAAAGCAACAGAAAGACAGAATAAATGCAAACTACAGTATTTGAGAAATGCTATTTCTAAACCCATTGTATAATTCTTGTTTTCATCTGATGTTCACACATTTTTTTATATTTAAATCAAATACAGATACATTTTCGGATTAATAATGAAATAATGAGTCCTATGTAGAGGAGCTATCACATATACTTTACCTAGAGAACAGAACATTTTAATCCAGGCAGCAACTCTTTGGTCGACTTGCCTCTGTCACTGATTTTTTTCACATCAGTGTATGTCAGAGCTTTGTTGTAAACTGGTATTCTTTCCCATTTTGAGATCCATTCTTCTTGTTTGTCCTTGGACTCAGATGGCTGTAGGCTGACAGGGAGGTGAGACAGTGAAAGGTGAAATGATGGGGAGGAAAGAGCAGAGGAGAAAGTGTGTAATGGTCAGATGAAAGGAGACAAAGACACATTGCTGACTTTGAATCGTCATAGTGGTACTGCGTGTGTGTGTGTGTGTGTGTGTGTGTGTGTGTGTGTGTGCAGAGGCCATCCCTCTGCCGCCTTTGCCTCCAGCCGTACTCTACTCTCAGCCACTCAGAGCCATTAGCAAACCATGGTCACCATATCACACACAAGCACACAGGTACACACACACACACTATGTAAGCCTGGAAATGCCCTCGTGCGAGGTCGCACCAACCACCACTCTCTGGATCTCTGCTCACCAGATGTGACTAAGACCCCATTTTTAAACATCTTCTCCTGCAGGGGACAAGAGGGAGGGGTGGAGGAGAGGGAGAGGGAGCGTAAAAAGAAAAGAGAGTAGCGGTTTTCAGAGAAAGGGCGGTGAGGGGTAAAGTTTTTTTTTCTATTTTGCAAATCTGGTTCTACTTAGCAGAGCCCTGGAACACATTTCAGAAATTGCAGACATATTTTTTCGGAGCAGTTTTAAGGGAAGATAGTTAACCGGCAGTAATTTCCAACACATGGCAGCCGTCATGTGATATTTTTGAAAACACCAGGCAGACGGGCTGGTCCCCCACCCTCCTGGAACCCTTCCTCCCTTATCGTTACCCTCTGCTCTCTTTTTTTCTGTACTTGTACTCTGCCTCTTGCATTTGATTTCCCACTCTGACTCAAATAGGCACCTAATGTTATCGCTCGTTTTCAGTCCCTTTCTTCAGCATCCTCACCTCACTTTTCCTATCTCTTCCTTCTTTCTAGATCTCTGTTTTCCACATCTGTTTCACCCTTTCATCCCTGTATGATTTCCTACCCAGCACACACAGTAACTGCATTCTCACTTGGCCTTCATTGTGCAGAACCCCATCCATCCCCCACTTCACCCATCCTTTCTCTCCCTCTGTGCCTCTGTCTATGTGCAGTAACTGTCATGTAAAACACGAGGGCCTTTACTGTCTGTTGAAAATTGATTTTGCCCCCGAAGACAGTTATATGATTCCTTTAAGCATGGATACACACATGCAGAGACAAATTGCCTGAAAGAGCATGTTCCATCTAGCTTAAGGAGATATAACAGGGACAAAGATACAAATTACCACTTGGGCATATGTGTGTATCAGTGTGTATCAATGTGTTTGTGTTTAGAGATGGAGTGCACGCATAAGTGATTTTAAACTGTCCTTGTGCTACAAGGGTCCAGCAGTTCACAGAGGGTTTGTATTTGTGTGTGTAGCTTTTTTTCAACATTGACAGCAGAATAGCTTTGTGTTTATAGGCCCACAAACGGAAAAATACACAGCCCACAATAAGATTCACATAGTGAGGTTGTTCTATATACAGTGTTATCTTAAATATGTTGCAACAATATTAATCCTCAGCAACACAACTGATATATTTACTATATTACAATGGCATGAAATGAAAGGTAACCCACTGGCTGTGCGCGAAGCTTAGGAAAATAAAGCCATGTGTCGTCAGCATTAGGATGTGGGTTCCATGTTTTTGTGAGTCCTTCTCTGCTGGCGTAGAGTCTTGCCTGGGAAAACACCCAGATCCATTTGGGTTCACTTGGCTCTGTGTCGGCATGGCATCAGAAAAGGAACCAAACTGTATACAGAAAGCATTTTCTAATAGGATGGCTTCCATCAGATGGCTAAACAGAGCTCACCAAAGCTTACATCTGATTTATGTCGCTCTGTTTTTCCCAAAAAGAAGAGACATTTATATCATTACTTTGAAATCATGTTGTTAATGGCAATTACAGACCAGATTTATTCAAATAACCACCCCTTTTGATAGAGTTTTCTAAATATTTTGAGCCCAGCTTGGCCCTGCTGTGGAAAAATTTCTGATGGCAATATGTTTCTAGTTCAGCTATCTCTATAATAATGGTAAGCGCTCCCTCTTGCTGCTCATTCTCCGTCACACTGTAGGCTACATATACTCATGTTTTCTTTACCTTTACCTCTACCTGACCCACTTCTTTCCCTCCTCCACCCTCTTCCTGTATTTTATTCCACCTCCCATTCCCATTGCCTGTCTTTATTTTACAAGAACCTGTAGTTTGATTTTGCCTGACAACAAGATGTGGCAGGAATCGGCTCGATTTGAGAGGACTCGTAACAGGCACTGTGAATCATTTTTATTGTTCCTTAACACTTTCTTCCCCTCACTCTCTCTGCAAGAAAGACTTTATTTCAACAGATGGGTAAACCAGACATTACTATAAATCTCTTTTTTGAAAAAGAGTGAAAGATGTCTAGTGTTATACACCACATATGTTTTATTGTCCAGTGTGTGTGTGTGCAAAGTCTGAGGTGTTTTGCAGGATTTATGTGTTTAGTTTATGTATTTTTGTGTTTGTGTGCATAAGTGCATGTGCGTGCGTATTATTGTTTGTGTGATGGAACAGATGGTGTTCAGACCTTTGTGTGCGATTGAAAAATCTCCTTATGTCTTTGCTGGCTCTGACAAAGTGTAAACACACGATGTTACACTGAGAGAAAAATACAGATATGGTGAGAGATTGAAAGGACTGTCAAAACTGATCAGGAGCAGATCTTTTTGCAGTGTTTTATTGCTGTGTTTTGCCATCATTCTTTAACTCTTTAACTCCGTCTATCCTGTAAATTCTGCTATTTATTATATTACAGCAAGATAGTGTCACAGTTATTTGAAATGAAGACAAAACATTAAGCTTAATGAGGAAAAAACGGAAAACACTTATTTTGAATACTGCAGTTTCTCTGAATATATTCTTATGTTGTCAATTGTTATGCGGTGTTGTTTAATCTAAAATATAACAATTATGACACACTTAAGGTCCTTTTCTCTCATGATACAAAATTGTATTGCATTGTATAGTGACCTTTAACCCAACATTCCTCCTGTAAAAGTTGGTCTCAAGGAGAAACTCCAACCTTGCTAGCGAGCCATTTTTTAGATAAGAAAATTGCCAGATGTGGCTTATTTCTTCAATCTGACTGGTTGTTGGATAAGAAAAACTTTATGATATTCAGATTAGTGGATCCCATTAAACTATTAAACTGCTTCACCAGCTGGCCGGTCAGGACAACATTAGTTTCACAGAAATATATATATATATATATATATATATATATATTCTAGTAATGTGCTGTGTGACAAATGAGTTTGTCAAAATCCGTACTATTATGGCTACTTATAAGAAAAATAATTACTATTATTAAAGCCTTCCCAATTACTTTGAAAAATGGCAAACAAATATATTTTTTCTTGTTGGAAGTTTTTTTCAGCAACTTTGATTTAATAAACCAAGTGTATTTTGAACATCAACAGACACAATAGAGCAAATTTTGTTTAAAAGGAAAGAGAGGGTATAGCACCAGTGTTTGATGTAGGATATATACTAAAATACCAGGTAACTAGTATTGAAGTAGTGTGTAAAGGAATGATAGCATTGAATGTATGATGAGTTATAGCTAATATGCAGATTTCTTTAATAGCAAAGTTCAGTTGAAGGGAAAACTGTATCACACCGTACCCAAAGTCCCTGCATCATTTAATGTTGCTGGAAGATGAGATGAAGCGGAAGAAATGTGTATTCACCAGCAAGTGTTCACAGTGGGAAAGAGTGATGAAAGGAGGAAAAGAAAGTCGGGACCGACATGGAGAAAATGAGAGAGGGATGGCAGGAAAAAAGTGAGGTAGAGCAAGAGTGAGAGGGAGAAAGTAAAAAGGGGAAAAAGGGACACACTGATGGTGGTGCTGCTCTCCTCTGCATCATGCTTCTACTGGGGAGGGAAATAAATAAGATGATGGAGAGCGTGTGTGTGTGTATGAGAGAGAGAAAGTTGTGTTGTTTTGCTTGCAATGTGTGTACTCATCCTTGCAGTGTGTCTGTGTATGCACTTGTGTGTGTTTGTGGGCTTGTGGTAGGGCGTTGCATCCATACATCTTCTTGACAAGCGGGTGGAGTTTGATGGGACATGCTCTGCATACTGCTCCATCTGGCTGCTGATGACTCTGTGTGTGCGTGTGTGTGTGTGTGTGTGTGTGTGTGTGTGTGTGTGTGTGTGTGTGTGCATGGTCTAGAGGAGAGGGATGATGGAAAGAGAAGAGGGGTTACTACACTTGCATACCGATAGATTTCTCTTGTTTCTGTGTGTACTCCGTCTGAATCTCAATCGTCCCACCTGTCCCTCAACTGTGTTCTTTAACACATCCGTCCCCCCCATTCTCTCCATTTTTATCTCTCTCTTGTGTCTGTCCCCTGCTCCCTCTCTCCACATCTGTACCCAGCACACAGAGCAATCACCACAAGCCACTATCACACCATCTCTCTATCGCTTCATCTATTTCATTAGCTATCTGTTCCACTCCCTCTCTTCACACATTAACGTGTACTGTGTATGTGGGGGGGGGGGGTATAACACACCCAGAGGCACCATTTTGCACAGAAATTCGCATGCTTTGGACATTAATGCTCAATTCACAGGCTTCCTGCGGCTTCAGTGCCTCACGGTTTTCACTTCAACACCTACATATCAATGTGTGCGCTGAAGGTATTATGCAGGTCTAGATTATATGTTTGCCTGTGTGTGTGCAGGGCCTAAGTAGGTCAGTCTATATACATTTTTCCATTTAACTTCATGATGATGATATCTTATGTCTGACTAATACAATCTTGTGCTCACACAGGCGCCAGTGCACCGAAAATTGTTTATGTCACAGCCGCCAACTCTCGAAAATTCACCCAGCGTGATTGAAATCCATTGTCGTTTTGAAAAATGGGATTTGCCTGTGTGAAATAGTCTCAAGTGGCATATTACTGCCACTGTTATCACATCATTTTCTGGGTCTCCAACTGTACCATCATAGCGTGCACATACACTCATGCAAACACACGTACACACAGCGGCAATTCTAGCTTATGAAGTGTGTAATTGAGATTGTCTGACTCTATCTCCTGATGATAGACTTTGAAGTCATTGTAGCCTCTATGAATAATCTAAAATATCAAGGTTAGGCAATGTTGTCCCCGTTTTGCAAGGTGATTTGAATACGAAATGACCTCATAGCTTTGTGGGTGATGATGAAATGTCTTAGGTTTTGATATAACATTGTATTTTTGCCTTGAGTTGTGGGTTAGCAAAGTCCCCTCTGTAACATATTGAACTGTTTCTCAGGGACCGCGTTCATTCTAGATATCGTTCATTGCAACAACCTTGTTTTAGGCGAGTGATGTAACTTGCATGTAACCTTAGAAAAGGCGTGTATCACAAGTCAGCAGGGGGATAAAATTTATTTTCTTTGAGCTTGGCTGAAAGAGGGTACGAGTGAGATGGAGAGATAGGCGAGGAAAGAAAGAAAGCAAGAAAGAGAGATTTTGCAGACATTGAGGATCACATAATCATGGACGATACAAACGGGTGATGTAAGTGTGAACACAGCCATGTGAGTGACAGGTAGTTGTCCAGGGTTCTGCCTCATTTCTAGGATCGTTCTGTGAGTCAGAGGGATAGATTGTAAAGAGATTAAAGAAGAATTCAACTTTTGCTTTGTTATTGTAACAGGGAGTGTTTGAGAGAGATGTTGGAGAGATGTGAGGTATTCAAATTCATATATTTTATTCTCAAATGATAACACAGAGAGTACAGTAAAACCTAAACTATGGTGGTTTATAGGTGGGGTTCCCAACATGGGATTTTGAAAGATAAATCTGAGGGGTTGTAAAATGATTAACAAAATAGGAACAAAGGGGGTAAAAACACTTCAGTTGCAAACAATTGTTTATTTGTTGTGACTTTTCTCAAATCTTTGCTTTTTTCTTGTAAGTTTTACCCCTTCAGTCCTCTAAAAAAAAAATGTTAAACTGAAAAAAGAGAACATCCCTCTTTGACTGAACAAATTTGCAATCTGTGACTGCGAATAGGCATTGTTTGGCTATAAAGGGTCACAAGCCAAAAATGTTGCCATTTTTGGAATAAACCAGTAATTCATACCAAAAGATCGCTCACTACACAGCATTGCAGCAGCACTGGTGCTATTCATTTAATCCCAAGTTTATGTAGACAAAGCAAATACAACCTCATCCCTCCTGAGAGCTCATAATTCAGTCATATATCAGTGTAATTACCTTTGACACAGACAATTGGATAGCTGGGAAACAATATACCAAATACATTTAATGAGGCATAGAGCCCTGGGTTTGAGTCTCATTCAGGCCACTCATACTACAAATATTTGAACTAAGAGCTCCTTTATGATGCTTTAGATAAAACCACACACCAAGTGGCAGTTGTGAGACATTAATCACTGTCATCCAAAGGCATGATCGTCAATAAGTTTGGCACCTCTGCCTGCATAGAGTGCACGAGTGAATCAACACACATTTTAGAGGCTCTTCTGTTCCTTTATAGCTAATTGCTGCCTCTTCAACAACCGTCCTCATCCTCTTCAATCCATTAATTCCTGGACAACAGCACTTCTGAGAAGTCGTAAAGTGAGTTAGGCAAAGTCAAAGCACTCATCACCCCTTTCCATTAAAGCTCTGCACATCAATACCTGTCCAGTCCTGGAATGCCATCCATCCGCCGGCCACAGATCTGCTGCTTCGCCTACAATGTGCAACTGGCGAGGCAGTAACAGGGCTAATAAATGGACAATAGATGTGCATTAAGTTCAGCCATTAACTTTTAACAGATGTATTAGACTGGAGGAGACGCCCGACTTTGTTTTCAAGGTTGTTTAAGGTTGCTTGTTCAGGTGGTGCTTTTTGAATTGAATTATGTATGAGGTAGCAGGCACTTGCTATTGTTGAGCTTTGCTCTATTGCTGTAATAAAATGCGGGCTTGTCTAACTGTCGTCTGCGGACATATTTTTTTATTTAAAATATACATGCCATATTTGCTCATGGAAATGGATAGCACACATACAGTATATGTTGTGATATGCCTGTTTTCAATAATGTGCTTCAGTTGCAAGTTGTATGTTTATTTTTCACAAAGACTGGGTAAATTACCTTGTGGAGGGAGTATTGCTATTGATTCAAGTGGCATAGTAACTGCTGAGTGAATGGCTGGATGCAGCCCTTGTTGGTTGGTATGAAGCCATTGATTTCATTCTGCTTATATGCTTTGCAGTGCTCTCAATCAAAACAGAAACAGAGAAGATGCTGTTTGTAAATCATAAAAGTGTGTGTGTGTGGGGGGGGGTTGGTGTTAGAGAGAGAGAGAGAGAGAGAAAGGGAGAGCGAGAAAATGTTATTGCCTGGATGCATGTGTATGTACATACAAGGATTTTACACTAATTCATTATTTATCCTTTATCTTCTTCCCCTGAGGGAATGCAGAGTGTCATTCCCTCAGGGTTTATATTTCTCTCATCTCACCCAACGACTGCCATCCAATCACAACTCTGAACCAGGTGTTAATCCCCAATTACAAGCCTGTAACCAAACTCATCGTTTCATACTGCCGCAGGGCCCGCAGAGCCATGCAGGGGTTCAGGTAGATCTTGAGGCCGGACTTTTGTGCCGCCCCCCCCCCCCCCTAATGTATTTTACATTGTGATTTCGAAATATTTCAAGTTTTGATTGTGAACAAATGTTGACATTTTTCTGTTCTTTTTAGAAGAGTAATACCCCAGTGAATGATGCTCCAGTCTTCCCTTAAAACACCCCTTTTTTTTCTTGTAAATTGATTATATTGTTACTTTGCACTTAGGGGGCTGATGGTCAGCATTTGATTACAAATTCCTTTGTGGTGAAATGAGGCATTTACCTTATTCATTCCCCTATCTAGTCACAAAGATTAAGGTAATTTTAAGATGAGGAAATTACCACATAATTAGAAAAGCCAATATACAGAACTATGGAAAGCATGAGCTCAAAGATCCAGCAAAACAGGATAAGTAGAACCATGTGTGATAGGGTAACTTCTCTCTATTTAACTTGGGCTTTTTAAGCTTATACATGTAGGGTCTTTGTGTTTGACTGGAAAATGATGAATTACCTTGGGTCCTGCCACCTGGCCGTCTTTTTTAATGACCCTGTATTTTCATAGATCATATGTTACGCAGGCATACAGGATATGATAGCTGGCAGCCAGAGGTAAAACTATACATGTTTCCACTAGCTATACTGCTATATCCTGAATTTATAAAATAAATAGTCAGGTCCGGACTTTTTTACTGTGGTGAAATTAGAGAAGTAAACCTTTCTCAGTCTGGCCAGGTCGGGAGGATGAAGAGAAAGGTTGTGTGTGTATGTGTGACAGAGAGAGATGGAAGTAGAGAGAGAGAGACAGCTGAAGCACAGTGAATATACAGTTAAAGGTTTGGACAGTCGCTCTGTTTTCTCTGTCTTCTCTTCACATTCACTCTTCTTTCACCTCCATTCCTCTGTTCTCTGCTTTCCTAATCACTCAGCTTTTTTCCACTAATCTCTACTCTGTATCCATTCATGCTGCTTTTTGCAATTTATCCCTTTTTCCCTGCTTCTGCCAAGCTAAAGCTTGTGTTATAGTATGAGTCAATGATTACCTTACATTAATGATTTAATTTTAGCAGTATAATTGAATAAGTTGAGTCAAACCCACCCTAATCTGAGATATTTAGCCCAAACTGGATCTTTAACCCTAAAAGACACAGTAGCTAGAGACTACACTGCTCCTTATGTTTTACTGACTGACACTGCCATTCTTAGAGCTGGTACACTGACATGTTTAAGCAGCAATATGCTGTTATCACGATATTCTCTTTTTGTGAAATGTGAATTTTGTGAATTTTATTTAATTTTTCAAACAGATCTCAACCCATTTAGTCAGACACTGTCAGAGGACAGAAAAGGAAGAGTGAAGAATCATCACATCCGCTCCCCAGACAGAGGTCACACATCTCCCTACAAACCACAGATGACTGTCCCTCAGTAACTAGGAGGGGTCAATTGATGAAGTCACTGGGAATGTTGGATTTATCAG
Source organism: Coreoperca whiteheadi (assembly GCA_011952105.1). Taxonomy (NCBI): domain Eukaryota; kingdom Metazoa; phylum Chordata; class Actinopteri; order Centrarchiformes; family Sinipercidae; genus Coreoperca; species Coreoperca whiteheadi. The sequence goes on from CM022477.1 coordinate 13,782,964, forward strand.
GCTCCCAGCACACTGTCAAAAGAAACTGGATCTAAAACCAGTGACCTTGTATCTCACAGTTTTTCACAGTAAACCATTAAAGACGCCATATCATAACTGTTACTGAACATGTTGCTGGTCATGTGTAATGTAGGGCAATCACTATGTAATATATCTTGAATATTTCTTGTGATTGTTTCATTCATTTGCATCATATTCCCTCCACTTATTTCTCGAAGGGTGAGCATGTAGAATAAACAAAACTGACCTAAACGTTCAATCCCAAAATGGAGCTCTCTCTATTTAGAATTTCAGTGACATCTCCATCTCTCACTTGCCTGCCTGCTAAAGCCGAGCTAGCGTGACTAAAATACTTAGTCATAGTGCACCTCGGCAGCAGCGAGCCAGAGTGCTGCTGAGGCTGGGGCCTAGCTAACAGGCTTAGGCTATCCTGTCTCTCTCGCATCAGTATTTCTCTTTCATTTCACCAAACACCATGGATCCAAACAGTCGGCACGGAGGAACACTAACATTTCTAGAGTCTCTAGTGTATAAACTTGAATTCACAAACACTGAGGGAAAATGTGAAAAATAAACATAGTTACATGTAAAATATAAGCTTACATAATATCTTGCATTTTCATCATGCAAAAACACACTCTAGCTTCTTGTGAAATATGTGTGACAGGGACCAACCTTTTTCTGAAACATGCACCCTTGCCACCCTGATTACAGAGCGTGTGTGCCTGTGCATGTGTGTGTCTTTGAGCAAAAGCACAGGCCCACTTCTTGATTACAGCTACATGTTCCCAATGTCACAGATACGTCTTTTGTTTTTTTGCAGCTCCTCCCTTCCCTCCTCTCTCTCTCTCCTTTCTATTCCCTCCCTCCACCCTCCTTCCTCTCCCTTCCTTTTTGTTGTAATCTCCCCTTTACAATGTGCCACAAAGATGGTTGATAACAGTCTGTTAACTCTGTGATAGGCTTGTTATTGCTATTGCTGAGGGAAGTTGTGTATCTCATCCTGCACAATATGGGCTCAACCCTCACACCAGTGCAAGTCTCTGATAATGTCTGGTTGTTGTTCTTATACATTTGATATGGTAAATTATCTGCTGGGCACAATGTAACTGAATTAGGAGAACATAGGCATGTCATCAAAGAAAATGTTTAGTAGTATCATAGAAGGTGAAAGACGAGTCAAAAACAGTTTGTGTGTATTTTCGTCATCTTAAATCAGTTCATTGACTAGTTGGTTTTCTGCCATGTTCCAGTCCTGAATACAGCATCCAGAGATACAATCATTAGGGCAGTGTGTGTGTGTGTGTGTGTGTGTGTATGTCTGTAATGAGCACAGCAGTTGTTAGCGGGGGGGGGGGGGGGGGGGGTGTTTCGCCTTTTTTTCCGGGGGCCCCGGGGGGGGGCCCAGGTGGGGGGTGAATGGGCCCCTTCCCCTTTTACACCCCCACAGGTTGTTAAGAGACCGCCCCTGCC
>CM022477.1:13784461-13994030 GCA_011952105.1 Coreoperca whiteheadi
GGTTGTGGTTGGGGGGTTGGGGTGGGTGGGGTTTTTGTGGTTAAGTGGGGGGGGGGGGGGGGGGGGGGGGGGGGGGGGGGGGGGGGGGTTGTGTCGCAGTTCTGTACAGTGGCCCTGCAGGATGGCACAGATGGTGGTTGAATGAGACCCGTACTCGCTGTAGATTTACTCTCCTCTCTCGGGTGTCTGTCCATGTGTCTGTGAGTTTCTCTTTTCTCTCCCTCTCGTTTCTCATTTGACAGTCAGAGCATATTCATCAGTGTTATTATTGCAAGACACGCAGACATATGATGTGAGCCATCTATTTCCAGAACATGTCTGTCTAGTGCACCTCATAGACTCTATCAAATTAAATCCTGCTGCTGTTGTTGTTATGTGAAAGGTATGATATAGTTCCTTTCTAGGCTTACAGATGTGGAATGTGTTGCCCTGAGCTGCTGTTTATTTCATGTTGTTAAGCTATCAGCATGTTATTTTTGGTATGATATTATAATCATTTGCTCGTCACCTTTGTCTTCCTTCAGATCGCACTGGGAAGCACTCCACCATGCCCGACTCACCTGCGGACGTCAAGACACAGTCCAGGTTGACCCCCCCTACCATGCCGCCCCCACCCAGCACGCAAGGAGCGCCCCGTAACAGCTCCTACACCCCCACCACTTGTAAGTAAAGCCAGGTTTACAGTTCCGCAGTAAGGGGTCATGGTGTACCAACAGAGGTATACATCAGCTATGCCATAGGCTCTTTAAAGACCTAGCAACAGTTATGCTTGATTTTTGACTATGAAAGCAATATCAAAAAAGTTGAAAAAAGGCTCAGTAATCTACTGCTTGTCAGTAACACACAGCCACAGCATACCTGGCCTCATGTTCAGAGTTCTATGTAGTGTAGAATCCACATTTAAACTTGGGAAAAGAGTGCACTGGTACTGAATCCGTACTATTGGATCTGTACTCTGTATCAGAAGATAGTGGTGGTATCAGGAGAGAATAGGCTGAGTTGGTGTATCCCTGCATGTAATACAATGATGGTTGTATCAACAGGTGCAATGTGATGCTGAATTTTAAATAAATTCTAAGGTGTTGGCAGGATGGCTGTACTGTACATCAGACCGCAAAGGAATAATTCCACCTTAAGACATCCATATGAAAAATAAATACATCATAAACAGAGCAGATATACATGCATTCACGCATGGGAAGACAGTCGCAAATATGCTTCGGTAAAACCCAAAAATAAGAAATGAAAACACCATCAGCATCACAAGACCTTCTTAACAAGTTGCATTGAGCCTTTCCGAATTGCAGTCATTCCAAACATCTCACCCAACAAGTTCATTAACACCCACGCTTACAAACCGTTGGAGCTTTGCCATGACGCGCACATAGCCTGTGACAAGCAAATTACACCCTAGTATTCATTCAGAAGTGCATACTTAACCACTTGCATGAAGAGCACTAGAATCAAAGAATCGAAGGCCCTGTGGTTCAAAATGCTCAGAGCACTCAAGTCTGCATTAGTAGTGCTGGTTCTCTGCAACAGAGGCATTATTTTATTCTCTTTCAATCACTTACTCTCCCTTTCTACATCTCTGATACTTACTTTCTCCCTTTCTATCTGCCTGTCCGTCTCTCTGTCTGCTGCAAACGCTCACACTCCACAATTAACATTGGGGCTTCCGTGCGATGAGGGAGGAAAGGCCTGGCTCTCTCATTACAGATGCCGAAGGTTTTCACAAAGCAGTATGCTTTGATTTCCACCCGCTGTAATTGTTACCAGATGCAGTTTGAGTATCTCGTCTCTCTCCTCTCTTTACAGTGGCGGCTTTGGACGACGGCCAGAAGGGGAGTGAGTGGATCGCTAGTCAAAACCTAATCTCATTAGAGAGAAAGCTTTATGCTGCCTTGTATCTCTTTGTACACCAACTCCCCCAACACACACACACACACGCACTGCTCCAGTGCTCTGGCGCGATTGGGGGGGAGGGGGGTCACACTGTCCCTGCTTGTTTAGACTGCAGGAAAGGAGGGAAAGGGAGGAGGTGCAGGGAGGCAACATGTCTCCACATGCAGAAATATGTTTTTTATAAGACGGTGCCGCGATGGATCAAACAAAGCACAATGATTGGAAGCAAATGTTGAGTATTGTGAATGTTTTGAGGGGAATGTAAATCATTTCAAATCAGTGGTTAGGTCTCAGTGAAGCTGACGTATGTTGTTTCCTTTGTTGTTGGTGGTGTTTTTAAAGGCACAGTCAGGGATTTTAGGTTATTTTTGGTGATTTGTACATAGCAAGAGCAAATAATTACTTTTGCGCAACAGTGTGTTTCAAAGTGATATTTCAAAACTTTTTGAAAATATTTCTCATTTTGCTCTCCTTTCTCTTAACACTGTTCTTTATGTCATTGTCTCACGCAGTAACCAATGGCAGTAGTCACTCACCTACAGCGCTTAACGGTGCTCCATCCCCTCCAAACGGCTACAGCAATGGCCCTAGCTCCTCCTCCTCGTCCTCTCTGGCCAACCAGCAGCTGCCGCCAGCCTGCGGTGCCCGGCAGCTCAGCAAGCTCAAGCGCTTCCTCACAACTCTACAGCAGTTTGGCAACGACATCTCACCTGAAATCGGCGAGAGGGTCCGCACATTAGTGCTAGGACTAGTGGTGAGTGGTTACTGTGTGTGTGAGCTTTAGTTCAAAGTGCTCATGGAGTGAACGTTGACACCGAGCCTCAAGTTAGCAGGAATAAGTGAATTCATTAGTTGGCTAGTTGAGAATAATTCTTAACATTAGTTCAGCATGCCTGAAGTACCAGATGGAAGGCATTTACCGAATCAAAAGGTTTAAATAGTTTCAGGTTAGTTTCAGTCACAGAGATGAATACTTAGAATACTTTCAAATACTTATTGCCTTCTTTAAGGCTTTTTTATTTTCTTATGTCAGAAAACCTCACCCGTCTGGTCCTTCAGGCAAGTGTAACACAGATCTCTGCCTGCAGGATTGTCATCATCAGTACTTTGCACCCCATTATTATTAAACACAAAACAATGGCAGTTTTGTTTAAGAATAACACAAATGAAACTGTGTTGTCTTCATCAGAGATTTCTGACATGGTTATATGAAGGCTATATAAAATACTTGCGCAAATCTAAGGATTTACCACACGTCTATGTGATCTGAGAAAATTTGAGCATAACGAGCAGGGGAATACAGAAATAGTGATTGAACGTTGTGCAGAAAGGAGGAGGCGGAGGAGATGGAGGGAGGACTTTTTTTAATTAGCCACACAGAGCATAGCCTCCTTTTGGCTTCACTATGTTTATTTTTCTCACCGTCTGCATATGCACATGCCTCTCCTGTGTCGTTTTGGCTTAACCCCCCCCCTCCCCCCCCTTACTCTCTCTCTCCCCGTCTTCCTCTCTCGCTCACTCGTCTCCCTGTCCCTCCCCCTGCCTTATTGAAAAGAGTGACACCGTTAATTAGCTAGTTGTGTGCTGGGGAGAGGGAGAGACGGAGACTCAGGAGGTTTCACTAGCTGTCAAGAACAGCCCCTGCGCAATCTGGGCGAACAGATGTAAGGCTGAATGTAACAAACTTCAGGTCTGGGAAATAACACAGAGAGTGTGGGGAGGAAAAAATAATATCTGCTGCTCCGTCTCGCTTGATTTTTTTTCTTGTTTGTATTTATGCTTGTTATAGAGCAGATTCTTCTCCCATGTGCATGCTCACCTTTTTCTCCTTTTTCTATTCTTTCTCTTTGCTCTGCATCTTGGGAATAGTTCATGTTGAAAATTAAAAATAGTGTCGCCGCTGTCTTGTCAGCCATTAATGTTGAGTTACAGGGAACTAAAGAAGGAGAGACAGAAACTAGACTTTGTTTGGGTGTGGAGGGCTGACAAACTAAAATGTTTCACCCCGCACTGCTCCAAACACACACTCATACCCTATATACAACCCCCTCCCTATCTACTGCACATTTGCCTGGTCCACGCTACTGTAATGTAGCTTGGTCAACTTGGTCTTATCTGGTCTGTGAAAAAAGACCAGTTATTAAGTTGGCACAAATGGAGAGAGGTAAAACAGGCATGGAGCATTATGGCACAAGTTTGATAGGCTCATGTATTGCGTTGATAAGGACATGGGTGCCATGCATGTACGTACAAGTAGACAACAGAAAACGTGTGCGAACCTCCAAAATATTCTGAACAAAACTGCAAGAAATGTGTTATTTTATTGGACATAAATTATAAAATGCCCTCCAAAAGTGAGAAAATTTTTATTCACGTCAGTGTTTTCTTCAAAATATACAATATGTACATGTTTTTTCAGCTTCTATTCATAATAACAAACAAGCGGACCTAAGCTAATGTGAAAATAGACTGAAATGTAACAACAATTCAACTGCACTTAAATGTTTAAATAAATATGTAGATGAGCAAAAACTTTTCAAAAGTGTATGATAAAGTCCACACCCATACTCAATGTTCAAAAATAGCATATTTGGTAAAAAGAAATTAAGCACATTTCTCCCTCATGCAGCATATATTTTGATGATGTGACTTTGTTTTGTTAATTGAAGGAGATGTGTGTCTTTGTTTTCTGTGGCTCTTTTCACTGTAGCTTGCCCATATGCTTCCTATTTCAAAACCCCGAAACATTCACTCCAGGCCAGGATTTAGCTTAGCTTCCAATAAGTAATATTATCACTTAATGCCTTCCACATGGATTCATGTGTTTTCTCTCTGTCTCTCTCTCTCCCCCAGAATTCCACGCTAACCATCGAAGAATTTCACTCCAAGCTCCAAGAAGCCACCAACTTCCCTCTGCGACCTTTTGTCATTCCCTTTCTGAAGGTAGATATTTAAATATACAATTACTGCAGAAGGTTTGGCGTGCCTGTCTGCCTGTACAACCAAATCTGGAAAACATTTAGCCAGCCCATATCCACATGTACATACTTATGTTCATGATATTTCTCCCTATTCTGTCCCTATTATATTTGCATTTTTATCACTAACCTGTCTCTTTCAACCCTCTCACTCAGTTTCTCGACAATTTCACAAGATAATGTCGCTCTCATTCTGTCTCTCACATCATCTTTTTCTTTCTCTTACTCAATCTGTCTGTTTCTCTCTCCTCCAAAGTAAACAGTGCATAAGTCACAAGTGCATTCAAAACTGATCTCACTCTTTTAGGTTCACTCTGTTTAACCCAAACTTAGCAACTTTGTTCAGACTATAATTTTTCTCTATGATATTTCAACTGGAAAGAGGTTGCTTAAGGTGTGCTGAAACAGAGCACAATGAGTGTGGTTTTGGCCTGAGGACAACGTCCCCTTTCATGTCCTTTTTTCCAGCCTCCTCCACCTCTTTCACTCAGGCTTGTTTTGTCATCGATTCTTTATCCCACTAAGCCACATTTTCAGCAAGTATTTTCCATTTTCAGCCATTAGCATGGTATAGTACCAGAGGAAGGAGCACTCTTTAAAGCATTCAGTCATGCCCTTGCTTCAGCCCATTTGTCAACGGTCGCCTGTTTCAGTCACAACAGCAGGCCTCACATTACTTTATTCTAGTCTGGGAGATAAAAATGAAGAGGGATGGTGATTTTTCTGTTTGGCTATTTATGTGCATTTGGGATGTTTGTGTCAGATTGGGGCATATTCTGACTGTCTGCAGGATATGAGGAGCTAAAGCAGTCTGGAGGTGAGAGTGGTGGCGGTGGTGGTATGATTTGATTAGGTAGTCAAAGATGACAAATGATACTGGGGTTTATATGTATGTATGTACTGTGCAGCAGCAGTTTAGATCATGTTATGGGCTCTAGGTGAAGCTTAGATCAATATCAGTGTGTTACTGAGAGATGGAAAGGAGGTACTGGCAAAACATTTAACTCAGAGCTCATTTGTTTCTATTACACAGCTCACTTTTTTCCCTAAATCATCTTCTTGACTCCTCAGTCTACCTCTTCCTCTTTATCTATTTTCTATCCTTTATCTATCCATCCCTCCCCTGCTCTATCTGTTTGCGTCTGAGTGACAGGCATGAGGTAAATGTTATTTATGAAAGCAAGCCAGTTGGTCCTCCTTCAGCACAATATCATCTCACTTTACGTTGTCTGTATGCGTGTGTGCATGTGCATTTGCAGTTGTGTGCATGTGTGAACTGCCATTCACAAGCCTGTATTATCCACTGAGGTCCTGCGTGGATGTGGGAAGCAGAAATTGCTCCAACTAGCATCACCATTACTGGCTGTTAACAGTGCAAACAGGGGCTTTGTGTCCTCCCTGTCTCCTTTCTTACATCACTCTCTAATTCTTAAGTTTTCTTCATCTTTTTCTTCTTTGACTCACCTTCTCATTTCTTCTCCCTCCACATATTTTGTCTTTCTCCCTTTTCTGCCTCTGTTTACTGTTCCCCATCTATCCATCCTCCAGTCCCTCTTTCCCTTCTCCTCTCCTCGCCAGATGGTTAGTGTATCACTGGGATAGCTGCGGAATCAAAGATGCAACTCTTTTTTTCCCCTCCATCGCTCCTTCTCTGCCTCTCTCTCTCCCCAGTCTAATTTTAGTGTCTTCCCACTGCGGGGCCTTTAATGCCAGCTACCATATGGTAGCAGAGAGCAGTTGGAGGTGTAGGGGAGCTTTTATAGGTGCGTCGAAGCACAGCTGCAACAATGGGCGTCAGGGCTCAGAGTTTTTCATTACGTTGATGTTAGACTGAGCAAACCCCCCCGTACTCTGACCCCCATCCAAACCCACTCAACTCTTTTCCCCTTCTCTTAATACTAAACCGCAAATTGGTTGGGACTCTTACTGGAAGGATGCAATTATAACCCACACAGCGCCAGTGACGTGATGTGTTGGCGGGACGCCCTCCATACGAGACAACAGGCTTCTAAAGTAACAATGTTTCTCTATTTTCAAGTTAAAGTTGTGCTTTTTTAAAGTTTGCTCTCTTCTTAGCTGTCAAGTGTTTGTTTTTTTCTTGTGTCGTGCTGAAGTGAGAGGAGTGCTGTGAGACGAAGGAATAAACACATTTAGCTAAAGAGAGAGAGAGAGAGTCGTGACAGAAAATAATTGAAACAGGACAATATAGACGTGCAAGAACCAAGTCAACTCGATTCTCCTCCAACTGCAAATTACATAGAAAGGAACGTTGATGAAGTGCAGCATATCCTGAACCTGGCATATTCTGAATTGTTTTTTGGCACCGTTTGACAAAATGACAGATCCAGTATTTTCACAATAAATCATCCTGGGCGAATTTTAGCTGTGGCTGCTGAATACTACTTGAAATGTTCCTTTTATGCAAGTGCAGATGTTGGTTACCGTAACTGCACAGAAGCAAATCGCCATACTTTATCATATGAAAAATGATCCGGTCTATTCAGTGGTCTGCATTTCTTGACTCAGTCTTTTTGTTAATGCATGCCACATCTCTGGCAATTACGATGACCTCTAATTAATGAAAGATGAGTTCACCGGGGTCAAAGCAATCTATTTTATGCTATTTTTTCAGAGGGTAATTACAATCATAAACTATTAACGGACCATTAACTCGAGCAGGTAAAGTGAAGACCAGCGCTTGGCATTTCTTTTACTACAGCCAATTACTGGAGAGGGATTTTTGTATGATTATGAAACATTAAAACCACTAAACAAATCAGAGTAGTGTTTTGCGAGTATTATTTCTGTATGCAGTTGGCAAAGACAAGATTGGACAAGATGGAAATGGAAGGAAATTCATCAGCTAATGAAGAACAAGAGGAAAGAAAAGGGTGAATAAGGGAATTAAAGCTTATAGATTATAAAACTGGAAAAAATAAGGAAAGGAGAAAACAAAGCAAGAGACTTAGAGAGAGATTATGTTATTGAGGACAAAATAAAGTTTAACAGACCTAAAACTTACAAAGATGGCCCCTCCAAAGGCTCTTGTGATGTACCTCGCCAAAATAGCCATGACTCACATTCTGAACCTGCCTGACGCAACACTTTCATCTTCTTGCTTCAAAATGCACCCCATCAGATGTCTTTGAAGTCAATGCACACATACCTGCACGACCCTGTAACTCCACACAAGAAAGCAGACCCCCTTGTTATGTCAAAGAGATTGAAATAGCTGCTGTTTCTTTAAAAAAGTATATGCCATAGAGAAATTCTTTGGGTGTTAATGTACTCTGGGTCACAGGAAGTGGTGGTGGTTCAGTGGTAATGAGCAAACAGGGGTTAGATGACATGCAAGAAATGGATCTCTTGTTACCTCAAATTGGTGTTTTTGAAATGAAAATACTGCAGAAAAGCCTTTATTATAACATGATCTTTGTTTGGGGCTGATACATTTCTGTGTGTTATATTTCTTGAAAATAAGCTGAGTGTCAATAAAGCTTTCTAGAGCTTTACATTTTTTTTAGATCAAAGAGATGCATCAATCTGGTTTAATTGATCTTTCCCATAATATAAGTCATCAACAACCTATTTTACACAAGGCCATGAGGAGAACTGGTATATTCTAACTGCATATTTTCTCTTTTAAGAGCTTAAGATGACTTTGATTACCCTTAAAGCAATGCAGACACAAGTCTATTTGCATTTTACTGTTTTGTGCAGTTCCAAATGTCCATAATTATGTTTTCACTACAAGATATATCTGTTTAATATACTGTGGTATAAACAGCTCAGCTCAGAATCTGACAGATTATTGTCATTGTTTCCCAAATTAGCCAAAAAGGAAACAGAGATCCTCTTAGAAAGAGGACTGAGTGACTGAGCGAGTGATTTTTTAAAAACTTTTTTACATCAGTTGAAAGGCAAAGAGGCAGATGTGATATTTATAGTCTTGCTTCTCTGCAGGAACTGGTTGTCAGTGTTGTCTAAAACATACTGCGCCATTGTTAAATTTCCTCTGGTAATACAGTGCTGTTTCCTTCTGTAGGCCAACCTGCCGCTCCTTCAGAGGGAGCTGCTGCACTGTGCCAGGCTGGCCAAGCAGAACCCAGCTCAGTACCTGGCCCAGCATGAGCAGCTGCTCCTGGACACCAGCACCACCTCCCCAGTGGACTCCTCCGAACTCCTGCTGGACGTCAACGAGAATGGCAAAAGAAGGACGCCAGACAGGTGGGTGAATCAGAAAGACGAACATTTTTTATTCATATAGGACAAATTTGAGTAAGATAAATCATAACATAAACGAACACCAGTCAAGATATACAGTTTATAACTTTACCAGCTCCAAACATTAAAGCAGCTGAGGCTTTTTACTGTATTATTAGATCTCATGCATGAATCCCTTTGAGTCTGCTTGCATCCCCATGAACCCATACATTACTCCACAGACACAAGCTAAGCCAATACAAGGCAATAGTGTGATGAGCTGATGTGTTAATATATGTATGGGAAGTGTCTGACAGTGCGCCATCGAGCCTCATGATGTGCCCCGTTGGACATCTCAGCTCCCGGCTCCTTCTCTTAATGGGCCAGAACTGAAGAGAGGAAGAAATGGGAAAAATAGACCTAGCTACACCCTGGCACACACACACATCCTGAGGATAGAAAATAGAGGGAAGACAGCTGTCCCGTAATGAAAAGTGTTAATGCGTCAATGAATGTGTATGAATATGTATTCGGTGTATATGCTTAATACCTAAGTTATCATTTACTTCCTGTTTGACTGGGTGTGTGTGTGTCTCTCTCTGCATCAGTTCAACCCCCCCACCTCAGCCAAATCATTACATCCATTTGTTGTCGCAGACTTTGGTAAGGACTCAATGTTCCCTGCTCTAATGGACAAGCACTGAGATGTGACGTCCAGGAACACACAGCACTGTAAAAACCTATAGTCCTCTCTGCAACAGTCCTCCCCCAAAGCAGCAGAAACGGAAACAAGCACAAAACCTGTCCAGACCAACGGCGAGAGTGTGTGCGTGTTTAAGAGTGTGGCTCATTCCCAGCCTAATAAAGAACATTTTATGTGGTAGAGCTGCAATACGACAAAAAAAATAACATCAGAATCTATTTATACATTTGTATGCATTTTCTCTTAAAATTGCTTTACAAAGGAACTTTATAAATGAGAATAAACAGTGAGGCTAACATTATAAATACAATTAGATATGCACAGACCCATATAAACATTCTTTCATTAAACATTATGAAACATTTTTTACTTCTTGGACAGAAGTTTGTGAACATTTGTGTTTTGTGAGTTTGTGAGCCTGTGCTATGAGTACAATGTGTACAATAATGGGTAATTCTCGGGGGTCTAAAATTTTTAATACAGGCATGGGAGAGGAAAATGTACTTTTCATATCTGCTGAGGGACAAAAATGCCAAACACAATATTAATAATTCTCACCTCTCTTTTCCCCCAACAGTCGGCTAGGCAGACTTTTTCTGTAATACCTGCATATTTGTAGGCCGTCTGGTGCACAGGGGAGTGAGCTTAGGGGTAAAGGTGTGTGTGCAAATGTGAGAGAGAGAGAGAATATATGGAGAGAGAGAAAAAGTAAGTAGGCATCTGTATTCAATGAAAAAATGTGGTCCCTGTGAATGTGTGTGAATGATTCTCTATCCAGTGTGAAAGCAAAGAGTATGGTTCATGTATGTGCACCTCTGTATGTGTTTGTGTGTGTGTGTGCGTGTGTGTGTGTATGTATGCCTGCCTAGGGAGATGGGCTGATAACAAATACAGATGAGGCTCCAGCACCAATATGGCTGGCTAAGCACCTCTGGTTTCTGCTTACCTCTGCTCTGCATTCCTGCTTATTGGAGCTCTGTGTCGGAATATCGGAATTTGAATAGGAATCCTTAATTACAGATAACACTGCACTATCATTGCATCCTGATTAATACCATGGTCTGCAGGAACCAGACCAAGAATATTGTAGTACAATATGCAAATGGAAAAAAAAGACATACATACAGTTTATACCATATAATCTCTAATAAATGTAGATATTTAAATAATAGCTGGGAGTGCAAAATTGACAGTAACTGTACTGTAACGGTTTGCATAGTAAATTCAGTATCATTCAGCAATTCAAAATCATTTTAAGATAAATACTGTTCTCACTCAGTAACTGATTAATTCCAATCCATTCTGCTTTTGTTAATGTAAGTCAACACTAATTGTGGATGTTTCCCAATAAAAGTCTTCCAGGCAAGGAATTAAGCCTGTTGAAATACTGAAAGGTTTTTAATGTAAAATAGGGGAACTATTGAATTTGTATACCAATAAATTCAATTCAATTCAATTTTATTTATATAACCCAATATCCCAATAAAGGGGTGCAGATTTTTACGGCTTTTTACTAAAATAATAAATATACTTATTAAACAGAGGAATTTAGAAATGAAAGCCCTTTCTCTCATTTCGTCTTTCTTCGGTTGAGGTCAAACAAATTCTTATTTAATATTTGACAATTTCCAATATTTTTATATGAATGTTGCTCATTGTAAGATGCTGTTTAATCACATTACCATAGAGACAATGTGAACCAAATTTCTTAAATCTTAAATGTAGATGTGTGTATAGTGTGCGTGTGTGTTTTTGTCATGAAGAGCAGGGATCCAGACAGAAGTTTGTCATTCAATAATATATGTTCACTTAATGAATAAATAAATAAAAGTATTAAAATTTTATCGGCATGTGTATGTAAATTGGGCATGTATGTATCAACAGTAGGTCAATTATGTGTATACACATCCATGCATTGTATAGGTGACTGTGAACGTGTGTGCATGTGTGTACTCCAGTTCCTGTAGATATAAACATTGTTGCAGCAGGAAGGCTGGGGAGATAAGAGTGTGGTTTTGGGGGGGCCGGGGGTGGAGGAATGGATGGATGAGTCGAGGGAGGCAGCGAGAGACGGACGGATGGAGGGAAAGAGCATATGGAGAGCTGTGGATGAGCATTAGGAGCCCATAAAAACAGCTCATTAAGAAGTTCAATCTGTTCATCGGAGAGCGAGATGGGGAGGAAGAGGAAAGAGGAAAGTGGAGGATTGTAGAGGGGGGAGGTTGGCAGGATTTAACTGTGAACTGACAAAGCTGAGAACACACACACAGACACACATGTGCAAGCATGCGCACACACAAACACACCTGGCCACATTAATCTTTGGAAACAGGCTAACAAAAATCCATCTGATCCTTTGGAAGCTTCTTGAGTGTGTGTGTGTGTGTGTGTAGGTCATTTGTGTGAGCACACACCTTCCATCTTTAGTTGTGTATGTGTGCATGTAAAGTATGAATGGACATGTTTTTAATGGAAGAATTCGAGGGTGATTCCTGTAAAAACAGCCTTTCGCTGCAGTTATTTTGTCTGTTAACAGGTCAGCTCAAGCCTTTACTACAGCACAAAGGGATGGAACATGTTTCATCATGAATATGTTTCAAGTTTGGCTGTTGTATGTAATAACTGTAACAAACAAATTTTGAATCAGACCTTTTTACAAAATGGCTGTGACATCACCATCACACTGATTGTGCCTGTGTTCTCTCCTGGCTCCTTTTATTTGCCTTTCCTTTTTCTACTGATCCATTGTGCCTCAAGAGGTCTTTTGTTATTTATCTTTCACTGTAACAAGAATGTGTTCAAGTCTGGTAACAGCTGCAAATTTTTAGATATATTTGTTCTCATATTGGTCTTATTTTACTTGGAACAGGTGAAGAATTTTGCCAGTACAGTGAAATAATTCTGCATGTTCCTAATGTAGTGTGACTTGTTTCAGAATTTCTCCCAAAGAGTCTATTAAAAACAAAAATTGTCTCACCCACTGGAAGAAAAACCTCTTAACAGAGAGTGGTAAATGCAGTGAAAATGAAATACAAAGTCAAAAATGTGCCTCTTTCTTTCTTTCTCCACCCAGAACCAAAGAGAATGGCTTTGAGCGAGATGGTGCTCTGCACCCAGATGTTCACCCTAGCAAGCGGCCATGCACTATAAGCCCCGCCCAGCGCTTCAGCCCATCCAATGGGATCTCCTACCAACCCAATGGGCTGCCTCACCCAGGCCCGCTCCCTCCACAGCACTACAGGCTGGACGACATGGCCATCGCCCATCACTACCGTGACACCTACAGACACCCCACCTCCAATCATCGGGAGATCCGGGAGAGAGCCAGGCCTATTGGTGAGGACATGGGGGAGGATGGAGGGTGTAAATACATGTGCGTGTGCATGCCCGTACATTTGGATTTTGATACACAAACCAATCCCACTACATGGCATACTGTCAAAGCTTTTACTCTGTATTAGAAACAACACAAACATAAAGAGGATTTTATATACAGAACTTACAACAGTTACATTATGTTTACGTCATTTCTCAGGCTTCTCAGTTCTTCATATACCACTGAGATCTGTAATTTTAATAATAATGATAATCAGTCAGTTTCCACTTCAGTCTGGTGGATGCTTGTTGGTAGCAGTCTCTCTGACCATAAGGCCACCCTGCTGCCTCAGAAAGCACAAACCAAAGCCACTGCAACTCGATGCCTGTGATGCACTGTGAGATGTATGAGTGCACAACATAAGCACATTTAGACACAGTGTCGTCATATTAGAGACATTTTTCTGCGTAGACCGAGCCTTGATGAAGCTGTAATGATGACTTTGGCTCAGATCTAAAAATAGGAGAGACATTTACCATGTCTTGCCTTGTGATGGATGTTTATTGGACTAGAAGTTCAGTCATTTGAATCCTGCCCTCAGGGTGGGAGAGAGATATGGAGACAGCAAAGAAAAGGGGGAGTGAGGGAGGAGGAGAAAGAAATGGATGGAGAGAGAGTTTCAAACAGGGACCAAATGAAGGATAGATGAAAGGGAGAGAAAGGGAGGTGATTGAGTATTGTTACATTGATCCTCTTACTGTCTTACTGACATTCCCTTTTGTATATCTTTCTATTTGTCTATCTATCTATTTTTCTTTCTTTCTTACAGGTATGCATACAGGGACCAGGCAGGAGGAAGTGATTGACCACAGGCTGACAGACAGAGAGTGGGCTGAGGAGTGGAAGCACCTTGACCATGTAAGAAAAGTAATAACATTTTTTTATTACTATACCTTACAGTTCTGTCTCTGTAAGTAACAGAGATTAGCTAAGTCCTTATTTCAGTCATAATAAATTGTTATATATCACATTGTACTGTGTGTCTTTGTTACACTGTTAAGAGAAAGTTGTTTTTTTAACTGCTGTACACAAAATTAGAGTGACCTTTACGTGTTTTGAAATGTTGTGTGAGATACATTTAAAGAAAGATTTGTCATTATATGCATACCAAAGTAATTGTTTTTTATATATAGGTTTGAGACGTGTATCTGTATGTGTATGCTTGCATGGCAATTATGTTTGCCTGCAACAAACATACTCTACAATGTGATTATTGATTAATTGTTGTTCACTTGTTCACCTTCAGTGTTGTCAATCCAGTCCCTTTAAAGATTCAGTCCATAACGCTCTGCATGTTCAAATTACATGAAATATGACAGAACATCTAGTGTCACATTTGTGATGCTGTTTCACCTCACTGTTGTTGGTATGCAGTGAAAATGTAATCAACCTATCAAGTAATGTGATTAAGTAAGATGTCAAATGGAGAGGTGTGACCTAACAAACCTGATCAACATTTCAAGCGTGAGAGTGTGTCTCCTAAATATCCCCCTAGTGTTTCACTACCAAACTCCACGATACAGATGAATATAATAATGATACACTAACTAAAATAACATGACAGACGTCGGCTTCAATTTAGAACCCCACCTTCCGTCACCATACCCTTGTTGAATTTAAATGAATCCATCCTTGTCTATGTGTAAACTCAGCGCCTTGCCCACTCCCTGTCACCAGCTGCTGAACTGTATTATGGACATGGTGGAGAAGACAAGGCGCTCACTGACAGTACTGCGGCGGTGCCAGGAGGCCGACCGCGAGGAGCTCAACTACTGGATCCGACGATACAGCGATGCTGAAGAGCTGAAGAAGGGCGCCACTAGTGGGCAGTCAAGGCAGCAGAGCCCGGCAGGACAGGAAAATGCAACACCAGGTAGGGGATCATACATACTGTACATGTATTAGAATATAAAAGCAAATAGTATATGTATTTCTTTAAGCCATGTTCCAGTAAGTTTAATGAGTTAAGTCAATGCTTCCATTTCATGGTCTCTTAGCAATGTTTTATTGTAAGACAAAAGTTCTTCACTGGAATCTCCACTAACTTTAGTCTTTCTTTATAAGTTTATATATTATCATAAATATATACAATATTTATTCAACCATCTCTCTTGATCCTCTTCCCACCTTATTTTTTAAAGTCTAACTAATTTAAACACTTCCATGGCAATCTGTCCTGTTTTAGCTCTCTTAAATAAGCAGTTTTCACATCACTATTAAAGAAGTCCAAATCTGAAAACCTAATTCTTAATTATTAATAGCTGATCTAAACTCTTCCATTTTTACTTTGTCCAGAAAGGCTGATAGTAAATGTGGTGTTCCCCAGGGTTCAATTCTAGGTACTCTACTGTTATCATGATTATACTGATGACAGTTAGTTGTACATATTCCTGTCCCCCTGTCCCCTCCATTGGTTGATCATGGCTGTGTGTTTTTGTCTCCCCAGAAATTCACAGGGAGCTGCTGCACCGGCCTGTGTCTGGTTACGTCCCTGAAGAAATCTGGAAAAAAGCTGGTGAGCAGCACTTCCATACCTTCCATCATCACACAAACAAACTTCCTCTCGCTTTCTCTTTATCTCTCTGCCATTTTTTAAGACATTTTGTTTTGTAGAAATCAAGGCCATATTTTTCAACCAGATGACTCAGGGCTGGACGTGGATGAGAGGAGCTCCTTTAAACCTCATTCTCCCCTCTTATCCCAGTGTAGTCTGCTGTCTGCAACCTCCTCCCATGTTAGACTTGAATTAATGTGCCACTCTACTCTTAGAAAATCATTTATATTTGATACAGTAGGAAGTTTAAAAAATAAGAGTTTCACCTCAGCACACTCCAAATATGATGTCAGGTCATAAAACCATTTTATTGCGCCAGTCAAAGAAGGGACATAAGTAGCTTTTGCAGCTGGTCCAGTGGTTCTGGGCTGTATAAAGTACAGTAGTAAGACTTGGTATATTTTTCTTTTGGCACTTTTGTAATACCCTTAGTGACCGACATTGCAGCTATTCTGTTTAGTGAAAGTGTTGTAAAATTGTAGAGGGAAATTTGTAGAGCCAGTTAAGATCAAGTATTGAAACTAATTTGTTGTTTTAACAGCTTTCAGGAGTTGCTATTACATTTTTAGCATACACAAACAGCATTCTTTAAACTCATGAGCGCAGCTGCAATCATCATTATTGCTGTCCTGAAAATCTGAAAGAATTTTCCGCTTAATATTTGAGGAATCCACTTTGTATTCAGCGTCAGTGATACAGTATATCTGCTTTTTAAACCCCTTGGAGAAAAGAAATTGTCCCCTTGCTTGACCAAGCATGATGTGTGAGATACTCAGAACAAGTAATATGCATTTAAATTGAATTGAGTATCACCATCGGGACTCTGCCTGCTCTCTAGTACTCTCCTCCCCTCACCAGCATTGATCGATCTTCCATCTAAGGCAGTTGGTGTGTAATCACAATTCCATGCACAAGGCATATATCACACGGCACCAGGACAATTTCCATGACTTCAGGCAGCACAGTAGGTTAGACAAACGACCCTGGTTTAAAAATGTTGCTCTATCACGATGGAGAGAAAATGTCTTGATAAAAGTATACATTCTGTCTGATATTAAAAACAAATGTTGTACTTGTAATACAAGTGTAATGTGTACAAAGGAAATTAAGTAAAGTGAAGCATATTTGTCAGACATAAGCTGTATTTATCTTTTGTCTATAGGATAAATGGTGCCCGCTATTTTATATTCTCTCTGCATTCTTCTCAGTATTTACACCATCCTTTTCACTTCAGTCGCATATATTCTGGCTGAGAAGAGACTGAACTAAATGTGACCCAGGGAGGATTGCAAAATAGGATTTTTAACACAATAGAGTGTGGCTGTGAATACATCTGTTTGAAATGGGCAAAATGTTTACAGTTGGTGATAAATATTCAAGCACCTTGCACAGTGTCCTACCGGTTTCCTACTTCCCCTCACCACATGGGCCTCTGGGATCACAATGGAAATGCATAATTTAAATATAAATTGCCTGATTTGCATACACAATTAGTCAAGTTACAGGCTTGATGGGAGCAAACAAAAAGCCCTCCTTTTGCTTTGACGTTCGGTTGGAATTCCACCGCTTAACACCCGCACAGCAAGGTTATTCATTCCACAAAACAAGTATAAAATAACACATTGCTCCAGCTAAAGCAGGTTTTCTGAGTGATTACCTGGGATTAATTGGCTCATGCTTGAGGATATTTTTCAAATTAAAAGCCAAAAATATTTTTTGTTTGCTCATCTTCAAATAAGAGCATTTCAACTTTTCAACATTACACGTTGACGCATTAGAGAATCTACTGTCATAAGAATGTAGTAATTAGATAGGGGTACGAAAAAGTGATTGGTTATTAAATATTATTTCCTGAATGCCTTAGTAATTAAATGAAAGCAATTGATGCAGCATGTATTAATGCACCCACTATTCTATCCTATATTTACCACATTTAAAAATTGATGTCTGGTGAAATTTGGTGTTTTAGAAGGCACAATCTCATTGAAAATAAACTTCCAACAACAGGATGATATAACACACACTATGTTGCAGGTACGGGAGGCTTGACTTCCTCTGTGTCCACACTCTTTCCAGAAGAGGCAGTGAATGAGGTGAAGCGACAGGCCATGTCAGAGCTGCAGAAGGCCGTGTCCGAGGCCGAGCGTAAGGCTCACGAGATGATCAGCAGCGAGCGGGCAAAAATGGAGCGTACGGTAGCCGAGGCCAAGCGACAGGCAGCCGAGGACGCGCTCTCCATAATCAACCAACAGGAGGACTCCAGCGAGGTAGGGACATACACAGACACTTCAAAACATCAAAAGCTGCCAGCTGTTCTAGTGACTCTCAAATGACACAGATCATAGGATCTTCTCTTACAAAGAAATTCTGTTGTATTTTATCATGGTATTAGTAAAAGCATTATCTTTCAAATATCAGAGGTTGCTGATTATTCCCAGCTTTAAAAGTGTTCCTGCAAATAGAAGTTCTTTTATAGTCAGGAGATAGTGGGAGGGAGAGCAAAACAAAGCAAAGCGAGTTCAAAGAAGCAGCTATTACCCTCACTTTCCTCCTTCCTCTTTATTTTTCCGAAAGAGTATCTAGCATGTTTAGAAAGGTGTTACCAATTCAGCTGAGAGGAAATAAGGGGAAGGAACTTTCATTTGCTAATCACCATTGGAGACCTTGACGTTTAATCAGTTAAGTGAGAGGGAAATATGGCTCACATCTGTCATTAATTGCAGGAGTGATGTTAATGAGAGAGAAGCGCCCCAGAGGAGAACTTTCAGAAGCTGTTTGTAACCTTGTTCTCAAGTTTCCTGTGGATATGTAGTCGCTCTGACATGCTCTCCCTGCGGTTTCCAATGTATATAAGAGGCCCTAAGTGTAATCATTGATGGGTTTTAGATCTGTCTGTGGTTTGTTTTAAGCTTAAGTGTTGTAAAAGCAGAGGCTAGTTCTGTTAACGTGCAGACTGGTGCACTGATATCTGTTACTAATCTTCGTGTCCTCTTCACTAGTACTCTGCTTGATGTGGCATTTTGCTGTCACAAACATATGATTATCTTTTTGAATGAATAGAGGCGTAATTAAATTGTTTTTGTAATTATCAGAAGTTTATCAGCTGTACTGGCCAGTTCTCTGCCTGATTGTAAATCCTTTTGCTGTATTATTTTTCTGTTAGTTAACTATGTATCTATCTGTCTGTCAGAGCTGCTGGAACTGTGGCCGCAAAGCCAGTGAGACGTGCAGCGGCTGCAACACGGCGCGCTACTGTGGCTCCTTCTGCCAGCATAAGGACTGGGAGAAGCACCACCATGTCTGCGGTCAGACCCTCCAGGCCCAGCAGCAGCAGCAGGCCAGCCAGCAGCAGGGAAGCGTCCCGGGGTCAGAGACCCCTGCTCCCATCAGCTCCTCTGCCTGCACCCCAAGCAGCGGAACTGGAAGTCCGGCTGCTACCCCACCTGCTGCTACCACTCGCTCCTCCACCCCCAGCACCCCGTCCTCCTCTGCTCTGGATGGCACACCGCGCTAAGAGACTCACATAGAGGATGGAGGCAAACGCCTCCAGGGCTTAACAGCCAGCCCACAACCCCACAAACAGCATGACTGTCTACATTGCCTTGCAAAGATACTAAGCTAATGTGGCTAACAGAAAGAGATGGCAATTCTTCTGTCTATCTTGCAGTGTAGTCATAGAAGGAGGAGGAGGTCCATAATCAGGTCATATTGACTTGCCATGACTTTAAAGAAACACAAAGATATTCTTTGTTTTGAATGAATGAATTTAAATATTGACATCCTTTTATCGTTACACTTGCTATTCTTGTTGTCTGTTTGTCGTCGTGCCTGTTGTTGTTAACGTTGTTGTCATTGTAGCTTATCTTATTTTTTCCTGTAAATATTAAGAGACTAAGCAGAGATAGCCGTGAACTCGAGACAAGTATATCTGACCTCCCCTTTTTTAAATGTTTTTATTTTCCATCCTTGAATTAATGCTTATTTCCTTCCTGTACCTGGGGCATGAGACTAGTCAACCCCATATTACCAAACAACATACCAAGGGAACATATAGCTAGCAGAACGACTGAAGTTATTAATACTCTTTGTAAAGAAAGATATTAGATTTAAACACCCTGTCAGATAGATAGATAAATAAGTTTGCTGCCTGGAGAGTGGAGGGGGATGGACTGAATCTCTGGCCCACAGACCGCCATGATATGGGCAGATGTGCAGCAGATTGCAAGCAGAGCCAGCTGTTCAACCAATGTTATTTCCCTCTCACTTGTAATAATATCCAGGTCAGTGGGCTGGGAAATACAAATCCATCTCCCTGAAGGATGTAAAACGAAGAATTCTTGGACAAGATACAAAACTTTGCCCACTGCACATGTGGAGAATGTACTGACGACAATTCGCATGTGCATGCTTGGTGGGTCACAGACGCTCTCAAACAGGAAGTGAAGTCATCATCCCACCGGTGAGACTGTCAAATTACCATAACAGCAGCTGCTGGGCCACTCAGAGCTAAAACCCTACAGAACTCAGTAGGAAGCTTATTCAGCGACCCAGACGCTCCCCTCCTGTCACAACTCTGAAAAACATTTTCATCTTTCTTCATGTTCTTATTCTTTTTCTGTAGATGTCATGGTGTTTAAGACTTCTGTCCTGTGGTGTCACCAATGGTTATTTATTGTATATGTGTTGGACAATTGTGACAATGCATAGTACTTCAACCGGTCACAATTCTAAGTCCTTCATAACTCTTTCTCTCTAGCTGGTGCAAAAAGAGATAAAAAAAACAAGTGTTATCTTTTTTCCAAGCTGCTTTTCTATTCTGTGTGTAAGTGGTAGATCCCTCGTAGTTCTATAAGTTTTACTTCCCTTCGTCCTCAAGAAAAGACACAAGCTATATCTCAGAGCTGCTACTTGAGTCTGACCCAGATCTTGTCTGAGAACTAGCATGTTGCGCGGAATGCTAACCTAAATGTTTTGTACAAGGGACATACATAAATGTATTTGCACTGTCGCGGAGGTTATTTCGGCATGCTTCTTTTCAGCATACTTGTGTTGTCGGTATAGAGCCATAATTCATCAACCATTTTGTATGTAGTGATAGCATTATCTGTTTTTACATTCTTTGGGATAGGGGGAGTTGGAAAAATTTAAAATCACCAAACCCACCTTTTTTTTTCTTCTCAACATACCAACAAAAGCGGCCATAATAATGTCTTTTTCTGAATAGTTACAGACAGTGCATGCACATTACTGAACGTTTGTTAAATATTTGTTATTTTTTAGAAAAACTAAAAAACAACCAAAAAAAGTTAAAAATACAAAAAATATTCTAACAAACTAACTTTCCAAATGCAGAGGTGTAGACTCCGATTGACAGCTTTAACACTGCAAAGCACCAGGTAAAACATAGTATTAACACAAGAGATAAACAAAAAACACTAAAAACAGCCAAAGACTGACACCAAGGACCAAAATCCTGATTTTAACGATTTTCAAAAGAGGTTTGTTCACACAAATATTTACTTATTTATTTCTGCAGGTTTTGTTCACACATTCATGGAATAAAACTAACTTCAGTGTCATAAAAGTCCCACCCCAACAGCACTCATCTTACATTGTGAAATGAGAAGGTGTGACTTAAACATAACGAACATTTCACAGCACTGTTACATTTTAACTGGAGCAATAATATGTAATGTGACGTGAACATCAATGACTTCTGTAACCATTTTTGAAGAAAATCTTTGAGATATTTTCTTATCTTGTTTGTACATTTTCTCATTACACAAATGTCAGATTCAGTGCCCATTTTCCCTTTTCAGCAGTTAAGTTCTTTATTCCTAAAGAGGTGAATGTGAGACTGGGCTTTCACACCAATGCCATTTGCAGTTGTTTTATATTTATTTATATCCACATATGTCATTTTTGCAGTTGGGATAGATAATCAGTCACAGCTTTGTTGTAAACCTTCAATGTAAATCAAACAAACCTCTCATTCGCAGTAAGAGAGCACTTACCCTGACGCACACAAAGGCTCTTCACCCCAAACACCTTGGTGCTACACAGAAGCGCGTTACAAATTCTGACCTCAAGGAACAAGTGGAGGCCCACAAAGGTTCTGGGCTGTTTGCTCCCTCTGTACTTCCTCATCTCTCCCTTCTTGTCTAAATAAAATACACACCTGCATTCTTGACTCTAAAGGGTTAAACAATCCAAAAAGGTGTCTGACACCCTACTAGCGACTCCTCAGAAGCTGTGACAAAACAGCCAAGCTGTTTTAACACTAGTGTATTTGAAAGTATACAACAAATAACATGTGTGTTCATCATTATCAGGGCAAAAAAAAGGGGTTTTAAAAAAAATGAAAAAAAAATGAAGACAAACATTATCACTCAATGATTCTTTGAGAAGCTCTATTTTTTCTTTCTTCCCTCCTCTATGTGTGTTTTGCTACAAATTCCTCGGTGGCAAACAAGTCTCACTCTACCTCTTACAGCACGATAAGAGCATCAGTCGCGGCGCTGATACTGGTCTAGTCTAAACCAAATGGGCACAAGAGAACAGGAAAATAAAAAACCCAAAGTCGAAGCTCATACAGCTGCAAAACCATATCACTACTTGGTAACAATGCAGACCTCATAAATAAATGAAACATAAATGAATAGAAATGAGAAAAAAAATGAAAAAAACTTTTGTTATGTTCCTTTATGCCTGTGGCGTTTCTAGAGTACATCAAGAGTTTGAATTCTTTGAACAGATTTTAAAAATTGTGCTAATTTTAAAGAAAAGTGTTGTCGATTCCTATTTCGATGATACACGCTAAGGTCACAGATAAGAAATGTGGTTTCTCTCTCGCTCTTTTTTCTCTGCTGTTTCCCCTCCACCTTTTTCTCCTCTTCTCTGTTGTGAAGACATGCTAACGTGCTTGTCAACTTGTCAGCGGAGGTAAATTCAGAAGCGGGGATAAACAAAAGGCGATGTTTGTAAAATTTAAAAATGAAGGCTATGAATTTAGGCACGCCTGTTTTTCACAATAGGAGGAAATGTTATTTAAATTTCCTACTTATCAAGAAACATTGGGGAAATGTGTGGGGCCAACAGTGAATAGCAAAGGTCGTAGCATTAATCTGGGGGAGTGAGCTGAACTTCAGGGGTGGGAAGGGATTTTTTGTTCTCTTGAGAAAATTCATTGTGAAAAAAAAGAGCTCAAATGATTTGAAGTTGTTGTGCAATACTTAATTGAGACATGAAAACCACAGGTTAGTGGTAGGCTGACACTGGGCGGTCTTTCCATCGCCTAGGGTCAGTGTCCTCTAGAGAGCTTTCCAGTCTACTATGTCAGAACTGTGGTTTCTTGTTGATTTTATTTTCTTTTTTTTTTCTTTTTTAAAAATTCTTTTTTGGGCTGTAAACTATGGTCTGTCAGTCTGTGAAACTTTGCAGTATAATTCTGGTATTGTTGTTCTCTTAACGGTGTAATAAATATGTTAATACCTGCCTCTGAGACTTGTGTTCTTTCAATACAACAGCAGTATCCAAGATTAGCAACACCATCCGGATAAACACCCACATATCCAAAATGAAAGGGACACGCCACTGATATTACAGTTGAAGTTCAGTTTACATGTCATGAGGGGTACTACTCAGCCTGAGAATGCCGTTATTTGTCTTCTGTGGCTTTGGAGGGCAAAAAATTTGCCCTGATGATGTTTTAACCCTGATTATATCAGCTTGGATCAGTACAAAGCCCATTTTTCCTAACTCTCTTCCCGAAACTACATGCCCAAATAAATTGAGTATATGTTAACAAACACAAAGGCTATATGCATAATCTTGGTCTCAAAAAAAAGCTAAGATCTGTGAGATTGCAATAGAGGTGTAGGAATTCAGGTATCTATACTCTGTCAGATAATATGCATCTGGAAAGCAGTAGAAAATTGAAATTTCTACCTCCGCCTAAAAAAACACCCTATTTATAGGGAAAAAACATTTGAATCATAAAGGAATAAGCCTAAACTTTGTAGGAATGATTAAAATAATATTTGCTAAGTAACTGTGCAAAAGTAGATGCTAAAAAAGTGAACCTAAGCAGTTTAACGCACATTTTATCACAGATATTTCCAGGCGGAACCAGCAAATGTGCCATCTGGATCCAGATGTGCCATTGACCTGATGAACTAATTACATTTCACTAATATATCATTATGGTAACTCATTCCATCAAATACAACTGTTTTTGAGTCATTTTGAGCTTATAATCTGGCTCAGATTCACCTAGGCACTCTCACTGTACATATAGTATGCTTCTGGAGCTGCTGTGTGGCTTGACAAAAAGAGCCACAGGTCGGCAGCCCATTGGCTGATCTGCATGAATGACACCTCTTTGTGACCGTTAGAGCCAATAGAATCAATTAAAACCGCCCATGGTTGGCTTAGCAACACCAATCACCATCCAGAAGGCAGTAAGGCCAGAGCCAGTGTGTTTTGTTTGTGAGGTCCCTCCCCCCTCTGAGCAGACTGTTTGTGCTTGTGGAAAAACACTGGGAGCCGCCATTGATTTCAAAGGGACTGTAATACACGAGAGAACACGGTAGAACCTTCTTTTTCAATCGGAATATAACTTTTGACCAGAAGACAGCAAAGGTAAGACATGCTTTATGATATAGTTATGATTTTTTTTACAGTTTTCACTGTAGATCGCTGATATTTCGTCGCACGGCAACGCGGCCGCCATTTTTGTTTTCTGCAGAGTCTGCCCTTTCAGAGGATGTAAAGCTTGTGGAGATTGCTGGAAGTGGTGAAAATAATGAAATCATGGAATTGTGATTTGCATATTTGTGTGTTTTTGGTCATGATGAGTATAATTGCCTAGGTTGTAATTGTGTTTGTTCTGGCTGTGGATGCTTAGTCCCGGCTTTTAGAGGAGCACTGCCCTTTGTGTTGGTGTGTAGGATGTTAGGATTGGTGCTTCCTAGCCTGTGTACTGTTCATTTAGACTGTCCAGGACTGGACTGGACTGTGTACAGCCCCTTTTAAAGGGGGCTTTCGTATGGGAAGACTTTTACAGAAAGGCTGCATTACAAACTGGAGATGTGGGGTTTCGAAAGAAGTGGGCATTTAGTAGTTGCACTATGAGAAATGTAGGATCAGGTGTCAAGTGTTTTCGGAGATAGACCCATACTAGAAATATCTCGGCCCCTGCTGCTTAAATATTTGCTTTTTCTTAGTTTAAATCTGTCTCTCCTGAGTTCCCCAATTTCATAGGAGTGCAATACTAAATCGTGAGAGAACCCTTATAACATCTTGAATGTCCTTATGGCAAAAGCTAGATATATACTCAAAAGGCACCAGGTCAGACGAGGCATTATCCACCAAGTTGTAGGCTGTATAATTTTTAGCAAAAAGCTGGTTGGAAGTGATATGGGTGGGATTATTGCTCAAAATAGAAAAAGACTGCAATACAAAAAATAAAACATTGCATTAATAGGACAAATACAGGTAGCTACATCTTCTGAAGTGTCCTGTATCAGACGTATGCCTACACACAGTCAGAATAAGTAATTAATTTCAATGTGACTGCAGAATGGACATCCAGACAGTAAGAAGTGGAAAATCTGGTGCTGCTCATGAGGGCTGGTAAATACGTACATACAGAGCCTATTAATTTTTCCATACATTGCTGGCGATTTTAGCCCTGTGACAAGTTGGCCACTGTCCAGGGTGTACCCCGCCTAAGGCCCAAAGTCACTGGGATAGGTTCCAGTCACCCGTGACCCCCAACGGGAACAAGCGGTAGAAGATGACTGACTGACTGACTGACTGACATGCAGTTCATTCTAAAGACATCCAGACCTTACTGAAGAGCTTTTAAAGTAATACTGATAGCTACTGTAACAGAATAATTGTGAAATTGAAATGTTCTTCTTTTCTCTCTTTCTCATTTAGTTCCTGTGCCTGACTGTTTCTCTCATCCTCTCACATTGCCCACAATATGTGTTGCAACAGATACAGTTTGAACCGAAACCCACAAAGACATTATACCATGCTGTATCTGAATGAAAAGAGGGAAGGACTTGCAAATATTATTATATTTTTCTCTATTTCCTTTTTAGAAATATGTCAGCCAGGTGTAATGCTGTCTTGACGTCGTGTGGGATGAAAGGTAGCAATGGAAATGTTTCCAACATTGGAGAGTTCAAGTCATCAGAAAACTCACGATTGTTGTATGATTGCAGAGGTGAGTCATATGTATTATTAGTCTTAAAATATAATCTCCATCTGCAAGTGGGCTCTTAAGAGAACAAACATCAGCGGCCATATTTGATTTTGAGGGTGCGTGGCAGTGTTGGGTTGTCAAGTGTTTGGGCTTCCTGAGCTCAGGTTATTTGAAAGAAGAAACACAATTTGTATTATGTTTATTGTTGTCTTTTGTTTTTAGGTATTTGGTATTAAGTTTTATGTTTACTCATTTGGAATTGTATCCTGTTCAGCACTTTGATCAACAGTGGTTGTCTTAAAAGTGCTGTCTAAATAAATTTGACATTGACACTGACATTAATAACAACCAGCTAGAGCCTATGTGTGACCTTTTAGCAGTTGTTAACTTTTCATTATATGCTTTCTGGAGATGTATGACTAATTGCTTTATAATACTAAGAACCAAATCAGCCTTCTGACTCCATGAGAGATATATCAAGTTGCATCTCAGACACTTGAACGACTGATTAGACAACCAGTGGAACGACCTCATAGGGCTTAAAATGTTACCAAGCATAGTGACAGGGCTAAAGGAACTGTTCAAATTAAGGAGAGTTATGTATATTACAACAAAACTGTTAAGATAAGAGCCTTTGATGGAGCTATTTATATGCTGCTCTGTCACCAGTACAATTAACCTTCTCACTAACCTCAGGTTTTTGGCTGACAATTAAGATTGGGTTGGACCTCAAAGAGCCAGGATCAGCTGCTCCTTTTCAAAACGAATGATAGTGAAGCCATAAAGCAGCTCGTCAGCTCTGCCTTTTTATGACCCCCCCCATCTTTATCTCAGTGTTGAACCACTTTGGAGTTGATAAAGCTCAGGGATGAGTTGGACTGCTGTGATATTCCTGCCACATTCTTCTACATAAAGTTCATTGTGACCAGGGCTCTTTTCTTCTCCCCCTCATCTCCCTCTCTCCCTTCCCCTGTCTTTTCTAACTCTCTCTTATCAAGCCAGGCAGGAGCAGACAGCGACTTGAATTAAGCGCTGGTCGGGGGGGAACTGCTTGAAGCCGATAACAATACAAAATGGATTTTCTCAAACAGAGAAAAACAGCTGTCTCCATTATTTGAATGCTTCACCTTTCCCCGCTCCATTAATTGGCTCTTTGATCACAGGCAGAGGTGCACGGTGACTGATAAGGAATAGGTTATTAGTAAAGTAGCCTGGAGGACCGAGAGGCGGCCGGCTGTGCCGGGCTGCAGGAGATGAGATAAAGGCGTGGTAATGCCGGAGTGAGAGAGTGCCGGTGAGTGATAGGGCCTTGCCGTCTGGCCCTCTCGCTCTCTTGGCTCACGGGCGACGGGAAAAAGAGCAGCAGCAGGACGAAGTGTGATATAGCAGCTAATGCAGGATTGTGATTCGGCTTGTGGGGGATAGAGCGTGGGATTTGATTCCACAACGGCTTGCTCCTTTAAGTGGTAGATCTCTCTCTCTCTCCCTTCCAGCCTGTCCCTGGCTCCCTCTCTCAACCACTCTTACAAAATCAAACTGTGTTACAGGAAATTTCCTCTGCGCCTTTCATATTGGCCTGATATGTGGTAAATGTTAGGCCTATGATAGCCCGCGAGGAGAAAAACTAGGAGGGGGGGAATGACATTACCCCATTTGGGCTTTTAAAAAGATGGGCGGCTCCTTTGATGTTGTGCTGAGCTAAATTCACTGCATTAAATCTGATGGAATTTTCACTATAAGCCTGTTTATGTATTTTCTCACATCCATGGACAAGGGGCGATTTGTCACACTCCTCAGCGGAGGAAAGGAATCTTGAAAAAGCCACTATCTTGTAATCCCCCCCCCCCCCTTCAAGAAATAGGACCGGAGGGGACAAGTAGGGTATTTGTGTGTTGTAAAGCATGGTAAGAAAAGAAGGGAAGTGTTGATATTAAATTACCAAACACTAGGTTATCTAGTTTCTGCACATGGCTAGGCTGCCCTGGGCCAAGGGTAATCTACTAATAGCGTTCTCACCGAATGACATTATTAAGGAACTGGGCCCATGTGTCAGGCCTCTCTCTGTCTCTCTCTCAGACACACACTGGGAACAGTAGAGAGGAAAAGAAAAATAGCAAAAGAGACAGGGGGCTGAGATGGATGAGGAGAGCTGGAAAAAGAGATAGGAGCGGAGGAACCAGACTGAGAGAGAGAGAGTGAGAGAACGAGGGGAAGAGCTAGGAAGTCAGGGGTAAAGGATATGAGGCTGAAATGCTTTCTTTTTATTGGTGGCATTTGTTAAAAATACCCTGCAAATATCAAAGTTCAAAATGATTTATGACTTGTTGAAAGCATATCACAAAGTATGTAGGGAATTGTGACCCACTAAACCACTTTGATTCCCTCCTGATCTGAGAAAGGTCGTGCATCAGAGTTGCATTAGGGGTAGTTAGTTAGTCCAACAGAATGGGATGAAGGGATACCATGCAATAACAAAAATCAGGTGCAAACTTGCAATTGCACCACAAACACTCGGTAGCTTGCTGTGCGAGGGACGCTCTGACCTTTGGTCTCCTCAGCAGTACAGTACAGTGTATTCAGCTGTAGCATATACAGGCCAAGGACAAAAGCCCAGCTATCAAGTAATGGCCTCCATACACTGCCCAGCAGGTGAGTGGAGAGAAAAATACACTACACTTCCTTAGGCACCTGGGGGATAGGGAAAACTCACCGAGACGATTCAACACTTTCTCCCTCTCTCCCTCCTCCAATTTCACCCTTAGCCTTGGCAGCAGCCACCGTGCAGTTGTTCTCGTTGAAACAGACACAGTTGTTTCACAAAAATGGAAATGCACACTCGAGTATACACAGTCAGAGACAAACATGCTTGTTCAATGTGTAGAAATTAAGATCACCTTCAAAGTGGTGCCACGGGTAGGCCTGTGTGGGTGTTAAACATGCTGTTAAATGAAACCACTTTTATCCCATTCTTTTAAAAAACATTTTCAATGGGAATCTTTCTGTTAAATAGTATCAGCTAATCTTCCATACAAAGCAAACAATAAATCTTGCAGTAAGATGGTAATTTATACATTTCATCACTGAAAATAGCTGTGAAATCATTTCGGGGAAAAAAAAATCTAAATGGAAATTGCATGCCCTATTGCAGCGCTGATGTCAGTGACTAAGGACTCTCTTTGACATTTTCAAGTTCTCATCAAACTGTACAGGATAAACAAGCTATTTAAGTTCAAGAACTGGCAGACCATCAAATCACAAATAACCAGCACAGCATTCCCACAGCGACTAACCTCTCAGTAAGCAAGCATTTCTTTCAACCTCTGTATTTGACATTGACTTTGTGGGGCATGAATATGTATGTGTTTTCCCTCCTGTGCATGTGTGTGTTTATGTGTGTATTTAAGTGCTAAAGTGAGAATCTTGGCGGGACGTGAAGTCAGGAGGTCTCTTCCCATGCAGGCAGCCAATAGATAGGAGGTGATTGATCGCTAATGAGGGCTGAATGAGGGGCCGAGGCCAAATACACTGTATACAGCCTACTGTGGCTTTACCGCATGATGGATGGCACGCTGACATACAGTACCCACATGCACATGATACTAATCAAAGTGTGGATGCAAGACGTGCACATGGAAGGTTTTATATACAGTTTCGGTATATCTGCGTTTGCTTCATATGTGTATCATGTAAGAGTCCTTCATTTACCAGGTACCACTCTGACTTTGCAAACCACTGACATTAGCTGATTTCCATTTATCGCCACACTCCATTTAGTAACTTTAATTAAAGCAGTTATCTCATGTTGTATTTCCTCTCACAAGCCATTCTGTTCCACTCTAAACTCAGTGAGCCAAATCGCACCCAAAAACAGTTTACCATGACACACAGTGGGACATCACACTCCATCAGTCATCTTGAACCCCACTGTTTCCTGCTCACTAGATTCATCCCATACCATTCAAATACCACGCAAACTCGTCCTATAGACACTGCGTGAAGCCTCGTATAAACCCTGAAACATATGGATAGTTAGGAAATCATATTTTATCTTCCAGGTCTTGATCAGTGATAAATTGATACGTACAGTGGAGCCTAACCTTGACTGTGATGTTTGTGCATGCAAGAAAACATAGATGACTTAAAACATACCAGTGATTAGGGCTGCAACAAACGACTATTTTCATTATCATTTTACTTGTTATTTGTGATTAATCACTTAATAGTTTAATCTATCAAAGGTCAGAAATATTTGAATGTCACAATTTCCCGAAGTCCAAGGTGACAGCTTCAAATGTCTTATTTTGTCAGAATCACAGTCCAAAATAAAGACATTCAGTTTACAAATTATATAAATAAGAGAAATGCAGTTTCTCAATTTGTAATTTACTTAGATAATTCATCAATTATCAAAATTGTTGTTGATTAATTTTCTGTCTATGGACTAATAGCTTATTTGATAAATTGTTTCAGCTCTACAAGTGATAACTTAGATAAACATATATGTTTATGTAGTTTATCTTATGTGATTATGACACAGCATAATAACACAAAGAAATACAACAAAATACTAAAACATTGCATAAGTATTTAATATTGTGCAATATGGGATGAAAATACATTGTTTCTCGAGGGATAACAAAAAACGGAGGTAATTTGTTAAAATGTTAATGCCTTAAATATAAATAGATAACATCAGTAGTGTCTAGAAAATAATCAATAAATGTCATAATAAAAAAAACAAGAAACCTCAGTCATGGGTTGTTTTCTCTGTTTCTGTCTGTGACCTCAATTAGTATTTTCTTAAACTCTTGACATTATTCAGAATTTTTTAATCTGAACAGTAAAAAATAAACCTGTAACTCATACTGGAGGCAGGTAGAGTTCACTATTAAACATTAGTTGCATACTTTGGGTTAAATCATGCACTTAAGCCACACTGTTGGCCACATTGAACATTTAGAGAATATGGAACTATTGAGTGCTTGTGATCTATCTTTCCCAATCCGAAATAAAGCACCAAAGCAGAGCTGTAAATCAGCAGGAACATTTGTCTTAACTCAACACTCTTCTCTCAAGCTCTAACCTTTTCCTCTTTTTATTCTTCCTCCTACTGCTTTCGCCTTACATACTTATATAGATGTACTCCTGTTTATCAAGGGACGAGAGCACAGACTAGAGCTTCTTCGAAAAAAAAAAAAGTATCTCTGACCAAGTGTGCCTGATGAAACTGTTCTCACCACCACAGCAACACCATAGACCGACAAGGAGATGCCATAAGCACCCGCCATGTTCCTGAGGAAATTTATAGCTCATTCTTGAGCATCCTTTACACCCCCTGGCCCCACTTCCATCCATCCACCCGTGGTCCACTGTCTCCCCCATCCCTCCTTACCCAGCACCCTCCCCCTGGCTTCCCCAGCTGTTGTGCACCTGGATTCTGGCCTAGGACAGGGATGGGAATACATGCCATCAATCTCTCTGAGGGGGCATGTGAGGTGTGTGTCTGTGTGTTCATGTGTGTGCAGTGGAGGGTTGCTGGAGCTTTCAGGAAGCAAAGGGACGTGGGGGGGGGGTTGGGTTGTGGATAAAATTAAATGATATAACTTTGGCTTGGTGCCGCTACATTGACCCTGCATTTAATAGTGGTCTTCAGTTCTAAATAAATGTCATGACTTGGGGACATCATGACTATGAAGGGTGAGCTAACATAGAATCTGCTAATACATCAGCATTCACCTCCAGTCTGAGTGTGGGAGGGATGACTGAACCAAAACCCTTGAGGTGTGGTTTGGTATCCTAAAACAGCCCTAACGTCTGATTCCCAACCTCAGCGCATATTTCCAATTTTTTCAGTAATTCAAAAGAATGAAGTGAAATGAAATGGCAGTTCAGTCTAATTATCAGGCTACCTGCCTCTCTGTTTGATCAGATCAGTGATGAAGCAGTTATGGCCTTGGCTTTGACATTTTGTCCTTTAATTATAGTTTCTTCATTAGGCCCATCTGTGTAGGATTTTAATTGGCGGGATGTATTTTCACCTTACATAGTTTGACTTACTACTCTGGTAACAAGCAGTTTTTAGGTATTATCAAGAAGATGACACTGTTTGACAATAAAATGTTGGAGGTATTACACACAAATGACACTAAAATACATCATAGTCAAACTAACGTAAAATAAACACAGTAAAATGTGTACCTGTCATTTTTTCAAAGTTTGCCTTAAGAGTCTCCTGCTGTACAGAAGAGAAATGTATTAACAGACATTGCTGGGTTCTACATACATATTTCTCCAGTGTGCTATTTTACTTGTTATGTTTTTCCTGATTGTCAGAAAAAAAGTTTTCATATTCATAAGTTCATGAAAGTTGAAGAAAGAATGACAGAGCCAATGGAATATTTATAGTGGAGCACCTCATGAGGTCGTCCCTGTGGACAAGAAAATGTATTTATTCCAATGCTATGTATTAATAAAAACATTGCCATGTGATAGAAGCATCGCAGGCACATCAAGCCATCATCTTTATTGGTGAATGGTTTGTTTGTGAAATCAATTTTTCATTCTAAATGTCACATTTCTTGGAGTTTTGCAATGCAGATTAGCTGAGATATTTTGTTGAAATATACATGGGACTTCTTTGCTTCCCATGGCACACAAATTTGATTGGTGTGAGGGGAAAGGAAGATGGATGAAGATTGTCTGGGGTTAGTTGTCAGGAGACGAGGGGAGGTTGCAACGTTGTTCTATATCTGCATGAAATGTCTTAGATCGGAAATGGCAGCTCCCGTATGAATTCAAATCCAGACACAATCCGCATACTAATAAACAAACTGCACACACACAGAGACATACATAGAAGACATGCGCATATAGCAGCAACAGACATTTACACTTAAACCTGAAGTAGGCCTAAATTTAGATACTCTGAAACAGTTAAAACAGCAGTTAATCTGTGTCATGCAGTTTATGCCTATTTGACCAATATGGGCTTTTACAGGCCAAAAGCACACAGAAGAATCATAGCTGCCACAGACACAACTTATATGTGGTGATGATACCTATATATTTTTAACGTACTATAATAAAAATGAATAACCATACATTTATATTAATAAGAAACACATTGCATTATTTAATGAAATATTATATTATGTGTCTAATATACTGTGCACATTGAGTCAAATGACTGCCAGTTCCATTGAAAATGTTTTTAAATTCAAAAATAGATTTCTATAGGGGATATGTACTGTTTGTGTCATGCTGTGAAATTAAATGGCAGCACTCTTGAAGGTCCGAGACAAATTTGTCTGTGGAGAATAATAAATGAATGGATCAATTCATGTCTTCATCTAGCTAATACATCAAGGCTTGTTGCTGCGTTTGTTTTCAAATCTACTTTTTGCCCTGCATTGATCAAAACTCGCTTAATGCAGCATTCAGTACATGAAGTAGTTTGTAGACTTTTTCGGCCCAGATAGTCAACCAATCCATTAGCATTAGCAGGCCAAACCAACCCTAACTCTACAATTTATTGACAGCTCAAAGCTCAAAGCTCAGTCGTGATCACTCTGTACATTTTTATAAATGATAAGCAACCTAATGCACTTTTTGATGTGTGCTGTTGTGTTGTGCGGCTTAGTTTAATTTACACAGAGGGCTCAATCTGACATAATGACAAAACCAAGGGGAAAATTTGATTTATATTTTTTGTCTTTTGTAAGGGAGCTATGTAAGGGAACTTCTCTCTTATTAGCAACCAAACACACAGACATCTGAAAAGGGTTAATATGAGCCTAATTTGTATTTACAACTCCACAGCTTCTCCAGCAGCTCAGTTACTCTTTGTACTTCTCAGCCAGCTGTGAATTGCTAAACTTTGCTAGCCTGCACTTCAAGTTCCTTTTAATCATCATAATGATTTTATCATCATTTAACATCACATCAGTATACAACTTTAACATTCCTCCAAATGGTAATATCCAGAGAATGAGGTAGATTAGATCCCAGTGAATCCTGGTTCCAACTCATCTCCCTTCATCTGTGCTAGGCTATATTAGGTCAAATACATACTGACAGACCATCATGAAACCATTTCCTCCATCAGATCGTCCCACTGTTTCTCTCTGTCTTTCTTTCCTCTGATATCTTGGATTCATCTGTCCTTGCTGCTCATTTTCCTCACCCGTTCTCCTGCATCATGTTGTATTTATCATTTCATCTGTTGATTTCTTTT
This sequence comes from Coreoperca whiteheadi, assembly GCA_011952105.1. NCBI lineage: Eukaryota > Metazoa > Chordata > Actinopteri > Centrarchiformes > Sinipercidae > Coreoperca > Coreoperca whiteheadi. The sequence continues at coordinate 13,818,627 of CM022477.1, forward strand.
CTGCTATCAGTCTTTGAAAAATGACATCTTGCATTTATAAGTCCATCCTTTACAACATGTTGAACTCATCTGTCCTCCGTTACTTCATTGCTATCACTCTGTCTGTCTGTGTCTCGCTGTCTCTCTCTCAGATCTACAACAAATGTTTGACCAAGCTGTTCCACACTGTATTATTCAGCGCTGTGTGTGAGCCGGCATCATCAGACATGTATGCCTGACGTGATGTATTGGCTCTGTTTAATTATAGAGATGCTGAATAAATATTTACAGATGGCTGATCCTTCTTCTCCCGGCCAGGCCCAAAAGTGTGATTTATGAACTTTCAGTTAATGCGGAAGAAACTGCTGTCATTGTTTCCGTATGGAGGCTGGATATTGTACACTGCATGTATTTATTACAACCAGCTATATGGGATTTCAGGTCAGGTCAGGTAGCTGCTACTGTGAGCTGTGGATAGAATTTGTTCTGAGTTTATACAGGTTCTTGAGACTGTATTAACCTATAACAGTATTGCAGTGGTATTAGCTTCAAAAGCTGCCAGGTCTTGTCAGATAGGGTTGATATCGGCAAGGATAGAATAGTAAATGGAATATATTAAAAATGTCAAACTCTGCCCTGAAATAACCCTACTCGACCTGGATTCTGGATTCTGTTTTACCTAACCTGAACTGAACTTTACTACTATAATATCCAGAGTCACTTTAATCCTGACTTGCTATTTAAATAATTCTAAAATGACCTTGCTAGTAAAGGAAGAGCCATTTGTTAACTGTAGATTCTAGACTTATCCTCAATAAGCTGATTAAAGGCAAGACTGAGATGAAGAATGCTGATGTATTCAAAACATGCTTCTCTTAATCTAAAATTAATGCAAACAAATAAATTTTGCTCCAATTTAGGGGGAAATGATGAATAAAATTAAACCTGACCTAATTCGAGCCAGAGGGAATTATATCCTGAATCTAGCCAAACCCAAAGAGGCAGGCTAATCGGGTTTGGGCTGAGATTCAAAGCTCTAGATTAACAACCCCTGGATCCAAAGCACTCTATTACCGGCGTGGGTGGCTGTGTGGAAACTGAGGAGCTGCGAGGCTAGATATGATGAACTACTGCTATGCAAACACTATGCCTTTACATAGAGTATGCTTGGTTAACCTTCATATGCTGATAACATTTGATTTTTGCATAACTTATGGTTGCTCTTTAGCCACTTTTACTGAATGTTTTAGTGAATGTATGTTAATACTATAATGCTCAAGCAGCTCGGAAAGTCCAAATTGCATAGCAATCTTTAGGTATAGCAAATCAAAAATTAAGAAAACCTCACTCCACATTAGATCATGGTTCACAAAGTATAGCAGGGTTATACACTAACAGAATTGTTAACAGACCCATATTTTAAGAAAAGCGTAATTTCTTTGCTTGTAATAGCTCTTCAAACTTCAGGAAAAAGTGTCCATTAGTAGCTTAACTCACATGCCAAAGTATTTATTTAAGTACTAAAACTGGAGTCCCATAAACCTTCAAATATTCTTCCCGATCTAGTCCAGCTTTAGACTTTATGAGTGACATTTATGTGAGCTTGGAGGTGGAGTGACTTGTATTTCGCTGTGTTGTGAGTTCTACCTCAGCCGCTGGGAGAGAAGTACAGTAAAAACACATTAAGCATTTCACTTCGAAACTCGCTGGAGGGCTGCAATGTTTCCTAATGCTCCTTTTATGGCACATAACAGAGGTTCTGTGCACGTGTGTGTGCATGTGTGTATCAGGTATGTGCGAGAAAGTCCACTTGCATGTGTGCTCTTGTGTGTGCAATGGTGTATTTTCCTGCCTGCTGGCGCTCCACAGCCATCTGGTATCTGGTCAGTCTAGCGAGCCTCTGGAGGGCACCTGGCCAGCAGCTTGCTCACCTGGCTCTGCTAGCCCCTGCCAACCACCACACCTGGTCTGGCCGGCACACAGGGAACAGATTGCAGAGAGAAGCCAAAAGCAGCCCTACATTGCAGCATGAAATAACACAGTGATACAGGATATATTTTCTCTTTGCTGAAGGCTATAGTGTTACGGATGCTACAAAGAATGTGATATGCATGTAAAATGTGAATGTGATATTTTTAAGGCAGCACATTGGAAATGACATTACTACACAAATAGTAGTCACCAGACAGATCTCAGCGCTTTTGTTAACAATGCTCCATTCATCAATTGTTAGGATACGAGACTCTCAACACACTCATGTAAGATTCCATAATGAGTAATGTTGATTTCTACTGCATCTGTCCCAACAGTTTGTGCCAGTCTGTGCCAACCCATCCATTTAGCATACAATGGCACTTCCTTCGTGCAGGTTGTCCTCTGCTATCAATTACACTCTCCTCTCCCTGCAAGAAAGATGCTCTTTGTCCCCTGTCGCACGCATGCACGCACACACACACACACACACACACACACACACACACACACACACACCACGGACGCAGAGGGACAGACACCTGCAGAGTGTTTGTCACCTCTTCTGTTGGCATCTGCGACCGCACGGCATTGTGGGAGAGACGGCCATCTGTTGTCGGCAAGGCTGGATTGGAAGGGGGCAAGCGGGCACGATGCATCATGCTGCTCTTTTCTGTTGGTCTGAGCTGTGTGAAGTGTTGTGCTGTTAAATAGTTTTTGTTGTTCTCACTCCTATTGCCATTATTCAGATAAAACAATAAAGCTACAGGAATATGGTAAACTTAATTTTGCATTTAATAAGCTACAAATGCAAGTTTATAGTTGTTGCTACAGTGTTAAATGTAATTGTAGCTTCTCTTGAGGGTACTACCTTTTTTTAAAGAAATTCAACATGTGCTAATTACACAAAAGCAATGTCCCATGCAGAATGTTTTGGATTCGTTAAATCCACATGCAAACGGTTGCCTTTTGTCAAATTGAACTCTCTCCTAATTATCTTGGAAATGTTTACCCCTCTTCACAGGGAGACAGCACATGAATGCTTGATTGACATGACAGTGGCTGCAAAGTTTCTTCAATTATCCTGGCAAGGTTACGATTGCTGCCTCTTGATTCACAGCAGGTCCTTGTCATTCTGAACACAGAAATGCTAAACTCTTTTCTCTGCCTACGCTGCTGTAACCTATGAATCTTAAGTCAGTTGAGATTGTATATAAAAGATGGTCGGGGGTGTTAGAACCATTAAAAATGATTGTGGTATTTAAAACATGTGGAGTGAGCTGAGGGCAGCTTTTGCTTTGATTTTGTCGGTCTTTCGGTTGGTCCACCACTTTGGTCCTGACTAAAATATCTCCCCAGCTATTCGATAAACTGCCATGAAATTTTGTACAGCCATTCATGGTCCCCAGAGGATGAATTCTACTGACGTTTGTGATACACTGACCTTTTCCCTAGCACCACCACGAGGTTGACATTTTTGTTATTTAGTGAAATGTTTCTATAACTGTTAAACTTGGGATTCCCATTCATTTTCCCCTCAGGGTGAATTGTAGCAACTTTGGTGATCCCCTAAATTTGTAAATAGTGCCATCATCATGTTAAAATTAAAATGTGTCCAATACTTTGATTTATGACCAAATACCTGCACAACTAATGACATTCCCATCAGCCTCAGTTGTACTTTGTGTTATGTGCTATGTAGGAAATGTTAACATGCTAACACATGCAACTTGGATGGTAAACATGGTTAACATTACACCTGCTAAACATCAGCATGTTGTCATTGTGAGCATGTTAGCTTGCTGATGTTAGCATTTAGCTCAAAGCAGTGTTGTGCTTAAATACAGCCTCAGAAAGCTGCTTTCTTTGCATACAAAGAAAAGTTAGAATATGTATTCTAGAGAATGAATGCATGCAGAGCGTCTGTGTCCATATTCATCATGCTGAGAAAATTAATTCCTGTCATGTCCCTGTTTAGAAAAACAAGTGTGCTTGAAAAAGCAGACATAGCGGCTAGAGGGTTACAGCTGAGAAACGTACCTTTCTTATCTTCAGCTTTGTGTAAAATTATTGAATGTTACAAATTAAGAATATACACAGTATTTTGCTGTGACAACAAAGACAAATATGTGTTTGAAATATGCACAACATATTCTAGTTTCACTTTTGTCATTGGAGGCAACAGCTACTTTGTGAATTGTGTGATGTTGGAAGAAAACATTTGCTTCACAAGAAATTAAGCATTAATAAACATGGGACTTTAAAGAATGTGGTCTTTATCTTGAGGAATTGCTACAGAACGAAAAGAACAAACCATGACAGCAGCTTTGGAAAAAAATGATATCATAGACAGGAATGAGCAGAGTCAGTTTGAGATACTAGACACATTAACCCACATATTCCTGAAGGACATTTACTTGTGCAGGACATTCATTTGGCTGGTTGGTTGGGTTGTGGGTCTGCTCATCCAGCCGGCCTGCACATCGCAGACAGATGTTTGGCCAGCCAAGCCTGCAGCGCCACAGGCAGTGTGTGTTCTAGAAAAACCCGGAGACCAGATGCTGCTACCTGGTGTCATACATGCCTGCCGCTTCTCTATACTGGGCATGCTCCAGTGGCCATCACATGACCTCAAACTGGGTTTTGAGATTGTGTGCCGTCAATCATATTGATGATAGAGTAGAGTGGAGCTGGAACTGAAAGCCTACGTAGGGTCAAATCAGCAGGTTCACCACTGTGTATCTGACAGGGTGAATCCATATGCCAGACTGTTTTGGATAATGAATCAAATAAGGTAGCTATAAGAAAGTGAAATACTCCCATACATTTGAGGATATGCATTTTCTAATTGAGAAGTAACCTACAGTGTAAGGAGTAAAATAAAAACCTTAGCATGATAGAAATGAATATCACACGATTAAGCACACATCATAAAATAACACAGGGCATCATACTGAGTGAACTATATGAAGTGACATGAAAAGATATAATGCAGCATCTACATCTCTTTCAGCCTGATTTTCCCTCCAGTTTTGTTCCCCAAATAAATAAAACAAATAATAATAATGCTCTCTCCTGAACAAACAGAAACACAGATTCTTCGTCCCACTCCACGGTCCCTGTCATTACCAAGCCCGAGGAAACTTTCGAAGAGATTCAAAGACACTCAAGATTAAAGATTTATTTGTTCTTTTGAAGTTCCAGCACTGTTTTTGTCTTATTTCTTCGACAAATGCAGCGTGGTAATGGTGTTTTCACAGCGTGGTTGGTGCTGACCCAGAACTGCCAGAGAGAGGTTGCTGCCCTGACGGCCCAGCTCTTGTATAAAAATAATGAGGAATGGCTCAGTAATGGCATCGCTTCCTTGTAACCTCAAAGGACAGACAGTTTACTTGCTTGTATTCCAACTGTTATTTATATATTATATTGTGATGTGAAAAAGAAGAAAAAAGACGTACATCTGGGTGGCTTTGTTTTGTAGCATCTTTTTATAGTCTAGTGCACTTCAAATCTAGCTTTTCTAGATTACTTTCCCCCCTTCTAATCTATATCAAGGACGCTCCTTTGTTGAATTGTGTTGATTTTGATGAAGAGACAGTACAGTTATTGTCTTGTACAGCTGGTGTCTTTGCCATCTCCTTCTCTGTTGATATGCATCAATGAGTGCAAGCAAACTTTCACCTTTTCCTCATATTTGGTTGCACTTGTTAGATTTAATAGTCATACATGAGTTACAATGCTCTGATCTGATGCTTGGATTTCAATTAATGTTTTGAATCCAAAAACAGCCCATTTTTCTTGCTTTTATTAGCTGCTCTATCTCTTAGATTCATCAGGCATATCTTAGTGTGCTGTGCATCAGTGCATCTCTTTCCTCATCTACTCAGGAGCCAGCAGAGAATCATACTGCCCCCTAGTGCCCACTGCCATTAGTAACACAACGGAATTGATTGTGCAGCCATCAACCAGACAATACCCTGGTACTCTGCCAGTGGCTCGATACCAAGATCTGTCATGGGCAGCGATGCACAACAATAGATTGTACTGATTGGAGTGGTACACACTCCTAGCTATGACAGTGGCCTACCGCTCGCTATCGAATGGCTGTTTCTCTCTCTCTACTCACAAGGCCCCTAATTCAGCAATCAATGCTACTCATTTTAATAGCACCTCTGATGTTGCCCCGAGGAGAAAAGAGGAGAAATCAGGGTGAGCCGGTGTCAAATCATTCTTCTCAGGTGAAGACCGCAATCATGGCTTTAATGGATCTCTAAAAATGACTTAGCATGCTCTAGTGTTGCAGTGATATGATGTTGGACAGTGTTTGTTACTGGAACCAGTTGCAAGTACCTTCTTAAGCGTAATACTATAAAACTTAAAAGTGTGGATTCATATACAACCACAGATAAGCACGCAAATGTATTAAGCCTTAACGCGTAATATTGAGACTTGATGATACAGAGAGTAGAGTAGAGACTAGGCTGCATATGACCTTCAGCAGCAAACACACACACATTTTCATCTTACCCATTACAATAAACGCTTGCATCCATCCTTTATTCTGTTTTTAGCTAACATATCACTTGCCTCTCTAGTCCAAAGATGCAGTGTGAGCTCAAGCAGCCACAGGCTCCTCTAAAGACATCCTAAGTAAGTGCTCCAAATGACAAGACAGACTAAATACCTCCTAACAAACGATACAAGACTGTAGAAAGCGCTTTAACAAAGGAGGTATGTAATGAACCCCAGGTGCCTTCTCCCCAATATATCATCCTGAGTGAATTTGCCAACATCACTCGCTTTACCTCCAAGCATGATAAATGAGAATTTATGCACCCACTACTTTATCATTCTTTACTTTTTCACCCCCATGAGGTAGCCATGCCATGCGAGACAGATATTTCCACCAAAGGCAATATCAGCTCGTAGTAATTATATCAGAGCGAGAGAATGGCTCATTAACATATGCTAGGCATGTCAGGAATTTACAAGCGCCTTTTGTAGATGCCTCTCGTCAGTGTGCTGCTCCCATCCGTATGGTGTCTCCTTTGAGGATGCAGCCTCCTCATTTCCATAGACGTCAATCAAACTGTGCGTGGTTTTTACAATTATTCTGTACAAAAACACAGGGCTCTCTGAATACGGCAATCTTAAGGGACAGCTCAGTGATATGGAAAAAGTGTGTGTGCGCACATGTGGGGGTGACATGATGAAAACAAAGTGATGGGGGCAAGATTATCTTGATGGTGTGTCATCAATGCAGAGTGGGTGGAGTGATTGTCTTTGCTTTTCTGCAGTGTGGAAAAGAGGCCTATGTGTACGTGTGAATACAAGCATAAAGTTCGACACCAGACACCAGACCAACTAACTGACAAATCCAGAGGCCATAGAGCTAGTGGCATTGCTGCTGCTGCTGCTGCTGCTGCTCCACTGCTTCAGGACTCAACATCTGCTTCCTTCAAGAAGGCACGTATTGTTGGCCTTTCACCCAGTATATGGTGCCAGCAGAATGGAATGACCTATTTATTAGCCATGTTCATATACACCGCTTAAAAACAATTTTTGAATTTCCATTGTGAGGTTGTTATGTAAATCTAGTGAATGATATATAATTTATGGTATAATTAATCCTAGAACAAAATGGTGTCTGTAGAATCTTAGTAATGGTAATTAAGTCTTTAAAAAGTTTGAATGGAAATGTGCGAACATACAGTTCTCTTCCAGTGCCGGAGGCAGGGGAGCAAAGTCTGTAGTGATGTAACCAAGCAAAGTTTCCCTGTGAAGGGCTATGTATTTATAATAAACTACAGTTGGACTTAATGGGTAATATGATGGTACCCAGTGTGATTATTCTAGAATAGTGTAACATTTCTATTGAAGAATGTTTGCACAACTTTGAAAGCTTTTGGGTCTAAAAAAATCCTGCTAAATGCAAGTTTCATTAAAAGAATTGTTTAACATTTCCGGGAAAATGCGAATTCGCTTTCTTGCCAAGAGTCACTGTAGGTGAGAAGACCAATACCATCATGTCTGTACGTTAAATATGAAGCTACAGCCCAGGAGCTGGTTATCTTAGCTTAGTACAATGACTTGAAACAGGGGGAAACAGCTATCCTGGCTGCGTCGGAGGTAACAAATTCCACCTACCAGCACCTCTAAAGCTCGCAAATGAACACGTTGTACCTTGTTTCTTTAATCCGTACAACACCCGCAGAGATTATTAGGGCACTGGTAGCAACTCAAAAGCTAGCTGTTTTCCTCCTATTTCCAGTCTTTGTGCTAAGCTAAGCTAATTGGCTGCTGACTCTAGCTTCATAATTACAGTACAGACATGAAAGTGGTATCAATCTTCCCATCCATCTCACAGCAAGAAAGTGAATAAGGGTATTTCCCAAAATGTCGAATTATTCCTTTAAGTATCTTAAGAGAGTGTTGATCCTATATACTCTGAATATTAAAATGTTGGAGACAATATGACATGATTTTCCTTTATGGGTGGAGCATTGATGTGCTACGTATTGCAAACATATATCATAGTATTGTCATAATATATTGAATCTTGAAAATGAAGCCAAAATCGATACTAAGCTCCAATGGTCCTGTGCCACAGTGACGCTGAGGGTTTCTCTTTTTCAGGCTTTGTCCACTCCATGCCAACGAGGCCAAGATAGACTGGTGTGATGTTTATTTCCACCACACCATGCCCTCATACTCTGACAGTAAAATAAATCAGATGACTAGTAAAGGAATTCAGGCTTTGCTGAAAACACAAACACATCCACTTAAACAGCTGGCAGCCTCACTTTAGTTTCTCTGTGCTGTAAATGGACAGTAGCTTTGAAACGACTTTTTTTAAATGAATAAGGCAAGTGAAAATGAACAAAAGAAATAATTTTAAATGGGTATGGATCCATTGGCTGGGAGTGAAAAAGTGACCTAACAGTGGCATAACAGGAGTTTGACAGAAAACCTACAGAGTGAGATGGAGATAGAGAGAAAAGTGATTTTGTGTTTGAATGAGTCTGGTCTTTTGCCCCAGCAAATGTCATTGCATTGACTGAAGACCCAATGTCCAAATCCATCACCAAACGCTCTCTCTATCTCTCTCTTTCTTTCTCATTCTTTGTCCTTGCCTTTTCCCTTTAAGTGCACTTTCGCCCACACCACTTGGAAATTGATTGAAACAAAATGTCACAATTATGCCCTGTAGCTCGCCGCTTCAATTATTCATCAATTAGGGGCTAGGCTCCTTTTTTTCTCTCCTCTGAGCTGATTTTTCATTCAGTTTGCTCGAGATGTATGGCTCCCCTGCTGTTAACCAGTCCAAAGTCATTAGTTTCTGGGTTTGCAATTAAACCTGATGCCTTATGCATGAGGCTCCGACTCAGTAGACACATGCAGCAACGGCCACAGCAGCTAGCGAACGAGCTGCTCTGGAGGCGTGGATGGGAAATTAATTTGCTAGAAATTAAGTTCACTCCTCTCCCTCTCTCTCTCTCTCTCTATCTCTCGCTTGTCTGGCAGGTTGAAACAGATGCCACTGGCTAGAGATGGAGATAGAGATGGGGCAGTCTCAGCACAGCTTGATCAGCACTGACAAGGGAATAGGATCTCACTACACAGCCAAAATATGTTTCAGAGATTCAGGTCTTACTAGAATTTTGTTGGCAATGTGTGACTTTACTGGGTCTATATACTCAGTTTATTAGGTGCACCTAGCTACAAAAAATGCAATCTAATACAACAGTCCTGCAATAAATCCCTCCTTCATGATGATCTCTCAGTGTAATGCAATACAAAATACTACATTTTAAAATGAAATTTAACTGTAATGGTTGAGCCTCCATGTAAGCTTTATGTTGAACAAACAAGTATCTACAGGGCTGCCAGTTATATATTACATACCTGCAAAGACCAACCAATATGACAAAAACAGCTGTAGTTAATCCAGGTATTCACATACAAAGGTTTTATGTATACAGTAGTAAGCAATGTCACTACGTACAGACCTGGTATCTAGCTGTCGCAATGTTCTCTCTATTATTGGGAATTGTATGAAAGCTATGGTTGGCACACAGCATAACTATACTCTACATGTTATCAACTGAAGCCTGTATTAAGCATTATAACAGGGTGGACAACAACTAGATGGACAATTTTCACTGTTCACTTGATGCCACCTAGTGACCACAGAGTCAAATGGCATCTGTGAGATGTTTGAAGGACAAAAACTTCAAATATCGGATATCATAACACCGTATTAATATACTCTACTCTTGGTGAGTTCTATTGTTACATTTGTGTATTAACAGCATTAACAGTTTTAGTTTAAAAAATAATGAGATGGGATAGTGATTGAGATCGTGGATAGTACCATTTTATTGAACTTGTATTTATCTTGCAGCAACACCATAGTAGGAGTGTCCATCTGTATTAAAGCACTTGTATGAACAAAGAAGGGTGCGCACTGGAATAGTCAGTGAATTCTTCATTTTCATGTCCTGTAAAACACATAAACATGACAAAGCACATTCAGTTCAATTCAAAACATTATCGACCTGTTAACTCAGTTTATAGGAATTTTCCTCAGTGCAACACCCATTAAATTACATGTGCCGCTCTATATTTATCCTATTTCAGTGCAGTATTAATACAGACATATATGCTGTACTAGGTGTCACAGAATCCTATTGTTTAAATCACAATCTTTAAGAAAATCTTCTTCACACCTTCTTTAGACTGACAAAATGCACACAATCCAGCCAGGTGGTGAGGAAGGGGTCCAGGCAGAGTGCACAACAGCCGCCATTGGCCAACAGGGCAGTCAAGAATGGGTAGTGGGGAAGCATCTTGTGGACCAGAGAAGACCTGTTCCTGTCCTCCCGCAAGACAAATCTGGCAGCCAATTCCTGGGAAACAATGATGAAGCAGGAATAATGAGGTGCAAATACACCAAATACAATTTTACTGAATAAACACAAAGCCATATTGTGAGATATCATAGTGGATGATAAATATGGTAAGCGTTGTCCTGTCTGTTGTACTTCAGTTACCTTTAACGTAAGCACCTCCGCATCCTGCACTGACGGCATCGGTTCACAGCGCACAAACCTGTTGCCTTCATAGTAGAGCTCCTTCAGGGGCAGCAGGTGAAACTACACAGAACAGTGTTCTGGCTGTCATACAACGAAGTAGTGATTTTGTGTTTTTTAGATTTCACTGTGACACGGCATTGTGCTGCTGGATTAGCTAACACTGTATACTGCACCTCAATAGGGAACATGGACAACTTGTTCCCAGCCACATCTAGAACTTGGAGTTTTGCCAGTGCCCGCATTCCCTGTATGAAATGTAAGGCAAGTGTTTGCTGGATGTCGCTTAATATCCCAAAAGCTATCTCATTTAAATATGAAATAAAATTCTGTATGTTCAATAGGTTCGAGGAAAATGACAAGTTTAACTTGAAGAGACCACGTTTGGATAAAGGATTTGAATTGCATTGCTGAGTAGAAAAAATCAACTAAACATGGAGGAAAAAACCCTGCTAAATGTGTCGGGAGTTTTATACTGTATGATCTGAGGACAAATGCATTCAAAAATCACATGAGTGAATACTCACCTCTGGTAGGCTGATCAGCTTGTTTCTGGCCACATACAACTTGGTTAGTTCTTTACACTGGTACAGCTGCTGAGGTAGCCAGGACAAATTATTGGATGTCAAATTTATCTCAGACAACCTCGTGAGCTCACCCAACTCCACAGGGACCTCCTCCAGCTTATTGTCCAGCACACTGAGAAGTTGAAGCCTACTCAAACTAATGGGAAATAAATTATTCTTAACTCCTTTGTAACCATCACTTGACCATTTCAAGTTTATCAGTCAATAATAGAGTTAATTTAGCCTTACATGTACAAAAATTAAATCGGTAGTCATCTTCAGAACCTATCATTGCAGGTAAGGAGATCTTGGATACCATGATTCCATAAATGTACCTTTTAATCTCTGGTGGAAGTCTTTGAATCTGGTTATGGTTCAGATTGAGCACAACAAGGTTTTGTAAGCCACCTGTAAAATAAAAATTACAATAGTGGGGTTAGCTTTGTGTTTTTTTAACAAATCTTCCCGAGGTGCTAATCATGCAGAACAGTGAGAACCTACCAATCGCCTCAGGCGGCACTACTGTAATTTGGTTGTTGAACAGATACAGTTTCTTCAAGGACTCCAGATGGCCCAAAACAGCAGGAACCTCCTTCAAGGCATTATTTCCCAAATTCAGCTTAACCAGCTTAGAGGCATTGCATAAGGAAACGTGTTTAATCACAAATCTGGGTGGTGTGTCAAACATTTAAATAGTTATCTTGGAAATGTTCCAGCGAACAGATGAGCTCGGAAAGCAAACAAACGGAGGAGACTCACGTGTTGTAGAGAGAGCAGCTCGGCAGGCAGGGCGCTGATGGAGTTGTTGTTCAACAGGAGAACTGAGAGGTTTGTTAATCTGGAAACACACTTGGGCACGTCCTTTATTTTCTTAGAACTCAGATTTAAAGACGTTGCTTTACCATATAAAGCTCTAACCACTGACTCCATGGCAAACCTTTGCAACAACAGACGTGGGATGGAAAGACAACAAGACTGAAACGAGATATTCAAGATAGAAAACTAATAGCTGACGTTAAAAATGTTCTTGTAAAACCAGCGTCAAGTTCACGATCAAGTTTCCATAGCGACACGACGCTTTTTAACTCGTCAATAAGGATTTGTGTTGGGGCAGTAGTGACATCTAGTGGTGGCAGATGAGTATAGCAGGATGTTTCCGCCTGCTTCAGTTTGCTGATAAACGCTAATGTCCGATTCTGTGGTGGAAGAACTACTTAGATCCTTTACTTACATGAAAGTGGCAATACCTCAATATTAAATTCCAAGTATTATCAGCAAAATGTACTTAACTCTTAAATTGTATTTTCTTTTGTTTTGTTGTGTAAGAATTGGGAAGCACTACTTCAGGTTTATATTGGTAAGCAAATATAGGCCCAGTAAGCACCTGGGAGGGTCTATGTTTTATTTTTTACCACAAGAGATAGAGGCAGAAGGACCCCTGATATATTTGTTCCTTGCTTGCTTTGCCAAGGATATATACCACATGAAAAACACAAAAACTTCAGTATGGACGATAGACTTCTTTTCCCTGTATACAGGTACTACTATGGTGCATCCATCAGTGGCCTGTCATATTTTCTAAACTTAACATATGTTTTGTATGTTAAATTTTAATCTAAAAAGCAACCAGTAATTATAGCTGTCAAATAAATGTAATTAAGTATAAAGTACAATAATTCCCTCTGAAATGTAATGCAGTACAAGTGTTAAGTAACAAAAACTAGTATTCAATATCTACTTCAGTACAGTATTCAAGTAAATGTACTTAGTTATTTTCCACCACTATCATTTTCCAGCATTACTTAATGACAAAATGCAAGGCAATCACTGTTTGATTTTATTATATATATGTGTGTACAGTTTAACATAGGCAGACATACAGTATGTGTTTAAATTATTTTACTGTGGATGTGCGTATGCCTCCTGATGATCACCTTAAGTTCAAGAAATAAATTGGCAATCTTTCAGTCTCATGCTGAAAACAGTAATCAATGAATACTATTTTCCTCATCAGAAAAATAAAAAAATAAAGCAGTGACATACATTATTAGTATTTTACAATATTTATGTAACACTGATATGATTTATGATAAGTTCAACAATTCAGTTCATTCCAAGAGCACTGAAAAAGTTCAACAACCTCTTTGTGACTCTGTTGACATTTGGTTGAGTGACATGCATGATCAGCAGCTCTTACATCCTCTCCTGCCCAAGTGGATTTGGATAAAAAGTATGTTTTATGCCATTGCTTTCTAAAATGGGCTGAAGGGTACACTGGGGGTCCTTTCAATAGACCAAGGGTGTCAATGGGTTAGACGTTATTTGGATTGCCTACAGATTTCAACATTTCAACAGCTTATTAATTGACATTCAACAATTCAACTGTTTCACAAATAAAACCGTTTTCTAGGTTTGATTATATTTAGGCACAAAAAACAACTTGGTTAGGGTATGTTCATGAATTGTCTCATATACTCTATTGATAATCTGTTCAACATCTCCAGACACAGTGAAACAGTTGAAATGTTACACATACTATAAACTATCTGTAGGCGGACTATCCAAATACAGTGTTATTGCACAATGATACTGTTTTCAGAAGTGATGAATTCCATTAGAGTTCACTCTCCCCACTTATGACGTTTGACTTCTAAACAGAAAAGTACCATTATTTGTTAACCCATTCTGAAAACGGCAACATTGTCAGTAAACCTCATCTTAACAGTGTCTTCAATGAGGGGGGGTATCCCTCCAAATCCGTTTGTATTTAGGGGCCCTTGGTGTGAGTGGCTTGAACCCTCTCTGCATTACATGCGTTGGTTTGCGTCACACCAAGACTGAGCTGTCTCTCAGCTGTCCTCTGCGTTGGCTGGGTCCTTCAGCCGCTCCACAGAATTGTAGTGCTCTCCGAGTCCATAGGCATGACGCATATAGCTGCAAACAATGAGAAAATGTATTTAGGTCTTAGTATAACTTGTCATTTAATATAGTTCATGCATAGAGTAGTTATACAAGTTTGTCTGTCTACAGCAGCTTTAGAGTGCTGTGTGATAGCCATGATGTTATCAGTTTCTTAACATTTATAGGCGGTTACATAAGAATCCAAACCTGCCATATAATTTCCCTTATGAACAAGTACAGTTTGGAATATCAATTATTCAAGTTGATGCTGATCTTAACTAGTGAGAGCAACAGCATGCTCTATGAGAGAAGCCTTTGGGTGAGCCTTTCATAAATGCATATTTTACATAATTACAGATTATATTTAAACTTCCAATAAATGCCTTGGCTCGTTTCTCACGCAGGTTTCAACTACTGTAAATCAAACTGTAACAACTCATTTAAATGTAATGTTTTCATCTTCATATATTATTCTACATATTCTACTAATTTAACTGTATATTTCTTTCAACAATTATGCTAATACAACTTGAATTCCCAACAGACATAACAACTTAAACACAACATACACAAGGGTGATGAGTTCACCACCAAATTCTTCCCCAATTTTTATAGTTGAGGAGTTTGCCTGGATCACTTCTATTGGCAGGTGAAGAACTTGGGTCAAAGCTCGCAACTGTTGGGGAAAAGACATGAAAAAGAAAATGATTATTGAAAAGTACAAGGAGCAACAGCACAGTGTATCTGTGACAAAACGTAAAACAGCTCACTTCTAGTTGCCCACCCCAAGCTGCTGTGTGCTCCACGTCACTGCAGTATTTCTCAAACTCATCTGGAAACCAATACACACACAAACACTTGCATGAATACTGTGCATACACAGAATTACTTTCCAAAATCATAATAGGTCATAGGGAATATCTATGGCTACCTACCATTTTTGGTCTTTAATATACTCGTACTTATGAGATTGTTTCTGAAAACCCAAACCAAAACAGAAAAGTGTTACCTGTTGTGTACATGTCACCAGTGTTGGGGTTGGTGAGGAAAGGCAGGAACTCATCAGCATGGCTTCTCATGTGCTCAGCAGTGCGGGACCGCAGTTCTTTCACACTCATGATTAACCCAGGCTAGAATAAAACAGCATAGAATTTAGTACATACTGTGTATAAACTTTTGGAATAACGTGTATAACTTTGTTGAAAGTTTGCCAGATTTTCTGGCAACATGGACTTTTGCTTATCACATTTCTGACTAGTTATTCAAACTACAGCTACAGCTGTAATACTCCTAAAACAATATGTACCTTTGATCGTTTTGCCAGCTGATCTTCAATGGCACGGTACATGCAGTGGCCATCAGAAGAGATCTCCTTGATCTGAAGCTGTTGCTGGGTAAGTTTCTGAGCCAGCATCAAACTCTCCTGGTGCCTCACACCCTGCAGGTTTTGCACCTCGGCCTCTGCTATCCTGCTCTCCCGCTCCTTCTCCTGGGCAGCCTTCTTATCCTGGAGAGGGTAAATAAAGTGTATTTAATTAGTACTCCATGACCGTGACTGAAACAAAAAAGGAAAACAAACACAGATGGTTGATTAAATTACCAGTTGCACATGAAATGTTAAGGAATAACTAATAATGACACTGCTATAAGGTACTGACATTTGTATGTCATTCAGAAAGTTGTGTTGTGTGCATGGACATTCACGTAAATAAGGATGATAGATTATTAGCCTGAAGTGAGCTTCTTCAACTGTTCACTGACTATGTCAATAAATGACAGTTATATCACTGTGAGCATTAACAAACAGCGCTATAAAAATGTCCTATTTGAAGTGGAACCTGTATCTCACCCTTCTCTTCTGGGCCTTGGTCACACGTGGCTGTTTCACCTCTTCTTGTTCTCCATCCTCCGCCTTCATGGTCTCCACTCCATTTATCACCTCTTCCACCTTGTAAGATTGAGTGAGGAGGGCTTTGGTTATGTTGCGAATTGACCTTTATCTAATAAACAGACTTCACGTAAGCATGAATACTGAGATACAATTGTGGAAGACAGCATTCTGTGCTCTACTTTCAACTAGTGTGGTATAAGGTCTGTTGCGCAATAAATTATACAAGGATTGCATTGAAAAGGGTACATCTTCTCAAGGCATCCATGTCTCATGATGTAAAATCCTCCTAATGCATAACCATGAGATTTGTCATCTGAATGCAGACATTTACCTTTGTGTCAGTTGCCGATTTGAGTTGCCTGAATTCCTCCTCATGTTTCTCGCTGAGGTCAGCCTCTAGTTTGGCAATCTCCTCAGTCAACTGTTTTCTCTTTTTCTTGTCATTTTTGGGGACTGCATTTTTCATGCTCTGGATTTTAGCTGAAAATGAACCACAGGACCAGATTGTCTGACAAAACAATATTCAGTCAAGCTTACACACACTATATACAGAATACAGCTCTCAGATAGTGCTGGATGTTGGTCAGAAGAGTCAAGTCAAGTCAGTTTTATTAAGATAGTCAGTGCAGGGCTGCACAATTAATCAAAATATTATCAAAATTGCAGTATGGCCAAGTGCAATATCCAATTCACAGAAGCTCCAATGATTTGATACAAGGTCAAATGAGTGACAAAACAGCATTATACTAAGGTACAGCAGTGCTGCAGAGGTACCCTGGCATACCAATCGTGTTCTACAGATGTAAGAAAACATATTTGTTTGGTACAGATCCCAACAAATGTCACATCATGATGAGCTTAATAGGTTGTTCAGTGAAAATGAAAATTGTAATGCAAAAATGATCATTCCCACTACTCGTGAATCATAGGGCAATTGTTATAGCCCGAGTCTGTACTGTAATCTGTACAGCAAACAGCAAACTCTATTCTTGGACCCTCGATAGAGTTGTTATAAGTTGAAGTTAAAATTAAATTAGACGGCCAGGATGACAAATATGAAGAATACGCTCATAGGTGTAATTAATGCATCTTAAACAGTTAGTTTATTGGCTAAAAGAAATTCAGTATTTTTCTTTAAACCATAAATCATATGTGGCATAAAACTGCTGCACCTCTCTCTGTGAGTTCAAATAATATGTAGCAGCATATTCTGTGTTCATTTTACCCCTAAATCTACAATCCCTGTGAGCTACTAGTGAAGAACACACTGCACAGATGGACTGGTAAATACCAAAGAATGATAACACAATTATTACAGTTACGGGTCCTACATTTGGCTCAGAATTGTCGCCTGTGAAATGATAGTTTCTATTAACTGGCATGCTAGTGGCTAAATTGTGCTAAATTTCAAGAAATGAAACAACAAGATAACAAAGGTTACATTTTAACTACAAACGATGAGTGAAAACAGCTGAGGTGAGGTTAGCTACCTTGCATATCTTTCTTTTCCCTGCGGTGCTTCTTTGCCAGCTGCTCCTCTGGCGTCTCCACTATCTCCTCCTCCATGACTGGATGTT
This sequence comes from Coreoperca whiteheadi, assembly GCA_011952105.1. NCBI lineage: Eukaryota > Metazoa > Chordata > Actinopteri > Centrarchiformes > Sinipercidae > Coreoperca > Coreoperca whiteheadi. The sequence continues at coordinate 13,836,604 of CM022477.1, forward strand.
GCACAGTTGGTTCAATGGGAGTCTTAGCGAGCTAAATGAAACTGGCGGCCTTATATAAGCGTCTCTGTTCTAAATATGGAACAGCACTGACAAGAGATAAAAATATATATTCAACAATAAATGAAATGTGCTCATTTCATTGGATCCGGAAGAGACGAGTGCGCAGGGCGGAGCTTTCTTCTCCTTCGCCCAGCTAAACCCGAGATGAATCTTGCTATACCGCCACCTCTTGGCTTGTCGTTATACTACAGTTCTCTCCGGTCATAACAGCCAGATCTAATCACCCTGACCATAAATATTGATTCAACCCATGTGATACATTTCAGGCAGGGTTTAATTTTAGAGAGAGCATGCTGTTCTAGATACAGGGGACCAGTATTTGTTCATGTAATCTCAATATTTTATCTGAGATTATATGTACAGCTGTTACAAAATGCATGTTTCACTTTCCCCCTTCACTATATTTTTTACAAACATCACAACACTCTTACCTCTTATGTTCTTTTAATCATTGGTTCCCTGCCTAATTTATCACAATATAACAATAGTGTAACAATAACAATAATGTAACAATGCAACAACTATTGTTAGCCCGTTTCTTTAGACGTATTATTCTTCTTCCGTAGGTTTTTTTGGTTAAAAACTATCATGACACAAATATGAGACCAGCAACATAAACATTTGGGCAATTTATTTAGTTTGCTGTGTTTTGAACAGGCATAGACAGAATCACCTACTTCAGGCGATCTCGCCGTCGCAACAGCAGCCTCAGGCAGGAGAAGAACTCACTCCAGAGCTGCATGTTGCCTGGACTTGATGTTGGTGAGTCTAAATGATGCAGGTTTGAAAATTCAGCCAGTATTTCTGTTGTACCCATCTGCCTCTTGCTCGGGAATAATTCCACCACCAGTTAAACCGGAACACCAGCGATGCACTTCCCTCACCACCTGTATATGAACGCTCCTGAAGCTTAACTTGACTTTCCCGTATCTAAAATCTAAATATTTGGCAATTACTATGTGAAGCTTTAACATAGTGCATGGTAAGTAATAAAACGCACTTGCCACATCAGTCATGTGACTGACAGTAGCTACAATACAGGCTCACCGTTGTACAGTGACTTCACTTCAGGCTGGATGTCCATGTGTGATTTCACTGTCCTGGTCGTGCTCTGTGAGCCATGTCCCACCAAAAGCCAAAAAACAGCAGTCTTTGAAGTCCTTCTGCAAACGGACGTTTCCTCTTCGTTTTCCTCTCTTGAGGGGTAAACGGATACAGAAGATCCGTCCAAATGAATAAACCAGGGCCACTAAATCATAAAAACGTGAAAATAAACTCTCTAAGAAAAGTATAAAACACATATGAAACAATGACAGTGGGACGAAAATTAAACTGAACGCCGAACTTTTTTTTTTTTAATGTATTAAAAATAAATTAACTCAATTTAATTTGATTTTTAAAAAAGCCGAAAACGTAATTTTTATTATATTATTTATTATTTAAAAAAAAAAAAGTATGCTCCTCAAGTTATTTTTTCATATGTGTTTTATACTTAAAGGCTCACGTTTTTATGATTTAGTGCCCATGGTATATTTCTTTTTTTATTTAAAAAAAATTGAATATAAACAACAGGTAGGCCTACATGTAGTGAGCAGACTATATATATATACATATGTTTATATACGCCCCTGGTTTATTCATTTGGATGGATCTTCTGTATCCTGCAGCTTTGTGGATTCTGTTAAACCTATTGCTCCTCCTGCGATGTCAACGGGGTTGTCTTCCGGGTTGGACATAATTGTTTTGTTGTTTTTTTCAGCAGCAACACCCAGCAGGCCTACCAAATATCAAGTCGATGTACTGTTTTGAGTGTCGGATCTGTTTAACCAAAAATATAGTAAGCATATTTTCTTACACTTTTTTAGAGCAATGTAAAGAAATGGCTTAGACTTGTATCTCTATAATCTAATGCCTCCATGAATCAACCATAAGGTTATGATACCTTAACAAAATGACATGTTTATAGCCTGTACACTGGTTGTCAACAGGAGGGGAAAGTCAGAATTGTCAAACTGTGTAAAGTTGTGTAATGTGCGTGTGTGTGTGTGTGTGTGTGTCTTTCAGAGGAGGTCTTCACCTTCACCTGGTGAATCAAATCATGACCTTACAGGCTGCTGGACTGCCCAACGGCCTCAAGAAGCCATCCTTTTATGGAAGCCATTTTGAAAGACACCGAGTGGATTTAATTTGAAATAAGTAAGTGATATTAACAGTGGCAGTTTGTTTCTGTATGCACTTTGGCTCTATGCAAAGTGGGGAAAAAAACAGACAACAAAAAAAAAAAACAGGCCTACAGCCCTTGTATAGTGCTGGGCCATTGCAACACAACAGCCTTACTGCATTTTGTTAGCGATTCTGTCTTTAACACTTTGTGAGGGATGTAACACTATTCCTCAGCTGGAGTTTCATGATTGTAGTGGAACACATGTCCTAAGGCGCCAAGTGTTTCATTAAATGTGACTCCAGTGACTGTGATGGGCCTCGGCAGTGGTTTACATCATTTTCATGCTCATCAAACTATTCAGTATTTCAATTATATGTCTAACATGAAGGAATTATATGTCTGAATTTCAGTCACTGTCTGTCTCTCTGTGAGTGTCTGTCTGTCTTTACCACTAATACTAATTTACCTCTCACAGTCTCAGGCAAAAACACAAATGTGCCTACTTTTGAAACTGTGATTTTTAACTTTATCCACACAAATTACACATTCAGGCAGTCTAGTGTAATACAATTTAAGTTTTCACAATTTTTCAGGCATTTCAGATTTCTGCAATTTCTGCAATTTCTACAATTTCAGCAATTGTATTTCAGCTTTCAGCATTCACACGCATTTTCAGCAGGAAATGCAATTTTGTTGACCGGTGTTGCACTGGAAGCAGTACTGAACCGTTTTAGCAGCAGTTGACGGCTCGTGCCACTCCCAATGGCTCGCGCAGCTTTCTGAGACTTCACCATGTACTTTCTTACACACAAAAATTAAGGTTGGATTGTTTTTGTTTGTGTGTTTTAATGTATATAATGATAAATATTTCAGTCTGTTGCAAATAGCCACACTGCCGTCTTCTGGAGTTATCTCCTTTAGAGTTCATTCTCTTAGGCCTGTAGAGCAGCGTGGGCCCACATTAATTACTTTGGGCCTAAGAATGCCATGGGCTGTGCTTATATACAGTATATACAGTATATAGCTGTATACTATACTATCACATTTGTAACTACATCGCACATTTACAAATATAGCTGTCTGGGAGACTTCAGGGAACGTTACCTAAAGGTTGTCTAAAGGTTTTATATAATAACCTTTAGATAACCTTCAGGCATCGTTCCCTGGGGAGTAGCTAAAGGTTTTCCAAAAACAATCTTCTGGAACCTTCAGGGAACATTCCCCAGGAGTTCTGTAAATATTTTATAAAAATGACCTTAGAACATTATTTAAAGGTTGCAAATAACAGGAACCTTCAGGGAACGTCCCAGAAAGGCTACCTTTTTCGCAAAATTATGTCAATTTTTTGACATTACTCAATAACTTTTGCTTTTTTTCTTGCAAAATACTGGATACCCTCAACTCTTCACGCCTGTAAAAATGGCTCCACTGACACTGAAATGGTCTTAGTGTGGACATGTGTGACATGTGTGACGGGGGTCAAAAATAGGATGTCCTGAGAACCACTGTGCTAAACATCAGTTGCCTGGTCATTATTAATAACCGAAACAAAACTTGCCTTATTTAGACACATTTGATTTTTTTATTGAGACATCGCAGTGTTCTCTTGTCTCCCACCTGCTTCAGTTTTTTTTAAATCTGTTGAAAAATATGTTATGGTCTAGTATTATTACATAATTAATACCATTAAAATGTCTTTGCTGTTATTGGTTGGCTGAGAAACTCATTTCTGGAGGGCAGACGTGCTGTGTGACGTGGCACGGGGGGCGGAAGAGCTTGTTTGTGTTTTGGTTCTAAGGGGAAGTTGCGAGAAGAAAGAAAGGAGGAGACGTGACGGGATTGTTGAAATTATTTTCTTGGTTCCCTGACACCACCTCACCACAGTGTCCCGGGTTCCGCGTGTAAATACTACAGTGGTGGTATCTGAAGTTCAAAACATCGTCTGGCTCGCAGGTAGCGTAACGTTACTTGACATGAATCGACAAGTTGTGCTTTCCAGCTGGCTGACTGGCTAACGCTAACGTTTGTTCAGTTGTCATCGGGGAGTAACGTTAGCTAGCGCTGTTGCTAGCTGACTCAAGCTAATGTCGGTGATGTTTAATAGCTACGGGAATGCCGAAATACAGGCCTTTGTCACGTCTTACCGAGTCCAGCTCTTTCTCGTCTGTGTTGATGTGGTGCAATTAGCAAGCGTCTGGTACTGCAAGCGGTATGACAGGCGTACAGTTGACTTTGTGATAGCTAACAGCTAACGTTAAAGGGGTGGAAGCAGGTCAGTGGGTGGAATGCTAACAGTGCTAGCAAGCTAACGTTCGGGTTTGTTAATTGAGGGTTTGGCTACTCCCCATGAAATAACATTAGCTAGCCAGCACAACATTTCTGTTTGATAACGTTATCTAGCAATATGACGACTAGCTTGTTAACCCGTCGTATTCCCCTTTGTTTTATATCGCTCAGCTTGTCGTTTTTACGCGTTTTGCTTAAAGTGGTTGGGAGGCTAACGTTACTGGCCAGTAAAGGTTGGCTAACTAACGTTAGCTGGACAACAAAAACAATTAGGAAAATGGCGTCCCCCTCTAAAATCAAAGCATATATATGGCTTCAGCTAACATGAGCAAATGTTTTTACAGTCAACGAACGACAGCGGACTCCAAATATTTAGTGAGCATTGCAGTGCGCAGCGTTTGTTGACAGTCACTGCCATGAGTAAACGCGCAGTTACTGTTTTTTCGCAGCAGTTTCTCATGCGTATGCGTTTTCATCTTGCTTGCCTGCATAAAACATATTTGTTGTGAAATTGTCTTGGATAACTACCTCGATAGGGAACGGCCTCACTAGTCACTTTGTGTCCCAAAGCTTTTCTTTTAAAAGGACAGTGTTCTGTCCCATTCACGGATATGTTTTGTATTTTAAGAAAATAACTTGACCGGAGTAAGAATGCTTTTATTTTGTTATTAATTCAGCAGAGCCTGTGGTATTATAACCTAAGTTAAAGGTTTACACACAGATCTTTATTATATTGAAGACTAAAGCTGTGTATAGATTGTTATGTTAATATGCAATCAAGAGATTATATATAACCTTTGATTATATGTATATCTTGCTTTGATGTATTGATGACTGACATTAGGGCTGGGCGAAATGACAGAAGCCTGAAGAAACCAGAGGATTTATTATTTAAACTTTAGAATAGTTTACTAACAAAAACTAAAACAACATAATGTAAACATTTAACTGTGCAAAAAATATTTATCTGCCTTAACAAAGCAACAACAGTTAGCCTGCCTTGTAACTTGTAACTTGTAACTAAATAATGAAATAAAAGTTGTGACTACAATCGCAAATTATTTTGGCAGGTAAGCAAACTCAATCTCTAGTGTTTGTAGAGGTACATTACTGTGACAGTAAAAGTTAATAAGTCGTTCACAAAGATCTACTAAGATCAAAAAAGTTTAAAAAATATATTATGTGCTGTTTTTACAACTCACGTTTTAGAGGTAGAAAATCTGAGTAAAAAGAGCAAAATAACTTATTGAAAAACACTGAACAGTGCAAACATGTGGGATGGTACCTTTTCAGGTGATTTGAAAAGATTTGTGTTGTTTCCTGACATTGGCACTGAACAATGACAGTTTGCTGACCGTTTTAATCTGTACCTCGTTGCTTTTTAGGTAACTACTTCCATATAATGGATGTCGTGGTACCTTTTCTTTCAACAATTTCCTCATCTTTGGACGATAACACTTGTTCACAGTCACCTTCACTGTTGTGCACCTCACCAGTTCCCCTCATTTTTTCCAATTCTGAGTTCCTAGCTATGGTTTCTAGCTTTCTTTTTACCAACTGTTCCCTTTCCTTACAGCTGTTAACTCAAACATTGCTTTGGCGTAGAAAGTGGGTGTGTACACTGACATGAAAGCCCAAAATTGCAGACTGACTGGCTATGGTCGCATTTATTTTTGCTACGTGATAGGCTGTTAGATCTATCCATATCGAGTAAGAATGTACAAGGCTTGTACCCGAAATCAACATAAATCTGATCGCGATCCCAGTCCCAGATTGTTTAATCGCCCAGCCCTAACTGACATAACTGACACAGCCAGCACTTGATAGACTGACACAACACCACAGGTGATTAGATCTGTCTTTGCTTTTATATATAAACATAACTATATTCACTCAATATCAATACCAGTTAATCATAACATAATAAGCATGGGTACATTCTAATACAATTTCATACAACAGACTTGCAAAAACTTGTGATGTCTATTTTGGATGGCATTATGTAAACCTCACAATATAATATAATACAGTAAAACAACATAATAAACTGTGGCCTCAAACATCATAGAGGCCATCACTAATATGCTTTACAAAGGTTGCTTTTTTGCAGAGCCATTTTACTTTATTGCATTAAAGAGCATAGGTGAGTACGATAAGCTATCTGTATTTTTGTCAGTAGGCTTAATGTCTGTCTCCTGGATAAGGCAGTTGGTGGGGGGTGCACGATGAAAGTCATAATAGTCATTTTTGTGGTCAGTGATAAGATTCCACAAATCATGTTCAGGACGAATTCTCCCAGCAAAATCGGACACAGACTGCTATTATCTCCTGACAACAGTCATCTGTTGTATACAAATTTGTCAGCAGTTCAATCCTAAACAAGTTACTAAGAAATGCATAAATGCATGGCATGTTTCCATACAGAGGGGATTGTAGTTGTAACACGCTCATGTAATGTGGGTGGGTGAAACGCTTGTGAAAACTCTGACAAAGCTTCCTTTGCTTACTGTTATTGTATGTGGTTGTGGTGGACTTTCTTTGCCTCCTTCCTAATGTAGCTAATTCATAAAGGCACTGTTGGCAAGACATACCTATTCGTGTATAACTTTGGAAATATTGTGTCAGCGATTACACAATTCTATTTAAATGATGGCTTTGCATGTTTGAGGTGCTTTCAACATGGAGTTAATTGGCTGTATTTAAATCACTTAGGAATTATTTAACAAATAAATATACAAATGAATTTAGGTTTTCATCACAAGATAAAAAGAATGTGAAATGATTGTATTCATTGTAAATACATTTTATTATCATTTAATTTATTCATTCATAATTCGAATGTAAACCTATTTGTTGCTTTCAAAGGGAAAATTGTTAACTTTACAGATTTTCTTTTTTTGCAGTGGCAAAGGGTAACTAAAAGGATATTACAAAAGCTGCAGTGTTGTTGTGGAAGTTTTGTAGAAGCCTGCTGTTTATTTGAAATGGCCTCTGCAAAACGAAAAGTGCATGACATAAAGATGTGTGATAATACTGGGCTAAAGCTTGAATTTGACATGAGAAAGTATGGGTGTGAAATGCACCACTTTCAATGCACAGTGGACTTGATTGGCAGACAAGACAATCAAAATGTATTAATAGCAGAGAATAGAGAGTGTCTCTAACTAAAGTAAAGGTGCTGGCTAATGTTTTTTGTAATGATACTCCACTACATAGCTATATTAAGAAAATCTAAACTAAAGACTTCATCAATAAACGCTATAATAATGTGCATAGAGTAGAGCCTCCATATTAATTACTTCCAGTAGTTCTTTCTGTCTGTTTATGGGTTTAGCTTAGTTTGTATGATTGGAAGGATTTTTTATTTTTGCATAGCTGTTCTTGGTGTTGGAGAGTCTTCTGATTTTTGTAGCATGATGACACCTGGCCTTTTGGCAGATCAAGTCCTATACCTCTAATTCCCTTTTATATATTATCCATTACGTAAAACCACCACAAAACGCCCACACAAAATGATTCCTGTCAGTAGGTTTTATTTGTTCCACTTTTAGCACATAGTAATACTGTAATACTCTCACAAGTGTGTCATATGGGAAACCAAGTATTTTGTTCTATTTTGAACCATATAGAGTCCCTCATCAAAACAAAAGGGAAAATAGCAGGATATTTGAGTGATTGTTGACAGCTCTAAAACAAAATGTCTTGTTGACACTGTTGCCGTTAGTGTTTTGGTATCACACTTTGTCAGCGTTTGAGAACATTGCTATTTATATAAATGTTGGCGCATATTTCACTCAGTGTAAGAAAATATGTTTTGTGTTTGTGTGTTTTATGTTTATTCTGAGCAAAGTTTAGAATAAACACATAACATTTAGTCATTTAGCATATATGAGGAAGACAATGGAAGCAATTATAACAACACAAGGTAACAAAATGCATAAGCTTACCAGAAACTAGTCTGTTAAAGCCTAGCACGGTATACAAAGCAAAGGATAGGACGTTTTTTTTATGAAAAGAAATAGAAAGGAAGAAGAAGTTAGTAACAACATAACAACCACATGTTCATTACTCTTTGATAGTCAGCAAACCTATTTCTTGTCTTGCTTCTTGCAGCAGAAGTCCTGATAGTGAGGTTTGGCACGCAGGACACCGGGGGATCTGACTAGGTCATGGCCAATCGGGGAGGAGCTACGAGACCCAATGGACCCAATGCAGGGAACAAGATCTGTCAGTTTAAGCTGGTGCTGTTGGGGGAGTCCGCGGTTGGGAAGTCCAGCTTAGTGCTCCGCTTCGTCAAGGGTCAGTTCCATGAATTCCAGGAGAGCACAATAGGAGGTGAGTGTCATATCAACAGACTAGTTGGTTGTAGATCAAACGGGTATATTTGTGTCAGCATTTGCCAGATTTTGCCTGTTTATTTAGATCGTTACCCAATAATGTGAGATTCATGACAGGTGTAACTCCTTACAGCCAATTGGGTGCTTTACTATTGTCACGACAGCACCTTAAAATTAGGCCTGTCACCATAATTATGTTATCGACCTATCGTACGATTTATGTATATGTACGACTTAACGTACATGGACAGGACCATGATCATTTTTGCTAACATGATGCCAGAATAAACAGCAGGGTATTCCCTACCATTACTATTGTCTGTCCCCTGTGCCAAATGTTTAATATTTATTTAAGTGCAATTTTTGTTAACAGAGGCAGAGAGTCCAATTTATTTATTGTTTTGGTTGTATGATTTAATTTATGTATTTATTTAGGATGTTTTAATATTTTTTTTCACATACCAATTCCAATGTCTGAATATTCTTAAGAATTAGACGTTAATTGAAAGGGTGTACTTGCATTATTATGCTTAATATTATATCAGTGGCAAAATTATCTTAAAATGACAATAATATCATTTAGTGCAATTATTTCTGGGACAATACATCGTCCAACAAAAGTATCATGACAGGCTTACTTAAAATACATTTATTAAAACCCCAGTAAAAGTAAAACGTAATTTGCAGAAGTTTACCATTTTATTTGTGTAGTCAGGATCATTGCTACATTTTTAAAGTGGAACTTGAATTGACTTACAAAATCATAAACTTTACAAACATCTGTCTCTTTTCCACTTTAGTTGAAATTCAGTTCTACAATGGCTGCAGTTTGTCACACAAATTGATAATGCTTTGTTTTGATATATTCATGGCCTATTTACATACATTGTAAAAAGTATTGTTTTGGTGTAGATATTGATTATATAATGTTGACTCACCCCTTACCTCTCCTCTCCTTTCAGCGGCCTTTCTCACCCAGACAGTGTGTCTAGATGACACAACAGTGAAGTTTGAGATCTGGGACACTGCAGGCCAGGAGCGTTACCACAGTTTGGCACCCATGTATTACAGAGGAGCACAGGCCGCCATCGTGGTCTACGACATCACAAACGAGGTACATTGACCCCTGACTAAGCTGTTCATACAATTTTACCAACATTACTCTCACTTTTAAGCTGTACAGATAATACTTGTCATATTCATGCCATCAAGATGCAGTCAGATTTCTTCAGCAATGTACAACAAGTTAAAATACAACTGATGGCTTTTATGGAAATGTCTTATTTTGAAAGGAAATATCCTTAGAAGTTACTGATCACGTGAAGGTATTGACATATGGGACTATTTTATTCTATTTGCAGGAGTCATTTGCACGGGCTAAGAACTGGGTGAAGGAGCTGCAGAGACAAGCTAGCCCTAATATAGTCATCGCTCTATCAGGCAACAAGGCTGACCTGGCTAACAAGAGAGCTGTCGACTTCCAGGTCAGAGCAAACAAACAAACTGTGTCTTGGTTTTTTTGCATTTCTTGGGAATACTCATCAACTTCTAATAGATCTTGCTGGGTTTTTTTGTTTTTGATTATATCCAGAACATACATTACAAGTGATTAGTTCCATTTGTCTTTTCCTGCCAAGACATGCAGTCACAGTACCGCATCTAATTGTCTTTTCTTATCTCTGAACGTATGTACTGTATGTGAGAGGACGTATCGAAAAACTCATGGTGTTTACGTTGTGTTGACAGGACGCCCAGTCCTATGCAGATGACAACAGCTTACTTTTCATGGAGACATCAGCCAAGACATCTATGAATGTGAATGAGATATTTATGGCTATTGGTGGGTAATTCTTGACACTTTATTCATAGATTTTGCCAGAGCATTTGTTGAATGGTAATCAGAGCCAAATTGATCAATCTTACAGGTATTTGTGTAAGTCATTGTAACTATTTATTCTGATTAACTGGAGGGTTGGGTTATAAAAGTTTATTTCATTTGTAACTTCTGCAGTTTCTTTTATTGTTGTTTAGTTTGGTTTGTTTTTTTTCTCCAGCAAAGAGATTGCCGAAGAGTGAGCCTCAGGCTGCAGGTGCCAATAGCGGGCGGAACCGAGGAGTGGACCTGACAGAAGCTGCCCAGCCAGCCAAGGCTCCATGCTGCAGTAACTAACGTGAAGAATGCCTTCCCCCCCAACCGACCTGTATAGCAGTAACTAATGCGGCCGATGCCCCGAATGCCACCGCAGTTACTGATGCAATGTGTTGTACTCTTATCTCCAATTCTCACATTTGCAAAACAAGAAAAGATGCCCTGTGCCCCCCTTCTTTTTGCAGTAACAAAGTCAGTGCCATTACACTGATCTCTCCAAATGGCTCTGCCTCTTTTCCTCCATCATGGTTCTGCTGCTACCTGGTTAAGCCTCCTAACCATTATTTCCTACTTTCTGTCATCCAGCTTGTTACGTCTATCAATTACTATTGATAGATTAATCATAGCAGATATTAGAAACATTAGTGCACCCTGCCTTCCATCATCTTCCTTCCAACGTGTAGATATGAGTTTCATTTAGAGGAAGTGGAACTTCCCTTTTCTGGGATAGCTTAAGACTTTACTACTGCATTTCTAATACCAGTCTTCTGTTTTTGTTCATTTTTTTTTAAAATTTTGTTTATTATTGTTTGCTATAATTTTGTCAAAATTATGGATGCACATACCTGTATACTTACATTGCCTAAAATAGAAAAACAAAAAAAGTGTGTTTTACCTTTTTGTCTGCAGTAGCAAAGAAGTCTATTAGAGAAGAGGAGTGTATTCTTGTAAATCTGAGAAAAAGGAAAGGCAGAGGGCGGAGAGAGAGCAAGAGAGGAATCCTAATCTTCACACCTCTCTCTTGTCACTACGACCCTTTTATCTTAAAGTTTAAAAACATTCATGAACTGTAGCCCTTTTAGATTCTCTCTCTCAGTTTCCCTCTGCCTGCCCATGCTATCCATGTCCTTTCACCCACTTAACCCAAAGTAGCACTAGTGTACATTCTCTTCTACCACCCCAAGGCTCCATTCTGGGGCCATGCCTGCTTCTAGTTGTCCCTAGTGGCATTGTGCAATGTTTCACAGTATTTACTCTGTGACTAGAGTGTCTGCAAGGACCGATGCAGCACAGCAAAACCCCCTGTTCCACCCAGCTTTCCCCACAACAAGGTGCAGGGGCCTCTGAGGTACACATCAGTGTCACCACCTTCTCTTCTCCTGATGCAGTGTCCTCTCATAAATCTTGTGTAGACCATCCCTTTGTTTGGTCTCTCGGTTTCTGTCTTTGGATGATATAGTCGATGCAGATGACCTTTTCCATTGTGTTAATGTTGCTGGGTTTGCACCTGGTAGAAAGTGATGGTAGTGAGTTGGGAGTTGCAATATGTAAGGCTGCTTCATAATCACCTTTGAATCCTAATTATCTGTCATCTTCTCTTGATTATGAAGTGCTTTAGACACAGTTGTGTGTCAGTGTATACAAACAGGGCCTGGGCTGGCTTTCAACAGATTTGATCCATAGACTCACTCACACGTGCCCATTTATGTGTGTGCGTTTGAATAACATTTGCACATGAACACACACATTACGTTACATTCTTCCTTGTGAACCCTGCCAGACCTAAACAGCATTGTACATATAAACACACACACACACACAGACTGTTACACCCTCACCTATGTTGACCACATGTGTGTGTGTGTGTGTGTGTGTGTGTGTGTGTCCAGTGACAGTGAGACACACACGCATATTGTACATCTGCTCAGTAACTCTTTTTACAGGTCTGTCTTACTCATGCCTTGCACTTATGATGCTCATGAATATATCTTGTCATAATTACAGCCAGTGTGATATATATATATATATATATATATATATATTACTGTAAATAGGGTGTTGCCGTGTAGTCTACCTTTTTTTCATTTACCAGTGACAGGACTAATGCTTGCTAAGGAGTTGTCTAGATAATCATAAAAAGAACTGTACAGTTAGCAGGGGGAAAAACAGCTACAATTTGGTTTTGTAGTTTTGTTGCTGTTCCTTTTTTCACACAAATGGTTAAATTATAATCAGTGGTGGTCTTTATAAATGTATGTAGTGTTATTAACAAAAAAACTGCATTTATTTAGTTGTCTGTCTTGTACCTTTTTTCTCAAAAGAAAAAAAAAGTAATATCCAAACATTTTGGTTATTATTTTTTAACATTATCTCTTTCTTGCATTTCACTAATTCTTTTTTTAGTGGTATCAGGCTACAATGCCTTGTCCAGTACTCCTCCCTGTAAGTTCAACTTCCAGAGACACTGGTTGTAAAAGCTTCAGACGAGTCAGATGCAATACAAATGCCCCTCCATAACATCTCAGTAACCTTGTGAAGATCTCGTAGGAACAATGTAACAACTATCAGCTGGCACAATGGTGATTCATGAATAAATGAATTAACACATAAGGATGTAAATTGTATGTTTTTTTTGCCGTGGACACTTAATTGCAGCTGAAAAAATTTAAATGCAAGCATTTTACAGTACTGTTATGTAATGACCAAATAAATACTGAAATAAATTTGATCATTTATTATTGTAATCAGGCTGTGTGTGTGTGTGTGTGTGGATCTGGTGACCTCCCACAGATAGTGGTAGTTTTTCATCTCAACAGTTTTGGTTATTATAGGTTATTACAGTGTTACTCTCCTCCCCAAATCTCTCAACTTGACATTGAATTGATAAAAGAGTTTTTTTCCCATTTGTACATCTTCGACCTTTAACCCTATTTTTTTTTGTAATGTCTAAATTTGATTGGATGCCATGTTTTCGTCCCTTCATGGATTTGAACAAATTGTTCTATGAACAAACGTGTTTATTTCTATATAATGTCTTCTATGAAAATTTGAATATAGTCTATACAATATTGGTTATTGGTATTAATTCCACTAATACCTTTATGTTGCATGAAATTACCATGATTCGCCAGCCACTGTATGCTCAGACATGGCTCCGCATAGAAAGTCACATTTTTTCTATTACATTTGACCTTGAAATTTTGCTACAAATGGTTGCATTTTGTGGCCTCTCCTGTCTGAATTGAAGTGGATTTGGCCTATCCCATTGAGTCCCCTAGCGGAGGAAAATGGGCCTACAGTGAGAAATTGAAAATAAGGATGAGCGCCATGTCTGATCCTCCGCTTGAGGAATAGAGCGACGGCAGAGCGAATATTTCCCGGGCCGGGGGTCCCGTCGGGGGTTCGGTGTGAATCATGGCCGACAGCGCTGGGATTCAGCAAGGTTCGCCGGCCATCGGGGCTGCGGGCTTGGTTCCGGCCGCTCCTGGAGCTGGGGGGACGGAGGGCTCCGGCGCCGCTGGAGGATCCGCACGTATCGCCGTGAAGAAGGCGCAACTCCGCTCCTCACCTCGGCCAAAGAAACTGGAAAAACTCGGAGTGTATTCATCCTGCAAAGTATGCCATATTTGCAGATCTCTGACCTTTTAAACACAGCGGTTTTTGATGGCTTATTTTTTATAAATGCTATTTCCTGGGCTCGGTTGCAATAGTTTACAAAATGCAAGCGCAGCAAAGGAAGCCATTGCCGCACTTCATTTTTTTCATTTTGCATGCGCGAACCAATTCTTGAAAAAGCGATATCAATAATCTAGTTAATGCAAACATTATTAATACTGCAGGACTCTTAAGCAGAGGCCTTCCAGCTGCAAGCTGTCCGCTGTTTGTACAATGTTACTATCTGCCTAGGTGGGGGGTTGATGAACGTAAACATTGGCTTGGCGCTGAGACTTGGGAGTAGCTGGCTGTGTGCACAAGGGCTGCATCCCAGTGTGCGTGTTCGTGCGCGGTCTGACGCTGTGTGCGGGAAACGTTACAGTGTCCCCGTGCCGTCTGTCACCGTACGGTGTTACATGGGGAGGATTTTATTGGGTTTATGCAGTGTATCATCCGCAGAGAGGGACGGGGTCTTTGTTTTGACAGGGTGACAGCTGCTGGGGGGGTGGGGGGGGGGGCGGAGTTTGTTGTTGTTTCAAGGCGCATGCTCAGTGTGGCAGCTCCAGCTGACGGTGACAGGCCTTCTCACCCCACCTCCTGATAATGTGCAAAGTCATAATAAATCTCCATTAACCTGAGCGGCATTGTCAAGTTTTAAAGTGTATTTATGCTGCTATGGCCCATTTCCTGTATAACAAAATAAGACATTACTGGTAAAAGATTTAGTGCCTTTAGTTTACAGTTTAGTTTTTAGGCACTGATGTGATAGATCAAAAAAGTGACTGATAACTCCACCTGTCAATTCAATTCAATTGTATTTATATAGCGCAAATTCATAACAGAAGTTATCTCATTTCCCTTTTCCAACTGAGCAGATCTAGACTGTACTCTGTATAATATTATTTACAGAGACCCAACAATTCCCACCATGAGCAGGGTCAGTCATGAAACATCAAAACCCAACAAATTATTTCTTTTTCAGAAAACAATTCATGCTTGTTTTTCCTTAACAGAGCAATAATACCTGCTTCACTTTATTGCTACTCACCATGACAGTTGAGTATGAATCTATGTTGCACAAAAAACATAGGTGGTTAATTAGATATAAAGTGGATTTACCCCATCTTTATTCCTGCTTGTATTCATTTAAACTGTGTTTTTTTCTAGGCTGAGGGAGCCTGTAAGTGTAATGGCTGGAAAAGTCAGAACCCCCCTCCTACACCCCCACGAACTGACCAGCAGTCCAGCACAGTCAACCTGCAGGAGCCCTGCCGGAGCTGCTCTCACACCTTGGGTATGTCAACAAGTCTAGGAAAGAAGCTACAGCTGGTATGAGGTATATGTGGTGCCACTGATGAATGAAGAACTTTTGCTCTTATAATAAGGACAGGAGGTTTACTTTCTGTGTTACAACCATTTTAAGGTTGTTTCTTTTCTTCCTAGGTGATCACGTGACCCATCTAGAAAATGTTTCCGAGGAGGAAATGAACAGGCTTCTAGGTATTGTCCTGGATGTGGAGTATCTCTACACATGTGTTCACAAAGAGGAGGATGCTGATACAAAGCAGGTCTACTTTTCCCTCTTCAAAGTAAGCCTCTGCTTTTACAATCAAAGTCAAAAACTCAAAAGTACAGCTTACCAAATGTATTTCGCAACTTCCTTTTCATGAACTCTGAGGTTCATTCATATCCAAACAGACAAGCAAAGGATATTCATCTTCCCTATTATCGCACAACTCTTGGACAGTATGCCTTAAAATACAGAGGACCATCACTGTGGAACACCAGTCCCCTCTCTATCAAAACCTGTCCATCATTATCAGTATTTAAGTCTAATATGAAAAAATGCTATAGTTGATATGCTCTTGTATGTGTGTTTATGCGTTTGTGTGTTTATGTTTGGCTCATTTAGTATTATTAATAGTATTGCTATTGTTTGTGCTTTTCGTCTTCATTTTTTTAATCTCATTATGTTAAGGAAAGAAATATCCATGGTATTAGGATAAACTGTAAATCCTAGTGTGGAGGTTTGTACTGCAAGCCCCTTCGGGTTTCTTACCTCTCCTGCACAATCACTGCTATATTTGTTTTTATATATAATTTTGCTTTTATCGCTTCCTTTGTGCTAAAAAATAAATCCTCAAAAAAAATACAAACAGGATTTTACAACCTGTGTTGTGTACAAGTGAACACACGCCCTTTTTTGCAAATTTTTCAGCTGTTGAGGAAATCCATCCTACAGATGGGTAAACCGATGTTAGAAGCACAGGAGAGTCCTCCATTTGAAAAACCCAGCATCGAGCAGGTATTCACATTTCTACATGTGCATCATTTGCAATACAAAAGCACCACTGTTCAACACAAATGAGTGTTTTAGCGTGTCCATATTCTCATTCATTTATTTTCTCTTTCCCAAATAGGGGGTGAACAATTTTGTCCAGTACAAATTCAGCCACCTGCCATCTAAAGAACGTCAAACCATTATGGAGCTGGCCAAGATGTTTCTCAACCAGATCAACTACTGGCAGCTGGAGACGCCCTCCCAGAGACGCCAGAGGGTTCCCAATGATGATGCAGCTGGATACAAAGCCAACTACACGAGGTAGCAGCACTGCCAGATGTCCTGTTAACATGCATCACACCTGTTGACAGTCATAGTGTTCAAACTAAGTTATTTCTTTGCTATAGATGGCTCTGCTACTGTAACGTGCCTCAGTTCTGCGACAGTCTACCCCGGTATGAGACCACTCAGATCTTCGGCCGGACACTGTTGCGTTCGGTGTTCACTTTGATGAGGAAACAACTGCTGGAGCAGGCCAGACAGGAAAAGGACAAGCTGCCACCTGAGAAACGCACACTCATCCTCACACACTTTCCCAAGTGAGAAAAACTCTGTGCATGTATGTTGTAGTGTCTCTGCTGTGTGGCTAATTATATGTTATGGGATATTTCTGTGTGTGCAATTTCATTGTCATTATCAAACCACACAGAACCCACATGCACATTCTTGACAAACTTTTATAATATAGTAAAGGTGTGGTTGTTTTGTTTTGTTTGGTTCAGGTTCCTTTCTATGCTGGAGGAGGAGGTGTACAGCCATAGTTCTCCGATCTGGAGCCAAGACTTCTTGGCAGGAGCGTCAGGAGGGCAGATTCCTATCCACACAGGTAACACACACCCTTACAGACGTTCCCTTTAAGCTGACTCTTGATTTTTGAACCGTGTGAGAAATGTCACTTCAGC
This sequence comes from Coreoperca whiteheadi, assembly GCA_011952105.1. Lineage (NCBI taxonomy): Eukaryota > Metazoa > Chordata > Actinopteri > Centrarchiformes > Sinipercidae > Coreoperca > Coreoperca whiteheadi. The sequence continues at coordinate 13,854,218 of CM022477.1, forward strand.
ATATGACAGAATAAAAACATGTTCTTACAGCATTAATGTCCTCTCTGTTGCTCTCTAGTTATCAGTGCGCCCCCTGTGGCCAGGCCCTTGTACTACAGCACCAGTCCTGTGTCAGTGGACCCATCCACCTGTGGCGGTGTCAGCCCTGCCAGGAAAACTGCTTCTGTACTGGAGCCAAACCCAGGTATGCACCAGGATAAAGTTAAGCCTGCGTTTTTATTCAAACCATGTGTTTATGTGTTATTGTGGGATTTGCACCTGACCCTTAGTAGCTAACTTAGATTTATCTTCTCTGACTACTTTAAGTCTATCCATTGCCTCAAATAAGTCTTGTTTTGAAATGGAACAACCAAACATTACAACTAACCCATTTCCTCAAATACTTATTTGAATTTTGGCCTTAAAGCTGTATCAAGAAACAGAAGTGAAATACACCTCAGAACTGCTCCTAACATACTAAAAGTAAGTCAGTTTTGCCATCATGCATAGGCAACAATTGGAGATTAACCCTATAGCAAGCTGACATTAAATGCTGGGTAACTTCTTGTTTGGATTTAGATACACTGCTCAACTGGTGAGAAGGTGTAAAAGAGACATGTAATGAGGATGAGTACCTTCCTCTGTGTCCGTGCATCACAGTTGGAGAAAAGCGTAAACCGTCAGAGCCCCTCCCCCATGAGGAAAACAAGAGACCCAGGGTGGTGGGTGACATCCCCATGGATCTCATCAATGAAGTCATGGCAACCATCACCGACCCGGCTGCCATTCCAGAGGTAACCAGTTATTCTTTATTTTTTGCTTGGATCCCCATTAGCGTGAAGTTAAATAACTCTACATAGGAAAAGGTAGACAGTGGAAATAACATAAGCTTTGTCCCACTGACTTACAGTTAAAGGCGGGTATAGAAAACATTATTTTTATTGACACCAAACTGATTTTTAGCATAAAAATTGGCTAAACACTACAGAAGGGTATTGCATTCACTTGAGGAAAAAAAAATCAGTTTTTCCAAATTAATGACTTAATTATCTCAGAATTACGAGATAATTTTTCATGGGTAAAAAGTTTTTGCTCTGTTTTTCTGAATTAACGAGTTAATTATCTCAGAATTACGAGATAATTTTTCATTAAAAAAATGTTTGTTCTGTTTTTCTGAATTAATGAGATCCCTCAAAATCCTGCCAGGAGCTCTATTTTAGCTGGATTGCATGGAAGTAAACAATGTCCCGCCTTTAAAGTGAAATCTGGTTTTATTTTACTTTGGGTTTAAGACATTGGGAAATACTGCTGTCTTTAAGTAATATAAATGGTATGGTTATTAGTGTGTCAACTTTGTGCAGACACCTCAAGACTTTGCGCCTGTTCAGACGAAAAGAACATTCTGATCTGCTTGACATTGCTGTTTTTCTCCAGGATGAGTTGAACCGATATGGTATGCTTCACGGATATAAGGTGATGCATCTGAAATGTATTCAGGCTGGCTACGTGGTGACTGGATCCCTATGGAGTGCAGCTGTTCTCTGTTCCTAAGTCTGACCGACTTAGGAACTGTCTGGTGGCTGTTCCATTCCTTGATAACACCGCATCAATAAAGTATCCAGCGATGACCTTGGGATCACTACTTGCTGATGCAGATTCCAACTCCATTTTGAGTTTATCATATGAATCAACATGCCATAAAATGTTCGGTCCTGGATTATGATACAAACGTCACCGAAGACGATTCCGGCGCCTCAGATGCACTCCATGAAAAATTATCTCTTAATTCTGAGATAAATAAGTCATTAATTCAGAAAAACAGAACCGATTTTTTAAATGAAAAATTATCTCGTAATTCTGAAATAATTAAGTCATTAATTCAGAAAAACAGAGCAAAAACTTTTTTCTCATGAAAAATTATCTCGTAATTCTGAGATAATTAACTCGTTAATTCAGAAAAACAGAGTAGATTTTTTTTCCTCAAGTGAATGTGAAAGTGAACATAGTACTGCTTTTAAATAATCATTTTTTATGTTTGTAAAAGTCATAAAGTTTATAGAAAAAAATGTTTCTTGATTTGGCAAGATATATATTTGATAAAAGGAAGAATAAAATATATGTATTCGACTACATTTGAATATCTTGCTCCTGCCGATGCTTCATACTATTAATGTTTTACTTGTAATTCAAGGTAATTTCTGTAATAGAGATGTGCAGTAGTGAGGAGTGGTGCGCAGTAATCTGTTTACACTTGATGCTCACATGAGAACAGAGTTCACAAAGGTGATCATCATTGTTTTATACCTTCCTTCCTGTGCAGACCAGCCTGCTGTCAGCTCACTCTGCACGCGATGAAGCTGCCCGTTTAGAGGAGCGCAGGGGGGTGATTGAATTCCACGTTATCGGTAACTCCCTAAATCAGAAGCCCAATAAGAGGATCTTGATGTGGCTCGTCGGCCTCCAGAACGTGTTCTCTCACCAGTTGCCCCGCATGCCCAAGGAGTACATCACGCGGCTGGTCTTTGATCCGTGAGTGTAACCGTACCTTATCATCACATTCAGAGATGTAATGGAGGTACATTCTGACCACAATTCTTTCTTTCTTTTTCTGACAGGAAGCACAAGACGCTGTCACTGATCAAGGATGGCCGTGTGATCGGAGGCATCTGCTTTCGGATGTTTCCGTCGCAGGGCTTTACAGAGATCGTCTTTTGTGCTGTCACCTCCAACGAACAGGTCAAGGTGAGAGCACTTTCTGTTTCTCAGTTTGGTGTGGAGTTCATGCTACCTGATTGGTCAGTTTTGACTTATTCGTTTTTTTGGCTGTGTTGTTGTAGGGTTATGGGACCCATTTGATGAACCACCTGAAGGAATATCACATAAAGCATGAAATCCTCAACTTCCTCACTTACGCTGATGAGTACGCCATTGGCTACTTCAAGAAACAGGTAACGTGTTATGGCCATGGGCAAGTGCATGATGCGTGCTTCACTGTGCTTACATGAAAACCTTTACATGACCTACAAAAACAAAAGAACTTTAATCAACTTGTTTTAAGAATTTTATTGAATCTGCCTTGTTTTAAGATACTGATAAACATTTCAACAAATTTCTTCAAGACAAGTGGAACTATTGTCACTTGGCAGCTTTTGTACTGTTTTGGTTTACTTACTTTATATTTTCATTTTTACATGGTCTTGAAAGTCTCATAATGAAAATGAATAAAAAAGCGAGATGGGTGTGTTTTTTAAGTGGGCTCATTTTTGTAGTTCTTGCATGGCCCTGTATATATACAGCTGCAAGAAAACAGAAATCTCCTCCCTCTCAGGGTTTCTCAAAGGACATCAAGGTTCCCAAAGCCAAATATGTGGGCTACATCAAGGACTACGAGGGAGCCACACTCATGGGCTGTGAGCTCAACCCCAGCATTCCCTACACAGAGTTTTCTGTTATTATCAAGAAGCAGAAAGAGGTACGAGCTTTGGCATTTAATCAGATCTTTATAGTTTCAATGCTTCCTTCTCTGCTTTTCTCCATGGCCTCACTACATTTTAATCCATTCTCATTTGTCTCAGATCATCAAGAAGCTCATAGAGAGGAAGCAGGCTCAGATCCGAAAGGTCTATCCAGGGCTTTCCTGTTTTAAGGAAGGAGTTCGGCAGATTCCCATTGAGAGCATTCCTGGCATACGTACGTTACTTACACTGTTGACTTGTTGAGTGAATCTTTCTCTTACAATATCTCACTTTTAATTAAACATTCATGGGTGTCTTTAGTATAATATATTAAATGTATTTATGTTTCTTTATACCAACAGGTGAAACTGGCTGGAAGCCTGTGGGCAAAGGGTAAGTGTGACTTCTCTGTACAGGATTTGAACTTAGCAGAGTGCCTTTCCATTGCTTCACCCAATGACTTGGCTAATGTATTCCCTGTAATGGTAAGAGGCAGGATTTCTAACTTGAGGACTCAAGGCAGAGACACAAATTGGGGTCAGGGTTAGGGTTAACGATACAAACTTGCAATGAACAGGATGGGAAAATCATTCAAATTAATGTCTTGAAACAACATAGCTGGACATGTCAAACTAAGTAACAGCATTCCACACACTTTCAGTACCGTCACCTTAACTGTAATACATTCGTTTGTCCCACCCACTGTCATCACCATCTACTTCACAAACTTGATGCTATGTTTTGTGTTTCCTTATTGTACTTTAGGAAGGAACTGAAGGACCCAGATCAACTGTACAGCACTCTGAAGACCATCCTCCAACATGTGAAGGTGAGAGACGGACACATGCAGTACATGCAGACTACCTTTAACACATACACACATTGTATTCTTACTAGACTGGTATTTATGTCTTAGAGTCACCAAAACGCCTGGCCTTTCATGGAGCCAGTGAAGAAAACAGAGGCACCTGGGTACTACCAAGTCATTCGCTTCCCCATGGGTATGTACACAGTATACAGCTCACAGTTATCTGACAAGGGAGCAGCGGATTTAAAGAAGAACACACTTGCCAATGAGCAGACCTCATTATCTACAATATGTGATAAAGAATTACTCAGAGAAGTGAGGAGTAAGACAGATGAGGTTCAAGGACACTGTCAGATGGGACTGAGGCTGTGCCTTCTGGTTGAAAGAGGGTCTCCTTAAGATGAAGCGCTAAACTTTTCTACAGTATGTGTGTAACATGCTCCAACTCTTTCAGTCCATTCAAAAATCTTTTACACTTGTATTTTTAATTTTCAATTTACAATACATAAGATATTGGATGATGTTTCTTAGTATAATGTTTACCATGTTATTGTCAGCACTGTGTAAGAGTATTAAGAAATACAGTATACCTGTGTCTATCAGTAACACCAGTCATATGTCGACAATATGTAAAGAATGCTACTCTGTGGAGTAAGGCAGCAGCATTTTATGTAACAATTCACATGTAATCAATAGCCAGTCTTTTGGAATACAGTAAATACCGATACACTTTAAGCATATTCCAGCGGTTTTCATTTTTAACTGCTGTCCAAGTAGCATCAATTAAGAATGAAATGTGTCCTTTGTGCATAAAGAGAAGAGCTCTGGGTTTAGTAGTGTATATATTCAACCTTTGACAGAGTCTCAGTCAAACCTTTAACAGCAATATAAATGATAAAATTCACTTATTTTTCCCTCACAGACCTTAAGACAATGAGTGAGCGTCTGAAGAGCAGGTACTACACGACACGTAAGTTGTTCATGGCTGACATGCAGCGCATCTTCACCAACTGTCGTGAATACAACCCTCCAGAGAGCGAGTACTACAAGTGTGCCAACTTACTGGAGAAATTCTTCTACACCAAGATCAAAGAAGCAGGCCTTATCTAGAAGTAGATGAGAGGAAGAAGAAGTTTCTCTTGACCTTAAAGAATGAGACAGTCCTCAGACTATAAATGGTTATGGGCAATACTATGTGCATGGAGAAGATAAGAATAGGACTACTGATTCTGGAGCGGTTAGGTTTCAGAAACCCATATCTTAATGTAAAAGGTGCGAATGGATCTCAGATCAGCGCTCCTTTTAATGTTTGATGTGTGCCAGCCCAGATCCTGAATCAGTAGCTTAGACTGATATTTACACTGAAAGAAAAGCCACAATGGAAGGCCTGCGAGACTGTTGCTGACGTTAAGCAAAAGAAGCATTGTGTCTTCATATTTCATCACGTATCCCAGAGTCCCATGGAAAAACAGGACAGTGGAAGGTGTCACAGTAATACATGGGCAGAAAGCTTCTGTTATTATTGTGTTAGATGTTGAAAGGCAACACAGAATGACAGCTGATTGGAGATTCACCATACACCTTACTTTGTCTCTCTCCGTCTCCTCTCTCCTTTCTTTTCATACTTTCATCCCCTGCCTTTTTGAGTGGCTGCCTCATCCTCTCAGTTGACTCAGGTAGCGTTGGCATGAGCAGTAACCACATCTTACAGTGTATTAAGTCATTACAAAAGTGTTACCTGTGAGGAACGTGATTAAGAGTTCAGGTTTTTCTGTCTAGTTAACTCTGTTCCTGTGAGTGTGCACAGCGGTAATGAGGTCAAAGTTTGTCTGTGATGAGTTCCTCCTGCCAAAAAAGGAATACGTACTTTAAATTTGTACAGATTTTAATTATTTGAAAGCACTTATACCCATTGTATATTTTAAATGTGTATATAACATATATTTTCTTTCAGAACTAAAAAATAATCTTTTTTTCCCCATAAGCCGCATAGGGCTGTTTGACTATCAAAATGCACTTTTATTTTTCCAAGTATTAGTTAACATAAGTTCTTCTTTTGTTTTCCATATAAATTACCGCTGTTGACTAAGGACTAATTCAGTTATAGAGAGTTTATTCTTATTTATGTGCTGTAATTTAAAAGAATTATGCTAAAGACAAGTTCTTAATTTATTCTTTATTTTTGTCCTGCAGATGGAGATTGATAACTTTATACTTTGGAGATAAATGAAAAGATTGTGCAATACTATGTAGTTTTGCTGTTTTGTAAAAAAGGTGTTTGTACTTTTCAAACTTTAGGGAAAAAATGCATTTTGTAATGTCTGGAAAAATTGTTTCATGCTCTTTGTACAATTGGTTTTAATGACATAGTATTAGCCTATTTTATAGACTGAATAAAACAGAAGTGAAGCTAATTTAGTGTCTGTAATTTTTCAATTCAAGGACTTTAATTCAAAGATTTTTCTAGTCTTAACCTAGTACATGACAGAAAACAGCTTTATGTGCCTTTTAGGTCCAATAGAGGAAGCTGTTTTATCACTAGAATACTTATAATCATACTACATTATTGTAAGTTATTTTTATTTGCATTGGCAAAGCTTGATTTTCAAAAGATTTAATTAATAGTATTAACTATTCGAGACTGACATGAACAATCTGACACAACTTAGCCTCGCAGGAGAAACAAACTCACCAATAATCATATTCATCATATTCATTAATTGCATTTCATTGACATTCTACTGCAGCCATTAAGGTAAACGTAGTAGACAATAGAGACATTTTAAAAATATTTTATTGTCACACAATAGGAGATACAATTTATTAGATGACAATAATATATACCCATATTGTCAATAAAAACATAGAATTTAACATGTGAATTGAAAAATCTGGCCATCTTCAGAAAATAACAAATACTACGTTTACCTAGAGATAATGAGGAGAAATGGAGGAGGGAAGAAAGACTAGAGCTTTGCAAAATAAGCAGTGAAGAAAGTCACACAAACTAACACCTAAAACTGATCACAGTTGTTCTTCATCAAATAAAGAAATACAACCTTGAGTGAAAACCAAAATGATCACTTGTTACTAAGAAATCACATTAAAACTTACAATGCCAGCCAACAGAGTTTATGAGGACAAACAAGGTAGCTGCTTTCAGCGACATCCAACAAATGACTCATTGTACTTCTCAAATGGCTGCTGGCTGCTCATGGAATTCCTTGATTTCTGCACAGACTTCCTGCCAGACTTCTGCTTGAAAATAGGAGAGCGGAGGAACTGCAAGTCTGTGAACTTGTCTCCACGCCGAAGTTTCCTGTCAAGATGGGAATGTGATTGTTGAGCATCCATACAGTAAACAAACTGAATACATCTAAAATACTTACAGTAAGAGCAGCATCAATATGTGAACTTACGCATTTAGCGTGGGTTCCTTGTAGTCCACCACCATGGTGCAGCGCCGCTTGCGAGCAGGAACAGGGGTGGAGCATCGGGCATCAGAGGGGCGTGAGCCACCACAGGAGAACTTGTGATGGGCTGCAGGGGACAGATTGGTCACATCACACAGACTCAAGCCCCGCCCCGCTGTCCTTACACCAAGCCCACCTGTAGAAACGTGAAGGAAGATGTGATCCAAAATGAAGAAAACAGGAGTTGTATGTATTAATTCACCAGTGAGCAGCTAAAACAGTGTGCAATGAAGCCAACATAGAGAGAAGTGACAATACAATGAAAATGTGATCTGGCAAAGACTACCAAGTGCTCACTAATGTTGTGACGAAGCTCTTGTCTTTTAGCCGTCAAAACTGAGATTTTATTTTCGACAAGCAGGTTTGGGAGTGACAAATAAACATACGTTTCTTGCATGTCCTGACCGTCTGGGGCGTGTGGTGGGGTAAAAGAGGGGGAGCTTCACAGGAGGAATCTCCAAAATTGGACAGGACATTGTCTATTCTCATCATCTCAGCTTCAACCAGAGGGCTGACGGGGAGCAAGCAATCCTTCTCAATAACCCCTCTGCGAGGCTCTGAAAAACCAGGACAAATAAACACGCGTAGCCATTTTTTTTCTCATTTCATAAAAGATGCAATTAGTTGACGAAGACCAAAATTCTTTCATTTAACAGGAATATAACAGACAAAAACCTCCTTGTCAGATGTGTCTGGCCAACAGATGGATGTCTATAAAGCATCTGCTGACATCACACTGCCTGAAGACAAGCACTTCATTTTATCACCTCTTTTATATCATATCATTTTTAGAATAACGCTTAGTAATTAATATTTTCTGATTTAAGAAATCCAGCAAATACTCAATTTGTTTAAATTAACATCCTACCAAAACCAGTGTTCAAGGAAGGACACTGCATGATGGACAATGGTATATAAAAGAAATGGACCAAGTTGTAAATAAAGGGAAATGTGTTGTCTCCTTATTACTAGTGCCTAAATACAGAGCCATGTTGCAGATACACCATGAATGAAAGTCACCACCATGTTTTCCTCTGTGGAATTAGAACCTGAGTACTATAAATAACACATGTTCTTGCACATTTGCTCACCCTGGTGATTTTCCTGTCCCGACATCGCTGGGTCAGGGCTGTCAGAGAAGCTACAGTCAGGGGAGTAATCGAGATGAGCTTCTTCCTTTTCAGGCTCTACAGCCTTAGGACTTGACTCCTTATCGCTAAAGACTACAAAACATAAAACAATGAAATTAATTGTTTTTATTATAACCATTAAGAAAATAACCACAAATTAAACATGAAGTTGAAATTAAGAACAGCAAACCTAAAAGCTCACCAGAGATCTCTTGTTTTGGAGGGACGTTTTCTTTCTGTTTGATGACTTTAGAGGGCCAACCTCCACGAGTGGTGATCACTTTGGTCTTGTCAGGGGAAGTCTGTCTCCGTCTAGTCTTCTGAGGGACATAAAGGCTGTCCTCTGATTCAGAAGATGGTGATGACGAGGCGGAATTATTCTGCTTGGAAACCGCAGGTGAAGCTTCCACCTGCGCTTGTCCTCTTGCTTGAGTCTCTTCGCTGACGGGCGTGGCCGGCTGATTGTCCTCTGCCTTGGCCCTGAACGGTGTGACATGAACCGTCTCTTCACAGTCAAAGTCAAACGTGTCATTAAATCCCAGTGAGGTGTTGAGTTTATTCCCCTGTGATGGAGGTGCTGTTTTGGCCCGTGTGGCAGACCGGTCCCGACTCTTGGAGCGGGCTCTGGGTTTGGGATTCGCCCACGGTTTTCTTATTGGGGCACGTTCTGGTTTGCGACCTCTCTCTGGTTTCCGTGCAGCTGGTTCTGATTTGGTGCGGGGCTGCTGCTGGGCTTGTTTCCTGCTGGGCCGCTGCTGGCTGTTTTTTTTGGGTGGGAGAGGTTCAGGAGTAGAATGCTGAAACTCCTCAGTGTCAACAGGGTCTCCTAAATCTAGTTCTGCTCCTTGCTGTGGCTGATTCGGGTTTCTATCGTCACTGTGAATAGGACTTGCTATTAAAGGACCCAAGCCTGCGGTAGGGTCCCCTTCACTTAACAAACTCTTTTCTCGCACACGCTCAGACCTCCTCCTGCTTCTTCTATCTGCATGGCGACGCCTCACACCCACTGTGGACGGCAAGGTAACCTGCTTGTAACATTCAGATTGCGCATTCGTTTCGATGGGCTGAGGGTCTGTGAAGAAAAGCACAAAATGAAAATCATCATGAGACCAGTAAACAACAGCTGCCATGTAATAATGCTCAAAAGTATTTTTTTTCTACAATTTCTTTGAAGAATTATTCAACTGGGTCTGAAGAACAGCCTATATTTAAATTTGTTTTGTGTGAGAGAGAGAGTGAGTGTGCGTATGTGTGTATACCTGCACAAATTGGTGAGGCTTTGCACACAATAGGTTCATCAAGGGTCTGGCCAGTCCGCTGTCTCCTGTAAAATGAGAGGTAATAAATCCTGATAGTCATACAACTCAGGATAAAGGCTGTCATACATTTTATGTGATGAATTGTTTATTCAAAGAAGTTACCTTGCCGAATCCACATGATGTTGGGGTTCAACAAGGATGTTTGGAGGTTTACTCTAAATCAACACGCATAAAAAATATTTATTTTAAAACTGCACGCAGTACTTCATACTCATTTACATGGTAGCCAGGGTTAGTTAAGGACAAACAAAAGAGAGACCACAGGCCTCCTAGGTGTACCTGTGAAGCACTCACTGCCAGAGCTTCCTGCTCTTTCAGCTTCCTCTTGAGCAGAAGCAGGTGAAGGAACAGGGCCTGCTGCTCCCTTTTCAGCTGCAGGATCACTGCGTTGGCCTGCCGCACCTTTTCCTTTTCAGCTTGCAGTCCTACAGCCAGCGCCTTGTTGTTCACCTGGACACCCTTCAGGATGGTGTGGGTGGAGTTGACCACTGGAGGAACACATGTTATTTGCTTGTTTAAGGCAAAACGTCATATTCATGTCAACATCTTCTGCATCTGTCCATGCCACGGTTTGGCAATTACAAGTGCATCCTTTAACTCTACATTATCTATATAGTTTGATTTCTGTAACGATATTTGCGGTTAAATTCCTAAACGTAACGTTTAATCAAAAGTGTGATTGTTGCCGTACCACTGCTTTTGTTTATCATTCGTCCTCTGCTGGGAGCTGAGGCACTGGCCAGCCGTTTGTTCCTCTTTTCCTTCATCCTTTCCTTGATGTCCTCCAGACTCTGCTGGAAGGACTTCTTCTGGGCTCGTTCTCTTACCATGGCTCAGGATCTTCGATTAGATCAACGTTTTTCTCACGTTATCCAACTTATCAACAGCGTAGCATAGAGATAAACATAACTAAGCTAACGTGTTAGCTAGGCTAGCACGCTAATTAACATTAAACGTAACGCTAAGTCCAACAAACTATCTTCGGTAGCTGCTGTCTGGCGACATTTTTTAAGGCAGCGTAAAATCAAGCTTACCAGCATTTGTATGTCGCCAAGATATGTGGTGTGTAAATGATCGCTTCAACGAAATGTGACTAAAGTTCGGCAGCAAAACAACCCATTTTGTCACCGCTTAGCCAACTCTCTCCGCGTGTTGACGTTCGAATTCTGAGCCGCGACTGTTGATTGGTAGGAATTTGAGACAACGTCACTTCCTTCAAGTGAAATTTCTGTTGGCTAGATGGCGCTAATGCATAGCGGAAAATACAGTACGTTTCCTTTCAGTGGAGATGTAACTGATTTGGCATTCATCATTCGTCTGCATATTCTGATCCTTTGAGACTAAACAGTAGATTACCACACAGCACACCAAACATCTAATTATAATTCATGGCGTTTCAATCAGCCTCCTTTCACCTTTTTCACGTCTGTCTGTTTGTCTGCAGGAGACAAATTGAGCAAAGTGGAGAACATGCACCTCTGGGAAACAGAGGTATGGTAAATGTCTTTAAAAATGGAAATTAGATTAATACGCATCAAGGGTTCATTCAGCCTCTCCAAAATGACTAAGTGAGTATTTATAATTGACTGCTGAAGATAAGAGCTTGAGCGGTGCTCTGAAGTGCTCTGCTGCATGTGGATACAGCTGATAATTGTGTTAATCTAAAAGCCCACTGACACGCAATGTTTGAGTTATATTCCTTTGGGTTTTTCTGAAACTCTCTCTCTGCTCCTTCAAAAATAGATTACACTGTAGCTCAGAAAGCAAGTCATTTATTAGATTAATGCAAATATTAATTTGAGCTTGTGACACTATGCTCCAGTGTCCATCTTGTTTTTAAAATAGGCCCTATATACAAACATATGGCTTCATGTATACACACAACTTTCTTAAAGTACCCATTCCTACCCTTCTCACAGTTTGCTCAATAAATGTTCTGTTAATATTGGATTACACTGAATACCTAGTCATGATCTCATTTACTTTCCCAACTCAAAGTCAAACAGGCATGTCTTACTTGGCTGGGTGCAGGGAAGAAACTTGCACCTTTCCTGCATGGCACTGCAGCTAATGTAACATCCATTTGGACCTTCTGTCAGTGAGGATCCAAGAAAGTGTCCATGACAGCCAACTGAATGGCATATTGAGGCTATAGATGGGGTTTGGTAAAGCTTGGGTGTTGTCAGTGTCACCCACTGAAAACAAATGACTTCAGCAGGGCACCTCAGCTGTGAAACATGCAGGACTGTACTTTTAGGCGAGACCTTTGGGTAAAGCATACAGACAGTTCTTGATTTAGCTGACTTTTTCTCACAAATATTTGGCACTTTGTATTTTCTCAGTGGGATTATTTCCATATTGTGTATGCAAGGATCTGTAGCAGGTAAGCTTTATTATAAACAAAATTAATACAATTTGATTACAGTTAAAAATCCTAAACAGCAGGGGTTTGTTTTTTTTTACAGGTGTGCACTTTTAGTATGGGTTAGGGGTCTGAGTAGATGTTGTAGGTATGAGTGCTCTGTCACTAAGTGAGCCATACAGACCTGTAATGACTCACTGTTTTAATAATAAGATCACTTCTGTTTACCTAAAAGGTGTATTATTCTTGCTAAAAGCAAGTAAATGTTACAGCTGTTGCCTCACCACAGGGAAATAGTGAGTGGTGGTCTGTTTGTGTGTGAGAGTGTTTTTTTGTGTGTGTCTGTATTGAAAAGAAACAGAGAGAGACAGAGAAGGAGGGAGAGAAGCCTATAAACAGCCGGAGGGACTTTTAGCTCAGCTTGCTTTAATGGACAAATCCATCACACAGTCATTTCATGCCACCCCTGACTGTCCACCTGTCACATGCCTATAGAGAAACTTATTATCACAGGTACAGAAAAAAGGAGAGACTGATTAAAATAAAAATGGAGTGAGCATTGTGGCAGCCAGAGAAATGAGGGCACATGTAGATACAAAGAACAGATGACTACGACCATCAACACATTGCCTTTGTCAGTGCAACAGTAACGAGTATTTATGAACTGATGTGATGCACTGATATATCATTATTAAGAGATCACGAACTCATCTCTGTCCAGTCAGCTCTCCAGCTCACCCATCGCTGTCCAGACAGTCTGACTGGCCAATGAAAAGATCATCTGCTTTTTTAACCAGATGAAAAGTATTAACTCTAATCTGTGCACTCGCCTCAGCTGGGGCCAAGAATACACAGCTCTACTTTTTAATATGGAAAATGTGTGTATGGTGCCATACTGGTAATGAAATAATAACACAGGTTGTGTAATAATCAACCCCAAAAGAAACATTTAAGACCAAAACTCAGGAACAAGCTCAGGAAATAAAATTATGACTTGTTTAATGGATCTCAGATTGATGGGAATCTGTAGGACAGATGACCAGGTAACCACTTACATCTTTATCATGTTTTTTTAGTTTAGTTTATTTGACATTGCAATACGGAGGACATCAAATCATACAAATCTATGAAAAATGTCAAGGATAACACAAGACTTATTTCCATAAGATCCTCGATGTAAAGATAGTCCAGGAGACTAAGCAATATTATATTACCAACAAAAATGTAATTAATTAAATAGCCTAGATTATATTAAAAACAATACAATTGTATCCATATGGTGAGCTTATTCTTACATATTTCTGGTAAGCCTTAATTAAAAACCCCTTTTCTAAATAGCAGTGGTTACTCATGATTTTAATTTGCAATTTATTCCAATTTTCTGGCTCCACAGAATCTAAAAGAGCAGGTACGAATGTTTGAATTAAAACTCAGCAAGCACAACACTAGCTCTAGTCTGGCTGACAATCAGTGTTTGATTTAAGAGTCTGTCATAAAAAAAAAAGCCACAAATGCCAAACCCACAATTGTAACACAATTAACCCCACAATGTATTTCAATAGGCTATCGCAGAGGAACGCTAACATTTTTTCCTTCTATGATTGTAAGGAAGACCAATGTCTGACTGCATTGCCAACAAACCAACCTGGAGGAGCACTCCTTTACCATTCCTTTGAAACTAAACAACAGCAGCACTGAGCCCCAGACACAAAATCAATTCTCCGTGGGGTGCAGCTTGGTCATTATGCCTTACAGCCTGCTCTTGAACACCCTGCTAAGCCATTACTTCACAGCCAACATCTCCTCTGTTTACTGATCTGTTGCCCCGTGCCATACCGCTGCACTGACTCAAAAGGACCATACAGCCTCACAAGGTCTAAACAAATCCTGTCTGGTGCTGCAAAACCAACAATTGCTACTTTGGAGAAAACTGGAATTGACAGCTGGCTCTAAACTTTCAACTTTTGCTCCCTGGACAACTGTGGAAGCGTTTTGATCCATACAAATGGTGCTTGTGCCACAGCTCCCCTCTGCCCGCTCACCTTTTGTCTAACCACTAGAGCCAGAGAAACATAGATCCCAAGGGCAGCTTTTACAGGTCTTCAGGTGTAGGAGTGGCAACATTAAGATGTACAATACTTGGATCAGGTTTAAGATGCAGGGTTTGCTCTTTACCACTTGGTCAAGCACAACAACAAGCAGGTCTCTGGATGGGTCAGTCATAATGGGGCAAATACTAGGTTTTTTTTAATCAGTACATTATTTTTCAATCAGATCCCTGTAAATAAATGCCATATTAATGTAGACTGTACAACTGGCTTGCCACACAAATAAATCTTTGGCTTGGCCTTTAAAGGAATACTTGGGGCCTTTGGGAAATACACTTATTTGTTTTATTACCAAGAATCTATACCATTGTCATGTCTGTACAGTGGTGAATTGTCAAGGAAATGAAATATAGCCTATGTGTCAGTTAGTGAGCTTAGAGGGGCTGGAAGGCAGATTGTTTTACCTTGTGCAGAGCAAGGCTACCCGCTAACCGGCTGCTGGCTCTGCAGCTTGCATGCAGCCGTGTACAGTTCTCATCTAACTCTTGGCAAAAAAGCAAATAAGTGTATTTCCCAAAATGATGAACTATTCTTTTGAATCCGTTCTCTCACTTTGTCTCCTGGCTTATAAGTAATAATGATGTTTTGGTAATAAAGGGAACACTAGGAGTTACATTGTGTTGTTTAAGTGTTCCCTTTATTTTTTTGAGCAGTATATTTTAGTTTCCTCAGTATTTATTTTTATTTGACTTAATACACTTTATTTATACAGCACTTATTTGTATGCAGACTTTAAAAAGTACTTTGTAATGAAAGTTTTGGGTTAAGAATACAGATTGAAGTTGTATTTTAAGTTTTATTTTCCAGTTGATTTTCATAAAATATTTTTTTCCTTCCCTTATTTCTGTTACCCGTAGTCTCATTGCAGTTACCCATGACCACCTTTGTTTTATGATTTGAATTAAAGTGCAATGTGCAGAAGTCAAAATGCTGCATCATGCCAAGAACTTATTAAAATCTTTTTCTATGAGAACAGCAAGCAAAGCTGCCCTCACATGGCATGCACAGCTCTGCTCTGTACCTTTGTACTCTGTCCAGGTAGCAGAGAACGAAAAATTCCCTGGATGCCATGTAAGGCTGTTGTGTTACGGAAATATGTTTATGTGTGCATATGCGCGTGCCTGCCATGAATTTGACGGAGGAGGTGAGAGACAGAAAGGCGGTAGAGTGAGTAGCCATGAACGTATTGAAAGATAACGAAAGAAAGATGACAAAAAGTGAAGGAGAAAAGGCAGCGAAGGCTGGCGCGGGAATGTGCCAGGGAGTTAAGGGGCCAGAGGAGGTCTGGATTCCAACAGCCTGTGGAGAATTGAGCATCCCACACACAGATGTTCACAATCATCACCCCAGACAATTAATAATTATAATGACTTCTGTGACAACTGGGAGAATCAGGAGGAGGTGATTGATTGGATGATACATCTCTGAATTGGCCTGTGGGATTATTTACTTTGGAGAGGTAGAAGCAAAAAATATCTATCTAATTAATCCAGTTTGGTGTCAGTTGGCTGATGAAAGATAACTGACACCAATAAGAAGAAAGTCTGAGAGGTCATAGAAAGTTGAAAAAGCAGCTATCACACAGCCCATGATCTGATAGACTGCGTTAAGACTTTGCCCTCTGAGAAAGTTTAAAATAACCATCATTCAGATCACATCAGCATGGAATCTCCCCAGTGATCACAAAAATGTAGTCACAATTATAAAAAGTTTACAGTTGTTTAATTTTCACATAAGTTAGAAAGCAAGAGAAAACAAAACAAAAACCCTCAGACAAAATGTAAGACTGCAATGTAATCTACAGTAAACCATAAACCTACTAAAACAGCAGTACACCCTCGCTATATAAATTTACCTCTAGGCTTCCAAAATGTACTTCCTGTAAAACATAGGTTTACCAAAATGAGCTACACTTTTCTGTGGCTGTTGTGTAGTAAACCTCATCAGAAAGACAGACAATAAAGTCACAACAGAACATTCCTGCTTTGATTTATCTCAAAGAATTAAGCTGGAGGGGATGGGGAGGGGGGCAAAGGTTTATCTGTACTCTTATGTGATAAATAGTTGGAAAAAAGTCTTCAAAGTCTTCTGTAGCTAAATAAAGGGCATGGATGTCCTTTTCATCATATTTTTTAGCGAAATACCTGCATACAGACCAAGGAAAGATTGTTTTTGTGTGCTGCTACATAGCAAAGGAGGATGAAATGGGCTTAGGTGCAGTGTCTGAATGCAGAGAGTTATGGGTTCAGGAGGAGGTGATGCCTGACTGCTTCTGGGCGCATCTACATTTCTGTCAGTGTCAGGGTGAACACATGTGCAAGGAGCTGAACAGACTGACATAGATGTGTGTTACAGCATAATGCATCTTATTTAATAAGTCTGTTGCAACAAAAATGTATATTAGATGATAAACACCATATTACATTGAAAAGATATTGCACTCATTTATTGAATAAAATGCACGTTTTGAAGCATTGAATTGGTGTTTAGAGTCATTTTCACCAATGAAACTATAAAGATGTGTTCATACTCATAAAAATAATAATGAATTTTCTGGAATCAAATATGAGTATCCACAGCTATTGTTTATTGGAAAATAATACACATCTTCAGTCAAGCATGCTCTGATTGCCATTCATACTTACATGCATAAATGCACACACAAACACACACAGTTATAGTCATCATGGAAGTTCACCATGATGCATCTTTCTTATATCTATACTGAATTAAACTGTCCATTTTAAGAGGGACTATCTTGATTGTCATATTGATTATCAGCATCTATAAAATGTGTTTCATGAAATGTGAGGAATTAGGCAGTAGTGCAGCAAACATGTTGTAAAAAGTTGTACTTCTGTGATGGCTATATCTGCGCATACGCACACACACACACACACACATTCACACACACACTCATCCGAAAACACTCATTTGCTGCTTTGTACGTCCTCCATCCCAACCTGCCTCAAGGTTTTGGCCCCAGCAAATGATCTTCAGTCCTGGTCCATGACACCCACAGTATCAGTTGTTATGTGGAGTACAGTGAGCGCTGTCTTATATCACATCTTGTTCAGGTCTCAGGTCTGCTATTAGCTGTAGTTCGGAGCTGACTGAGATGTCAACGGGGTCAGTAGGGAGAAAACAGAACCGGTGTGTGTGCTGAACAGATGGGTCCAGGGGCCTGATGCAGCAGCGCCTGGGGGAGGGGCTGACTCTGAAACAGGGTGGGGCTCGGGTTTGAAGCAGGGCGGAGAGGGAAGGAGGGCAGCGTTGCCATGGCAGCAGCAGCGGCAACAGAAAGTTGACGCTGCAGGAGACACGAGGCCAGAGGTTTGGTCAGATCATGGTTTGTCCGTAGAGCCAGACGAATCTGAGGAGGAAACACAGACAAACCCAAAACTGCAATCAAGGTTTTTTTTCTCTCTCTAAAGGAAATTGAGCACTTTAAGTAGGAAACCAGAGAATGACAAGGAGATAATGTCTTAGCAGTTACTTGGCCAATAGAAACACAAGCTGTCCCAGTTACTGCCAAACAATCTTATCATGAATCTGCTCTCCCTTCTAACGTAATCTTCCTTTTTGTCCCTCTTACAACACCACTGGATAAAAAGGAATTCAGACATAAACTTCAACCCATATAGCCGATGATGTGTCTCATTGGAAGTAGGGAGTGGAGCTTCCTGGAGGAGGCTCTGGAGAATCAACTTGTGTATACAAACACAATGATGAGGGATGAAAATAAATCAAGCAACAGCAGAGTACTCACTGCCTGGAAACTCTGGTGACGCTGGGTGGGAGTGTAGGGGCTGAACTTAGGCTTGGCTGGTTTACCTGCTGCTCTATCCTTGTGTCTCCTGCTGCTGATGTGCTGCAGCGGAGGAAATAAACAGATAAACACAGATAAATTAAAAAAAGCCAGAGAGACGCAGGCGGTAGCACAAAGAAGGAGCAGACAAAGAAAGAAAGGCGACTGACCCTTTGCTTGGAAATTTGAATAATCAGTGAAGAGGAAATTAAAGGAAGCACAATCAAAGTTCCTATTTTGACAGTTCGGTCAGAATGTTGATATTTTGTTGGCTCTGACTTTGAGATTCAAAATATTCAGGAGGGGCGGGTTTGGAAATCTTCCTGATTTGATTGACAAGCACAAACAGATGGCTACAGCCAGCGAGGCACACAATCAGCGGTGAACTGCTAAATATTCATGAGCACCTGGCCAAAGTAAACTTGTCAACAGTCAGTTATGAAGACCAACACTGTGCATTCATATCACGAACAGAGATACTAACATCATATTCAGATGCTCGCAGAAATACACGAGGCTTAGTAGCTTTGTGCTCATTACCTTGAGGGATCTGTGATTTTAACTCACCTGCAGTGACAGGTGTGAGATGTTCACACTGTGATTTGGAATAAAATATGCACGGGCTTGAATTGCCTTTTCTGTACTGCATGATGGATAGAGTGATGATGGAGTTGCAAATCTGTGTGACAGCTGACCTTTTCATGGCTGTGCATTCATAAGAGGAACAGACCAGTAAGAAGAGCCAGTTTCTCGTGTCACCCACCCAGTGTTCACTCTGCTCAAGCAACATAGCAACTATGGTTAGTTAGTGTACATACACATGGACTTATAAGACATATAAAAACATATATAAAGTACATTTTCTCAAGTATTGTACTTAAGTACAATATTCAGGCACTTATATATTTATCTGAGTACTTCCATGCGAATACATAGTTCTACTCCACTACATTTCAGAGGTTAATATTTTACGTTTTAAATTACAACACATTGTTAAAGATTAAAACATTGGTTCCCAGACTCTTTGGTTTGTGACATTTCGTTTGTCTATGAGTTGTTAGCAGTTCCACCAAAGAGTGAGTTCCTCTTTAGACTACTCACATTATTTCATTTAGGCTCAAAGGGGCATAAATCTCCAGTGAGCAAAATTTAGAGGAAAGTTCAAAAAATCACATCAACTTTGTGTACCAGATCTCTTTTTTTTCTTCTTCTTTCCTCTATCATTAATAATCTCCCTACCCCTCAGATTTATCTTGTGATGCTTTAGTGCAGGCCCAAACCCTAGAATTAGAACCACTGGACTAAACTACATAAAGTATATATAAAGTATATAGAGTAGTTCAAACTAGCATCACCTCGACCATATACAACAGTAAAATGCTGCTACACACTGACGCATCAGTATTAACGGACTAAAAGTGTCAGATATAATATACCAGTCACAGGGGACATACTTACATACATACATACATTTAGCTGATAATACATTTGTCATTTTATTATAATGAAGTATTTTTAAAGAGTTGCATTAGCACTTTTACTTGTGAAGGATGTGAATACATTTTTAGCTACTGAGAAAAATATTGTCCCTTTGGTGAAATATTTGTCAGACAAGAAGATAACTTCTTAAATATAACATCACAACGTAAACAAAGAGTTGTGTCTTCTCTCCTAAGCTCTACAAATAAAGACAGAAAACTAAAATTAAGGGCATTTTATTAAAAAGGTCTAGCCAATAAATCATCATACTATGAGCATTAAAACACATAACAAACAAAGAGTTTTCTTTTCAAGGAGACCATTAAACATACATGGTAGTGTACAGTACCTAACAGTTCCACACAAGTAGTTGCTTTTTATAACAACATGTTTGTAATTTAGGTTTATGGCAAACATCAACAGATTATGTTTTCTTATACATGAGGAGCAATTTGAGCGGCTTTTTTTTACCTTACTAATTCAGGGACATCCATACAAAATATTCTAGTTATAGATATTTCTAGTGATCCGCTGTTCACACATATTCACTAGTCTGTCCCACAGCAGGGTCATCTAAAATGTATGTCCAACATTTGGTTGTTGCCATCCCATATCTCCTCTTATGCCTAAAACTGGTCAAAACATAGCTCTGTAATGGACTGTTTCTGTTAATCAGTATAAAAACGTTTCAGCAACCAACCTGTTTGAGCTGAGTCTCGGAGTTGACATGCACATTGCAGATCTCACAATGGAAAGTTTTGTTCTGGAGTCCAGTTGACGACTCAGGCGGTGCAGCCAACTTGGCCTTGACCCCTGTCCTTGGGAAGGACTTGATGGCACCATCACCACTCCTTGCCTCCAGCATTGTCTTGTGCTTCGTGCCTGAGCAGATATAAAGTCACGTCAACAGAGTGTCAAACATAGTACAAGCAGGCTAAACTCGACGGCAGCAGTGCCTTCAGTTTCTCACCACTGTTGTGGGCCTGCAGCTGGGAGGCAGAGTTGACGGCCACCTTGCAGAGGGAGCAGTAGAGAAGACGTATGGCTTTCTCTTCCTCTGTTTCCTCCTCTGGAGCCACCTCCACCTCTCCGTCTCTGTCTGTCTCTTTCTCTGGTGTCCTCGGGCTGGGTGACAGGGAGGGGTCAGAGGGTGCTTTCTCGGTTTCAGAGGGGCCGCCGCTCGATGGTGCCGCCTCTGAGGTAGGGTTTGGGGCTGAGGGTTCTGAAGAAATAGAAAGATACCACATTAATAAGACAGCATTAGTAGTGTGAGAAACAGAAACATTGTAAGAAAGCAAACAGAAAGAGTATAGAAAGCAAGGAAGAGAGATGGAGACTGAGACAGTCAGATGATAAGGAGACAAACTTGAATATCTTTCCACTTCTATGAAATTCTTGAACTCTTACTACTTACAATAAGAAGCACCAATATCAGAGACAGAGATAAAAACTCACCAGGCTACATGTGATTATGAGCTCTGTAATCGCACTAATAATCAATGATTTCCCCTAGGATCGGCCTCAGAACTTAAACGAACACTTTCGCGTAGAGATGATTTGGCTCTATTATCTTTTGTGAGACTGACTTGAAGAGGTTCCCTGGAGGAGCACATGCTGATTTAAGGATTCACTCTTTGCTAATAACAATGATTAGCTCTGCCTAGCTGAGTGGGTGTCGGTTTGTTACCATTGATTCCCCACTCTTACATCGGGGCTGTTTGCCGAGGTAATCTTTAGAGAGCTCTCCTGCTGTCTCATCCACTTCGCTGAAACTCCAAACTGGAAATTATCACTCATTCTTTCTATCTTACAAGCAAACTCTTATATCGGCAATGTCAAGTACAGTTTTTCAATCGTTTTGCTCTTAAGTTTACAGCAAAATTGATTATGTTCATTCCTTGACGCCCACACACATGCAAAAGCAGCACATCAGGGACTGGCACACATATATACTCATGTTGGAAAGCAGTCAGTACTTTGACACACCTCCACAATTATGTTGACATATTTCCAGGCCCACATGTACTATAGGCGCTTGCAGAAACACACACACTATACAGTTACTCATGGATCATATTCGAAGCATTTTCAATGTGTTTTTGATCTCAGGAGACCACTGAGGAGGTCAGTAAATGTAGACATGAAGGAGGATAATGCTCAACCTTTAATCCCTTCACTGTGAAACCCAAAGCAGCAGGAGGTTTATCACATCAAAGAGTTAAAGTCGTGACTGGGAAAAGAAGGTTTGAGCAGTAGATTAATTTATCTAACGCTGTCATACATTTGATGTCTGCACACACACACACACACTCACACACACACATATACGGGGGAAGTATGCGTGCCTGCAGAGACACACACCTCCTGATGTTGTGTCAGAGCTGGAGGGCTGTGAGTAGGGTGACGAGAGGATCTGCGATGTGGTTTCCTTGGCGACCTGTTCAGAGGTCCTGATCTTTGAATCTGGGGCGTCCATAGCTTTCAGCCTTTTCGCGTGTTTGGTGCCACTATAATGGGAAGAAGCCTGCGCCTGTGTACACAACAGCGAACAAGAAGGCATTTACCAACTGGACACAATTATTTAGTTATGTGAACCTGTTAAAACCATGTTTTTATTTTGAGCCACTATACATAACTTGAATGTGAATAAAAATGTAACTCCAGCATAAGCTTTTAGAGACTTCTATCACTCAAATGTTGATTGACAGATGTTTTAATATACAGACTAACACCAGCAACAAGTAAATAAAAGTTTGTAATGTTCCTGATGTAAATTGCTCAGTTGCAATTGTAAATATTCAAGTAAATCCACCTTTTCTTTTACATTTACATATTATTTCTGTTTTCTGACAATGATTCCTTTGCTGCTACACTTTCCAAGACTTTGGTTCTTGTTAGAAATAGAGTGGTGACATTGCATTTCAGTTCAGCATATAATGGTGCTTGTTTATGAATCAGTCTATAATCAGCACAAAAAAAGTATGCTCTACAAAGGTCAGTAGAGGTGTGCACATTTCACCCAATTATTACATGCAGCAGCTCAAACCCCTCAGAACCAGTAAAACAGCCAAGTAACAAGGGCAGGTCTCCTCAGCCGTTCAACTGACATACAAGGGTGTGTGTGAGAAATAAAAGCACCCTGAAAGAAAAACAATTTAAAGTGCGTGTTTCCCACAGGACAACACCCACCTCAGAGTTGAACCTCAGTCGGCAGACTCCGCAGGAATTGGCCTTCCTCTTCAGCGGTGAGGTTAGCCCGAAGCCTGGGCCAATCAGAGCTTTATGGATGCGATCCATCTGCAACAAAGAAGAAGCATAATGTTAAGGTCACAACTGGTTTAGGGTTGTGAAAAACAAGACTGAGTAGGCAGTGAAAGTGATCACCTAAGGTGTAAATGACATGCTGTCTGCGAGCAAATATGCCCCTTTCAAGAAAACCCAGATTTTTAATATCTCAGGTTAGAGGTGGGGGCCATAAGAAAGAGCTGAATGGTGAGAGTACTAGTTTTTCATGTATGAAAACAACAACACATGCATGTAATACATACACATGTTCACACATCATCCACTAGAGATAACAGTTCACTGTCCTGCACTCTACACAGGCTAACCTTGACTAACCTCAACAGTGGCTGTGGTCAGCCTGGATTTCGCTTGGATCTGTTGTTAACACATGTTTTTATGGCAGAAAAGAAGTATCAAAATATTAAATCAGTATGCTTAGTATGTTCCAAACACCCATATTTTTGAATAAAATATTGCTAAATTCATGGCGTTTTTCTAAATTTTCTGTTGAGCATTAGTTTGTTCACTGGTTAGAGCTTCCTACTCTTTAATTGGTCTGAACCACTTAATCCTAGCTCATTAATTGGCTATCCTGATGCTGTGCTTCATAAACAAAATGCAGCACAACTGAATTGCAGTATACGGGCAACGATGGACAGCGGACAAAGTAGATATAATGCAGCAAAACGGATTTGAAAATGCTACTATGAATGTTCTGATAATTTTCCACACAAAAGCGTAACTATGTGATCCAGTGTGACCACCATGAATCCCACCTGACCACAGCCTCCACTCTAAATTGATGGAGCTAACAATAAACATTTTACAGCCACCTTTCAAACCTACAGGGGGCGAGTGGTTCCTGCTGAAAACCTAGCCTCACCCAGTCCTTTCCCAACCCATGATACAGATCCTGCTGATGGTCTTCCCACACGGACAGTCAGAAATGAAGGTGTGGTTTAGAAAACATTCCTCGAAAAGTGCCATCCACTTTTAAAATAATGCATTTCACCATTCAGAGGAAACAAAGTTTTATAGTTCTGAAATCATGTGTGTTGTTCTGTAACATGAACACAGAAAAAACAACTAACTAAGGAGGAAATTATGGACCACTCACCTCCAGACTAGGTTTCTTTATGAGTGTAAGAAACAGGCAGTAAACCTCCCCACGTCTTTGCATGTGCGTGTCTGTGTGCACAATAACTATACAAATATCTGACCACACAGCACTGTGCACCTCTGGACATTACCTACTGGAATGTTTAATCAGCACATATACTCAACGCAATAAAACCCAACTGATCTTTGTGGAGCACAACAAACCTAATTACCTGTGATGAAATGTAGGGAGCCATATAAGCAGCCACAACCAGGGAGGCTTTATGAAAATCTGGCTGGAGGTGACCTAAACCTTGATGTGTCAGCCAACTAGTTATATATGCCCTGGGAACATATAGAGATATTTTACTTGTTTCTTTAGTGCCAAAAATGAATTATTTTCTCTTCAAACATTTAGGGTGAAACAGAATCTTTCTGTAAATGTGTGTGTGTGTGTGTGTGTGTGTGTGTGTGTGTGTGTGTGTGTGTGTGTGTGTGTGTGTGTGTGTACTTTCGCTCATTTTCTTTGATCATCACTCTAGGTGGCTGCACTGGAATGCATCACTGCAGTCACTGGTCTCTGCTTCCCTGCAGCTGTTTGTGTATATACAACTCAAAAAACATAAAAACAAATATAGTTTTAAGAAATCATTCATTCAATGTCTGTAATAACCATGACATGGAAATATATACGGGGGGAGGATAAGCGAACATACATGGCCACATTAATGTTAAACATTTAGGAGAATGTGAGCATAGTTTTTTTTTTTGAATGAGACCAAACATTTTAACATTTGAACATTGGTGAAAAGCCTGTTCTCCTCAGCCCCGCGGCTCCTGCATCGCCATCTGACCTCCCATCACACATTCCTCACTTCACCCCTCCATCTGTTCCCCTCTGAACTCTCTGCCTCTCCCTTCGTCTCAGTTTGATCAAAGTCACCTTCCTGCCTCCCACTGGACTCACTCTCTTACCCTTCACTCCCACTCCGCACTCTGGGGTGGACCAGCACCTGCGGCAAAGTCATTTTGCCCTTCTTACTCATTGCCTGTACTTCTTTCTTCTGTACACACACACCACATCAATCAATCAAATCTGTCTCTTTCTTTCTATCCACTATTAGCTACATCTATCCATGCTGCTTATTGTGACATTAAAAGCAAAAAAGCAGTAAAGTGGATGATACAGTAAATAAAGTCGTGACATCCAGCACATAGCTTCAGTATCAATCAATACATTCTGTCTGACCTCCTCACACGCAGCAGTGGTGGTGTGTCAGACAAGCTCAGCTCCACGAAGTGAGTAATGGCTGAAACATGTGGCCAAGTGAAGTAAAGCAGACTTTTACCTGGAGCACAGTCAAGAGCCTCAACATTTAAAATGATGAATGTTCATGGACTTACATTGCGTACCAGCATGACAGCTATGTGTGAGCGCGTGACGTCAATCACCTAAAAAGGGGTGGGTTATGATGAATGAGCTGCTGCTTTTTGGTTCTTTGTCATTTAAATTATCATTTGCTTGGAAACAAAAGCATTTTTTTGTTTCCATTTAAAAAAAATAAAAAGCTCTGTCGAACTGCAAGCCAGACCAGCCAGTGAAGTCCCAGTTTACAGCGCTGGAGCCCTGACTCACGACAAACATCCACACATATGCTCGCAAATCCTGTAACCATGACAACCCACATGTGGGCACCAAACAAACTCCTGTGCAGCGCTTTACAGAGGCCAACACACATAGCACCTACATTCACAAGAAAATGCAGGCTTATACACACACACACCAAATAACCCACACATTAAAACACACATTCCAGGTGAAAACACAGCCAGCTACAGTACAGCTGTGTGCCCACTTACTGAACACCCACAGGTTCAAATCAAAGGAGGGAGAAGATTCCCTTTACACTATAATGAGCTATCTATCCAGTTTGCTGACAAAATATATGTGAGACAAAACTTGATTATGTTTGTTTCTGATAGTTGTTTTGCACATTGAGTGCTACCGTAGGTTTCCGTTAAACAAGCAATGGAGGAAAATGTTATCCTGACCTCAAAGGTGTCATTTAGTATATAATCACAGTAGAGCTGAAACTATTAGCTGTCAACTGATTGACAGAAAATTTATGTGAAACTGTTTTGACACTCAGTTATTCCAGTCATTGTAAAAAAAATTCTGGTTCAACTTTCGCCATTTGGGGATTTACTGTTTATCTTGATAAACTGAATATTTGGGGGTTTTGGACCATTGGTAAATAAAACAAGACATTGAATAAGTTATGTTGGGCTCTGGGAAATCAAATATATTTTATAGACAAAACAATTATTCGAGAAAATTCTCAGCAGATGAATTGATAACAAAAATAATTGTTAGCCGCAGCCATAAAGTCTACAGAGGTGGCAGAAGGGGCTTTCGATATGCACTTTCTTTCAGGCATGTAGTCAATGCTCCTTTTGCAATTTCATTGTATAGAAAAAGTTAAGTTAAAAGTTAAAAGCCATTAACCCCCAAAATTACACCCAACCAATAGCAGGCATAAGGTCAGTTACTCTTTACAGGGCTGACAATGTTCATTCAACTGTAAAGCGGGAGAAGTGTTGGAAATGGAATAAAATGAAAGAAAGGAGAGTGACGGTGATGTGAGATATTTGACTTCTTTCAACCTGTGGTAAATTGTAAGTGAGACAGCTTTTCCGACCTGAGTAGGAAGGCCATCCACCGTGAAGAAGTGAAGAGAAGTTAAAGTTAGAAATTTGACCAAAAATGGTAATGTTTTGATTTTGATTGTTCTTGGTAAAGGAGAAGAGGAAAAAATAAAGAGAAGAGAGGGAGAGAGGGAGAGAGGAGGAGTTGAAAACTCTTAAAGCAAGAAAAAGGGCGAGGGGAGAGGGTGAGAGATGGGGAAGATGACAGCAAGAGAAAGTGGAAAATACAAGAGAAGAGAGCTGAAGTGAAGAGGGTGAAGAGCAACCCAGGGATGGATGAGAAGGCTGGAGAGGAGACATGATTTCTCCTCAGGTGGTAGAATCGCTTTTTGACATAGAGGAAGGGGTCACACACACACATACAGCTCTCTCTCACACACACACACACACACACACACACACACAGAAGAAAATCTAGTACACTGCAGACACACACGCAACCTTATCTTTCTTTTAAACCCTCAATTTGTCTCTCTATATCTCTCTTCTACACATCTAAGAGCACATTACGGCTTAGAGATGGGTACTTTATTTCAAATTTAGGTTTTGTAATGGGTTTGGTATTAGCAAAAGTGTGAGGACAAAAAACCGCAACATGTTTTTTGGCTTCATGTGCTGGAGACAAAAACACATACAAAAAGAGACACTTCTGGCACCGAGGTGTTAGAAAGTGTTTTTGTATTGTTGGTAAATACACCTCAGCTATATGTAGTCAAGCTAGATTACAATATACTACGTTGATTCCGTCCAGAAGAATGATTTCATACATCATATAGCCTAGGAGTATATTAAGACATACAGCACGATTCCCCTGTAAACCTGACGTCAGCCCTCAGCCATGCCTGACACATCAACTCTCTTTGGGGCTCGGACTTGGCTGCTTCAGTTCTCTCCACCTTCACCCTTCACAAACACCAGGGCAGACAGCTCTAAGAAAGGCTGTGTGAGGACTACCAAGGAATCAGCTCCACCCCCCCAGGTTGTGTGGAAATGTCACAGCTCTCTGCATCAGAGGTGATATATTTGGAAAGGTGTGGGCAGATCGCTCATGCATCTGTGTATTGAAAAATAACTCAACGCAGGCAGACTATTCCACAAAATAAACTCCTCCACTTTGCCGCAGAAAGCGAAGTGATAAATGTGAACAAGTGGGGTTTGGATTATTTTTTTTTTTTTAAGGCAGAAGAGTACCGTTGGTGAAAGCGTGGTTTCTGCGACAACTGTAATGACTGACAGTACTCACATCAGGCAGCAGGTGGAAGGGGAGGAGGGCCTTCGCGTCTGGGGAGGGCTGGGTCCTGCCCAGCGTGGGACGGGCCGGCGGCGGCAGAGCACCGTGACACACATTACCTAGGAGACAGCACAGCAGGGAGGAGACAGGTGGATAGATAAACATATGGAGGAATGATTCAAAAAGATGAGGTGATTCTTTTTAGAAATAATAATATGATGATGGAAACTAATACACTACAGAGAAGTAGATGAAGACATTCTGTGCTCAACATTTTTGTGCTCAGAAACTTGTTTCATTGAACTGTTTGTTTAAGATTGTCAGAACAGTGTTGTGATACATTTCCTTTTTTTCCCAGTTTTTTTCTCTCTTATTTTCATTGTACCTCTACTATGTGAAAATATAGTACAGAAAATAAGTTACAGAACATGCTGAGGGGGTCTGAATTTCAGACAGTAGCTTGTGTTGCTTTTCATCCATTTGTCAGTTTCGAGTTGTGTCAGGAGCTAACCCAGGAACATTTACATTAAATATTGTTAAATGCCAGTGTTGATTAATGTGCTTTTTTCCCTATAAATAAACTCATTTTGGTGTTATGAATTAACTAAACATATTCTGAAGCCTGTTAGATAACTCCTAACTGGAAAAACATAAAACGATGTTTGATCTGAGCGGACCTCGGTCATATTTGAATTTCACAAATCCATGTTCACAGGGATTGAAATAAGGTAAAGGTTCAATCAGATCAAACAATACTTTATCTTATGTTGGTTTGAAACACACACTCATTCGCATTGGCAGTGAAGTACAATGTGGAACTTGTAAGACAAGCAGAGGTGGAAGGTAAGAACATACATTTCTGAGGTAGGCTACTTGAGCATTTCATTGTGTCCTCTCTCTACTTCACTACATTTGAGAGTGCAATATTCTTTGCAGATTAAGATTTTATATACAAAACATATCATATAAAATATGATACATTGTTATAGATTAAAGTAAAAGCAGCTTACACATTAACCTATCAGTAATAATAATCCAATATTATAATATACATAATAATATAACACTGATAGTGTCAGGTCTACTCATGGGGCCAAATGTGCTTTTACACACACAACACACTTCAGGGGGACACAGAAAGTACATCAGATACAGGTGCAGAACTACACTTACAGCTATGGGCAGGCTGCATGCACACACACACACACACACACACACACACACACATACAGGCAAACAATCACACACATCACAAAACATATTATTAGATCAAAATTGAAATCACACACTTGCAACCTGACACACACACACACACACACACACATATTTGTGGTTCAATGAGGCCATTACTAAAAGTGCTTCGTGATGATCTTGTTTGTTTTGCTGAGTCCTGATTATGGAAACTTGTTTTCTGGTTTGCATGTTCTCTGAACTTGATTACAGTTTGATTCAGGACCAGCCCACATGTGTAATCATCATAATCAAAATCACAACACACCCATCCACTCTGCCATTAGTCTCATTACCTTTAACCAGCTGATGTCACGTGTGTATGTATGTATGTGTGTGTGCACGCATAATGTTGTGTGTCCCTGGAAATGGGCATGCACTTGATAGTTTACAAGAGCACGCATATTACAGTTTTTCTTTTACAATTGGTTACGCACATTTCTCAATGCTGACTTCACCTTTTTCAAAACTCCTCACACAGTCAGCACAACAGCAGTCAATGCGGACCGTGGATCACTTTTCATTGCTTTGATACAAGATTCAATGACTCCTTTCAAATTTCATATATTTTCTCACTTAAACTCAAACACTACCAAAACTCTGTGTATTTACACTTGTACATGTTTACATACTATTTTGAAAACAATTTACATTCAAACCTAACATAACTCTAAATTACTGACTGCAATGTGATATATTCTGCTACATCTACATCGAAAAAATAAAATTAAAATAGAGAAGAACAACCTCAGCTGATTCCGATTTTAGCAGAGCACCTATACATTCTGGTTTTCCATTTAATGCCATACTGTAAACGGGCTAATCTTTGGAATGAGTTTTTTTCAGGTATCATGGACCCAACAGGACACAGAGAGACTCCACAGAGGGTCCTCAACCCCACAGAGGAATTCTTGTCCTCATGAAGGTGCAAGATTTCTGGTCACGGTTCACATGACTAAATTCTCGATGTCCAGACATACCTGCAGAAGAGTCTTTCCCAGCACTATTTCTATATCTGTAGCTGTCCTATACCAGTGAATCTATACACATTTGTTGTGTATAACATTACTGGAATTACTTTAGGAAAATAAACCTGAAGCATATTGAATATATTGAAGTATTTCTGATTCATTTCGATAACGAAGAGGTGCCATTTTTATGTTGTAAAGGAAATTTTGTTTATGCAAAAACAAAATAAAAGTTACTTCAAAGAGATCAGTGATAGCCTACAGATTGTAATGCTACCTGTTAGTGTTAGGTCAAAGTGTTCTGGTACAGGAGTTGTAGGATCAATGTTGTAAAAGAGAGCTGTATGACAAGGTTTTAAAAAGGGAACTCAGTATAGAGAAATCAGTTGTATAAACACTGTAATGTTTGTGAGGAAATAATATTACAGCAGGATAAACATAATGCTAGAAAATATTTAAACCTGCAACAACCTCAGCTGCTGCTGACCATGAACACCGCTATAAAATGTAATCCGAACAATCTCCATCACATCATGTTGCACATCATGGTCACAGAAAATGCGGAGCTCCGGGCTCAGATTAGCTGAAAAGAAGACGCGCGCAGCCGTTGCCCTGGTTACACGGTGGTCTGGATGGAGACACCTGGGGCGAATATTGAACCATAACCGATCAGTTTGTTGTGCACATAAGCACGGAGGTTTCTGTGGTTAAGTCGCAACAGCCCGGCGCTTGTTGCACAGCATGTGACCAGCGGCTCTGGTGCGTAATTGTGGCTTGACAGTTCGAGACTGCAGATGGAACAGATATACAGATATACCTGCTGCCTTCAGACGGGTGTTGCCGAAAGAGCGTCGCCAGAGTAAAGGAAATGCCTTCAGTACACAGTTTAGGCATCTATCTTTATTCTGTCTGACTGGCATGAATGCCATAATCGGAATAGGCTACAACTTTTTTTGTGTGCGTGTGATTAGGCTACATGTGAGCTGGTTGAGGATTGTTAAATGAAAGTGGCAAGACGAACAAAACACGAATGCGTGATTTTGGGAAAGGTTTATATGGGTATGACTTCATCGAATAAAGTGACCCAAATATACACGCCGCTGGATTGGCATAACCACACCCTCTGCCCCTCCACGCCGAGCGCAGGCACCAAAATAGATCCACTAGACTCCATTTAAACAAAATAAGAAAACACTGGATTTACAGGACAAAATAACCCACCAGGCAGCGTAAAAACAGTGTTAATTCTGCATATATATATATATGTATTGCATTCTCACTACTGGACGCTGCATCCTCTTTTTCCATTAAGCCTTTTGCTTGCCATTAATTTGCTTTGCCAGTTATATTCAGCAACTCCTCCAAACTTTTAGCTGACGTGAAGGCACGTAGTCACGAACCACAACAGAAAAATACATCCACAAGCACTTGAACAGAAACTGCTCAACTGTTGTTACAGCCCGGCCACCAAGGGGCTGCAACCCCCCCCCCCAAACACACACACACACACACACACACACACACACACACACCCTCCATGTTCATGTGCTTTCGTAAGAAATGACTAAAGATTTTATGAGATACAAGAAACATGTGAACGAGATGACACATACATGACCTGAAATGTTTGGACACTTATTTAAGTAACATAAAAATCTTCATTAAATAGAATTGAATGTAATAATCTAAAGAAATATTCAACGTGTCTTCCTTTGTCCACCATGCATAGGCTCTAAACTAAAATATAAAGACCACGATCTAGGTTTTTAATTCTAAGAGATTCGTTGAATAAGCAGCACTATCACTGCCTCGGTCTATTCCACTGAGCAGGTGAGTGACTTCACAAAGCTCACATCTCAACACAGCAACAAGTGACTCCGCTGCGTTATTATCAACAACAAAAGTATTTTAAGATTAAAAGCATAACGCGTCGTTTACGTACCAAAATACATGGCGGCACCAAGTGAAATCCGATTGTTCAGTCTGAGATAAAAGTATGTTTCATCTCCAGGCAGAGAAGAGGCTTTGCGTCTTCTCCTCGACAGTCCGTCTCTCCTTTCTATCCCTCTCCTGCGGCTCCGATGCTGCTCCTTCCAATCTGGATTCCCTCCTCCTATAACTACCCGCCCCCTCCTCCTCCTCCTCCTCCTCCTCCTCTTCCTCCTCCTTGTAAACGATTCGTGTACAAGTCTGCCCCTGTATCTACATCAGCCAGAAATCTTTTTTTAATTCAGTAAATAGACGGAAATGACCTTAATGAGTGTACAGTACCACCCTGGATTAGTGTAACCCTCAATGCCAACATACACAGAGCAAGAAGTACATTTGGGTTTGATACTGTGTGCCTTTTCTTTTCAATATAACAGAAAGGAGGGATTCTCCTCTTTAACAAAGTTACATATGCAGCTTTTAAGGCAATCTCATAAACAAAACTGCATGCTTAAAAAAATTAGGGGAAATCCTTCTCCTCCAGGCCACAGTGTGACTCCTGTCTGCGGGCTTCCCACCTGGGCTGCTGTCTTTGGAAGGAGCCCCGTGTTTCTCTTATGCTTCTGTAAATGGTTTCCTATCCTCAATTTCCTCTAGGGCCCTGGTATTTTTAGATGCATCCCAGAGCTTTCACTGCGTAGAGAGGTAACTACACATGCCACATAAAGCACAGTCCAGCTAAAAACATTACAGACTGTCACGCATTTATGCACTTGTGCATATATGCATGCACTTACTCACACTGAAAAGGACTCTAGTAAGTTCATGCTTGTCTTTCTGTCTTGCACACACACTCACACACATCCGTAGAGAGTTTAGATGCGCTGTATCTCTTGGCAGTGACCTTGGTTCAACTTTCTTGTCCTCAAGCCCAAGCATGTTTCCTCCCGTGTCAGGAAAGTGGACAACAACATGTGTTTTCCCACAATCTACAACTCCAGGGAGACTTAGCTCAGAAAGGCCATCAAATCAACAACTCTTGTCCTGAAAATGCGAACACATTGCCTCTGTGCGCTTGAACTAACAAGTATTTAGTGGTGCACATCAAATGGGAAAATATTTCTAATTAGAAAGTGCAGCACTCACTACAAGAACCTATACAATACAACCATAAAGTGAAATTAAACAGTGTGATGGGCACCTATAAGAATAACCATAGTATCTTTATGCTCAGGACACATCTCCTGGCTGAGCCATGTCATCTGGACTGGACTGTACATCCATCCACGAGCCACATGGAACAAAAGCTGAGGAGGAGAAAAATACACATATGGAAATATCTACTCACAAACTCAATTTAACGCCCCTTTTGTCACTTACTGCATTGCCAGACGTTTTGTTTTTGCCTGAGAAAGAGCAGAGCACTTTTAGGGGCCGGGTGGTATTATTGCCTTTTTCCCCCTCCCTTGGAAGGAGCAACTGAAAAGTTTCTCTCGGAGTCACACGTTTGGAGGCTCAGGGTTTCATATTCTAGTTCTAATCAGGCGTCTTCTTTTCTCAAGTGTATAATAATTGTGCCAAGGTAAGAAATCACCATCAAAGTTGTGGTGTAAACCTTTGTTCTGATGAATAAAATGATGGA
This sequence comes from Coreoperca whiteheadi, assembly GCA_011952105.1. Taxonomy (NCBI): domain Eukaryota; kingdom Metazoa; phylum Chordata; class Actinopteri; order Centrarchiformes; family Sinipercidae; genus Coreoperca; species Coreoperca whiteheadi. Next base: position 13,888,228 of record CM022477.1, read on the forward strand.
TAGGGTCAGTGGATTTGTGGTCAATGCAGCTACATGACACCAGGCAGAAGTCAAGTCTTATGACTGTGGATAAAAGACTAATACGCTAATGTGACTGAAACAAAGTTGCCATTCACTGAGTAAAACATGATCTGCCTCCTGCTCTCCAGATCTCATCACTTAGGCACAAATGTACACTCAGCAGAAAGCTCACCTGTCACACTGGAGATAATATGCTAATGACAATCTTTTTATACATTGTTTCTGGTCTCAGGTTTCAGCTGAAAGCGGCACTCAAATAATAGCTTGCTGCATCACTTGACACCTGCAGCCGTTTAGCATCACAGACAAACACTGTGGCTGTCATGGCAACTGAGGTATGTAATATTATGTTAAGTGAACCGATGCTGAGGCTCTTGGCTGTTTTTTGTCGCTGGCAACCTGTTTAATTGCATGCCGGAAAGGAATCTTGTGACCCCAGCTGGGCCTTGAATGCGGATGGCCAAGCACAACAGACTCCCTTATGAAATTAAAGGCTTTTAAAGAAGTTTGTTGACTAGAGTATGGGGAGGGGATGCACGAAGGTACACAAATGTACACATGCACAGTTATGGAAACAGTTTTTTAACCATGTTTTAATCTCAGTGTGTGAGTGATAAAGACACTCTTAACATTTTCTCTGCAATCACCTCCAGGCAATAATCCACCTCTCAGCTCGTTCTCAGCTCTCTCTCTACTGCGCTTTTTAGGGAGTAGAGAGACTGAACACAGCCACCCATCAGCTCACCTCTCCGTTTGATTGGTCGCCATAACAACATCACCATGGTAATCAGTGTGCATTGACTTTGATCCTATTTATGTGTTGATGTCAGCTGACGTGGAAACCTTAAAATACGTGTTATCCGCTGACAGATGCAGGATGGATGGAGGAATGTCGGCTGTCATGCACTCTTTTTTTTTGGACTTTGGTTTTGTTTTTGTGTTTGCATGCACACATGCAGGCATGTGCGCACACACATGCACAAGCACATGCACCCAACACATGGCACATCACCCCATTTGGGACAAAAGCAACAAATCACAAATCTCGATGTCAGTATGTTCAAGACCTCTGTATTTTAACATAATCTTAAAATATACCCCACATATCATTGCTGTCCAATAAATACCCTGTATCTCTAAATCTGGTTGGGATTATGGGTTGAGAACATTTTTGTAGTCCTTAAACTAAACAGACCACTAAAAAACCATTGGATTAGCTGAAAAATGTCACAAAGCTTCAAAAAATGTTGTTTTTCTTACCCCATGAAAAGATGAAATTTTGTGGATACATTTTTTTCACAGCAATGGTATGTAAAAATACCCCAAAATAACCTTTTGTGTGTGTGTGTCAGGAATATTTTTGGTCTGAGAGACTTTGACAAATAGATATATAAAAGACAAGAGAGTACGGATGATTTTTGAGAACTTGTGTGTAAGTGAATGGAAATTTGTAGGGTCTTGTGTCAGTCTCTGTTAATCACACATATAAACAAGCAAACAAACACAGGAAGTTGAAATAAACAGAAGATAAACAGCTCGGTAAAGCCTGAGAGCAAGTTGGAAAAAGTCAGGAGGACAAGATTCCCCACAAAGTGGCGGAGGAAGAGGTCTCGTAAATAGGAGATAAACAGCTCCATGTTGGAGTCGGAGGAGGCCGCTTATCACTTTAGCATATATGAATCCTGCTTTCAGACACGCTTTTTACAGGCTACACATGTCAAGTAGCATGTGGGTAATAGCCACTATATGTATGTGTTGAATCCATGTCTTTGCAACCACTGTGAGAGCTTTACCTTTAAGGCAAGGTCAGAAAGTCGTCCACACACGCAGATCCAGGAGGAATATACGAGAATCTGTTAAGTGGTAGAAGAAAATCTAACTGTCCTTTCTCTAGAGAGAACAGAGCTTGTCATTTTTTTATTTCATCATTTTTGCAAACATAACCTTTACCTGTAGGCTCAGGACAGAAGGAGATTTAGAGATATCATGACCAGGCTTTCAACCTGTTCAGCCTGTTCAGCCTGCGTGGATTATTAAACCAGATGTTTTTTTACTCAGCCCATAAAAATATCCTCATTCACAGGAAATAATTAAACATTTACTGGCCGGTGCAGAGCCTTCCCTATCATATTTTCATAAGAGAAACTTAATAAAAGCATTTGTGGTCATTTCACTGTAGCAAAATGATCTCTGCCAGAGAAATCTTGCTTGGGGACAACACACACACACACACACACACACGCACACACACTCACACCACAGTAAAGGCTCCTTCTGCACATCTGTGAGCCAGAGATAGAGCACTATCTGTCCAGAATGTCATTAACTACCACTGCTGTAGATTTATAGTCATGCCATATGAGCCTGTCCAATTACATCCATAGTCTGGAGATCATCTGCATACACACACACACACACACACATAAAACCACAAGGTATGTGAATGAATTTAATATTTGTGAGAAAAGGGCCTACTTCACGGGCAGGGTGTTTAGTTTGTCAAGAGGGCATCACAGGTTGCTACCATGGCAACAACACCGCAGCGCCACACGAGCTTAATATCATGATCATTAATGGAATGAACAATGGGACGAGATGGTAGTATGAGTCGTACTGGAGTTAATAAGGAAATGAGAGAGGGAACAAATGCAATGCACTACACTGATGCCCAAAATTAAATAGACAGCATCAGCACTGCCATCTACAGGCTGAGAAGAGACAGAACACCTTTAACTGATTAGCAATACCAAATTGTGTGACCCCTAAACATAAATCAATGTCTACTGGCAACCCCCAACAGGGTCCAGATCTACGAGATGAGAGACATTTAATCCAAGAGGGCTTGACTTCTTACACTGTTTTATCTGAAGAGGTAAAACTATACTGTATTTCACAAGAAAACAAAAAAAGAAAAGAAAATTTTACATAATGTTGTGATGCCGACCTTTAGTTTTTCTTAGTAATCATTTCGCGATCCTTGTGGGGGTCCCGATCACCAGGCTGAGAACCACTACTGTATAGTATTAAGTATTATATTAAGATTTCGCAGGAATTTTTACTGGTAACAGAGTCGTTTTACATTGGGATATCACTACTTTTCCTTAAGTAAAGTTCATTTCCCATCAGCTCTCTCTCCTGTACCCTTTCCTTGTTAGATAACGTGTCTAATGCAGATAATAAATTGTTGTCTTTGTGAGGTTTACATGCAGACAGAAATACATATAATTTATTCCAAATTAATCCCAGTGCATTCTTTTATAAATGCATTTTAACTTTACAACGCCTCTTTAAAAACATGAAGATCAGATCAAGGAAAGTAAAACACCCATTAGCCACCACAAAAAATAAAGTGTATAAAATATATTTTGTCAATATTTTCATTTCTTAATTCTACTGTGTAAGTCATATAAAATACAGCTTTTATATTTAAAGGTCCAGTATGTAACATTTGGGAGGAGCTATTGGCAGAAATGGAATATAATATTTATAGGTATGTTTTCATTAGTACATAATCACCTGAAAATAGGAATCATTGTGTTTTCATTACCTTAGAATAAGCCATTTTTATCTACATAGGGAGCGGGCCCCCCTCCATGGAGGCCGCCATGTTGCACCGCCATGTTTCTACAGTAGGCCAGAATGGTAAAAAAATCAAACACCGGCTCTACATAGGGCCTCTCGCGTTTTTTAGCAAGTTTCACGGCCACCATAGTTCCATAGTTGCAAACTGCAATTTCACCACTAGATGCCACTAAGTCCTACGTACTGGACCTTTAAAGTAGCTTGTAGATTGACTTCTCTGGTGTCAAGCAGGTACCTCGCTCTTCAAATTGGGTGTGAATGATGTCATGCTTAAGCTCAAATGACATTCAAGTGTGATGTGGGTTCAATGTGGACAGAGCAGATCTCTACAGGGCTGCAGTCTGTTAGGAGCTCTTGCAGCAGGTTCTGCGTTCCTCCTGTGTCTCACCAGTGGGTCCAATGGGGCTGGACAGGGTTATAGCACTGATGGAGCCACGGGTCACCTCTCTGCTGGCCACCTTCTTATGGATCGCTAAAGAAAATGAAGACACATCAGTAAGGTAATTCAAAGAACCCAGATGAAATGAGGATGTGGGTTTGGACACACTGACTGAGATCCTATACCTGTGAGGACTTCATTGAAAGCAACTTCGACATTGGTGGAGTCCAAAGCTGAGGTCTCCATATACATGAGACCTCTCTTCTCTGGTTTGGAGAGCATGGAAGGCAAAGATCACAATCAACAAACACTGACATATTCGAGGAGCAAAATGTACAATACTGAGCATTAAATACACTTTTCATGATCACAAGAACTGGTACATGACATTTTAACAAAAACATAAAGTAGGGACATCATGACTGCACATTCAAAAATAAAGATAATACTTCTTGACAGACCTGCAAAGTCCTTGGCCTCCTCTGTGGGCACGGTCCTGAGGGTCTCCAGGTCTCTCTTGTTTCCCACCAGCATGACCACAATGTGAGGGTCTGCATGGTCGTACAGCTCCTTCAACCACCGCTCTGCACTCTCATATGTCAGGTGCTTGGTAATGTCAAAGACCAACAGTGCTCCAACTGCTCCCCTGTAATACCTGAGTACACCAGGTGAGAGAGACCAAACATACATGAGTTGGATTTTATATTAAAACTGGAAACTGATATAGTTAAAATGTCTGTCATGTGTCAAGGAGGTGTGACTGTTGCTGTCTTGTCTCTTATATATATATATATATATATACACAGATATGGTCGTCTGTGTGTGTGAGTATACCCACGCTGAGGTGATAGCCCTGTAGCGCTCCAGCCCCGCTGTGTCCCAGATTTGGGCTTTAATGGTTAGGTTGTCCACCTGAACAGTCCGCGTGCTGAACTCGACGCCGATGGTGGTACGACTGTCATGATTGAACTCATTCTTAGTGAAGCGAGTCAGAAGGTTGCTCTTTCCTACGCCAGACTCCCCTATCAAAACCACTAAACGGGCACAGACAGGAGAAGTCAAAATCCATTCATTCACTTTACCACATTAGGACTTTTTAATGGCTGTTTTATGACACAATAAGTCCCAAAATATAACTGTTAATTAATCAATACTTTAGCTTTCTATAACAAATCAGATATCCTTTCTCTTCTCTAACACGTGCAGACTTTCGGTCACCCTCACGAGACCTAGTGACATCTCATAAATATGTCAGATCTACCCTGTGGCTGACTTTACTTTGGAATGGAAAATCTTAGGCCATTAATTTTTAACAGGGAAATAGGCATACAAACCACATAACAGTCTCTTAGTGAAGCAGGAAATGTAAGATCGTATGTTTCTTTAACAGGTCAAAGGTCAAAAGGGTTACAGCCATATGGACAGAAAGCTATCTCTTCCTGGTTTATTTCCTTCTCGCTCTTCCTCAGAAATTGGAGCAGACAGTTAGAGTTGTACCTGGCGGCTTAAACGTCTACAGAAGTAATACACACACTATATGTTTTACCTCTTTTTACACAATCACAGCTCAGGTAAACATGACTCACCCTTGAAGACAAAATTGTACGAATCGTCAGATCCCATTCTGCATTCAGTAGCAAAGGGTTCCTGTTCCAGTTAGTAAATATCCCGAAGCCACTTTCAATATTAGTCCCAAAGAAGAGAAGGGTAAAAAACAGGCAGAAAGAAAAAAAACAGCCTCACTCCTCTTTCTCTCTTCTCTCCAGTGTGGAGAGAAAGAGTAAAGTTGAAAATGGAGGAGAAAAACAGGTTCAGCTGCACCCGCCAGCTTCCTTCTTTTTCTGTGGATAGGGGTAACTCCTGATAGAGAACAGACGGGCAGGCACGAGTCCTGTGGCCTGCCGATCCCTCATCAGCTGACACCCAAGGGAGAGCCATGGGGGCGGGGGGGGGGAGCAGGTGGAACAGGTAGAACGACTCTCAATAGTCATCAGGAGCAGGCTCCACCCTCTACCATGCTCTCCTTTCATTCTGTTCATTTGTATGACAATAAACCTCTCCCAACAGGTGGATCTGGGTACCAGATCACAGCGCTATTTTGCCACCTGTCTGATGCCTACATTACAAGGATGTGGGCACAGATTGTGGTTTGGCCTGGTTTACTAATTTTCATGTTTGATTTTGATTGTACATTTTCATGCTTTGTGGAGCGCAGCCCAAAAATATTTATATGAATATAAGACAGTTGCAACCAGGAAATTCAGGATTTTAGGCTCACATGGTTATATCAAAAGGATAAAAGGTTATCAGTTTTTTCCAGGATCAGATACTACATCATGGTTATGTTTACACATTCATCCTATGACAATAGTTCTATATTATAGGGTAACGCTATATTTTACAGGTTTGCACATTATTCCCTAATCATTTTCCAGGAAGTTACTTGGAAAGAAATATGCAATTTGGTACCAACTGTAGTGAAGATAGAGACAATATTCAGAAGCAGTTGTTTGAGATTAGTTAGTTGGTTTCCAAAGGAACTCCCTTAAATGAACTGATCGATTTAAACAAAATTTTATAATCCAAATGTTCTGCAAAATTATAGAGAACTTATACCAATTTACAGAATTTCCAGAAATCTTATATTACTGGGAAATATGGTATCTGCAAAATAAAGTGTTACCCATAATTGTACCAAACAAACTGTGCCTAACGTACCTTTAAATATGACCCATTTGTTCCCCATACACAGATTATTTAGTCTTACATTTCCATATGCAACATTTTCATATTAAACAAACAGAAGCAGAGCATGAATTTAATCACTTTATATGAACTTCATAGCCAGACATTTTTCATGAATGGAAGGCTACAGATGTCATCTTGCACCATCTCACCTACACCATCACCAGGCTATAATCAACTGACACAGGGCGTAGACTGTTTTTGACCATGTTTTATTTTTTTTTAGTACAGTACTGTTAAAAGTTAGTTCCAACATGTTCAATTGGGAGATGGATTTTTTTTTTCAGCTGAGGTCAACAGACAAAGCAAAGCTATAGAAGCAGTTGCCAAGGTTACCACAACTACAATGCTGAGATTTTCAAAAGGAAAAAAAAAAAGACGACAACCTAGAACATGATTTTAGAAATGTATGGTGCCACCATACCAAATTGTTTTTAAAGCCTTTCCATTATTTATTTATTTTTCACTCACTTGATTTCCATGTTTACTTTATGCGAGACAAATGATAATCATCTCTAGGTACTAACTGCACCTCAAAAAAAGAAAAATAAAATAAAAAGAAGAATCAGATTAAAATGAAAGGAAAGCTTGTTGGTTTCATTCATATTCATTTCAGCAGCGTCCTCTGCTTTGGAGCTGCTACAATGTGATATTTGATTATGGTTGCAGTTCTGGATGATGCTGTGTGGAATTTATTAGTGGTTTCTAATTAACCCACTGAATGTGGGGGTATAATGCCAACAATGCTCTTATACGGCAGGGAAGGATAGAAGGCACAGCAGTGGTGCCTCAGAAGGAAAAGACACTGTGCACCCGTGAGTGGGCACTTTTATCTGGAATGACAAATTACAAGTTTAGGGAAGTGTGGAGGGCGTCATTTTCTTAAGCACTTGCAATAAATAGTGAAAGTTGTTGGGCAAAAACAGCTATTTATGTAGAATGTCGAGAACGGGGAAAGGAGGAAGAATGAGGCTGAACGTCTGTATGGACAAGATATCTTCCATTCTTGTTCAGGATTACTGTCTGAATACCAGAAAATGTTCATGTATTGATTTGCTAGACAAATGCTAACAAACTGCCTCACAATGGCCAAGTGTGAAACAGAGCCAACAGCCAATCACATCACATGGGTTTAATCTGTATTATGTAAATGTTTGTCTGCAACACTCAACTCCAGTTTAATGTGAAGAAAACAATGAATGAAGAAATGGTTGGGAATCCCTTATCAGGAGAGGTTTTCGCTCCTTTTCTCTGCACCAGAACGCCCCTCAAGGTGAGGGTCCGGCTCTACAGCAGCACTCTGTTCAGTCCGGCTCTACAGCAGCACTCTGAGACAGAGATCTGGTTGGATGACGCCAAAAAGAGAAAGTATGGGGACTAGGGAATGATCTGAGAACAGATGTAGAATGAGGGTCTTACAGATCCTGCCCAAGTTTCTTCTGTAAAGTTTGGGACAATACACTTAAATTTCTCTTGGTTCTCTGTAGATGCTGGGTATGTTTATGAGTCAGGTATGTATGTATGCACGTACGTGTCTGTGTGTCAGTATGTACTGTATGTCTTTACGAGGGCTGTGAGCCCAGCAGTCTCTCGATAGCGGCGTTGATGTCTCCTCCAGTAGCGATGAGGGCCTGCAGGTTGGCCTCACGGTTGATGAAGCCCATGGCGCTTAGCTGGTCCAGCTGGGACTGGAACCGCACCTCTGGGGTCTGGGTCTACAGGGGAAAATGAATGGAACTTTAAAAAAAATTAAAATAAATCATACAGGTGCGAAGGATGTAAAATCAGCACGTGTGTCTGTGTGTACCGTTGCACTTCCTCCTCCACCAGCAAACATCTGGAGCATCTGTTGCATCAGCTGCTGCTGGGCGGCGTTCGTTCCTGCACTGCTGGGTGAGGAGGCCGGGTTCTCTGTGGGCATGCCCGCTGCTGTGGGTATGCCAGGAACTCCCCCTGTGGGTATGCCAGGAACTCCCCCTGTGGGTATGCCAGGAACTCCCCCTGACATCAAACTAAACCAAAAGAAAAAACAAAAAGGTGAAAAAAATAAAACTGGAAAAAAAAAAAAACAAAAAAAAAAAAGCTATATGTCTGTGAGGGCATACCTGGGCATCAGGCCTGGTGCTTCTGTCTGCAGTGTCTGTAGACCCTGTTGGATCTGCATTAGCGCTTGCATGGCCCGGGGATTGGTCATCACTGACAGGGCTTCTGGGTTCTGCATCTGCAATTCAGACAGAGTGTGTGGCAATTAATTAACCAATCAGCAGTCCATTTACAGTACCTTAACTTAAAAAAATAAAATAAAATAATAATAACAATCATACTAATAATAAGGCAAACCTAATCAACGTAATGTCTGGAATTTTGACTTAGAGATTTTTGAGAAAATGACTAGCTTGTCAAAAAATATAAACTGGTAGGACAAAATGTATGGCAGATATCTGTAATCCTAGAGACAATGTTCAGCATGTGCAGATAAATATCTGTGTTAAGTTTTGCAACACCTGGATCAAGGCTTGTTCCAGTATATTGCCCCCTACGGGCTAATCCGTATCATTATTTGTTATGTTACTAGGACTATCTTTGTATCTTATTGGGAAAGAAAAACTTAAAAATCCAGGACTGTGTTATTGGAATGAAATGTGTGTGTGATACCTGTTGCAGAAAGATGGGCAACTGAGCTCTGAACTGTTCCTGCAGCTGAGGGTTTCCAGCAAACAAGGGGTTATTCATCAAAACCTGGATCAGAGAGAGAAAGAAGGACAGTTAAGGTAATGTGTCATTTCACATCTGGCTAGTAAGTAGAGTTGGTATTTAAATTATATATGCTTGAGCAGCTTAGCAAAGGTCTCAAACAAAATGTTGAATGACAGAAATAAAAGCTCTGGAGAGTCCAGGTCTTTCATGTCACTGTTTACGCAGCACTCCACTGTAAGGTTGTTCTTGGTTGTTCGGTATTGTTTATTCTTTCTTACAACTTTCTGCAAATGCAATTGAGCTTAAATAATAAAGTTTTGGCTGAGGTGCTTCTACCTTTGAAATTCTGAAAATGGCTCTAGTACATGAAAAACTATAAACATGGGCCAACTGCTTGGCGGCCTGGTCACAAACTCACTCAAATTAAAGCTAAACAGTACACTAAAATGTGTTCCTGAAAACATTTTAGGTGGGAAATAGGCAATGCAGTAACAAAACCTTGATTCATATTTGATTAGTGATACCTAGTTAGACAGTTTGATCTGAGTTTCGTGAGCCTGGTGCATTGCGCTGGACCGACCTGCAGACTGGATGCAGGCCCAGACCTACAGTCAACCAGAGCAGCGAAACGTGTGACATGTGACTTTTCAAATACGAGGGGCCGGGGCTCGGTTAGTGACGAAAACTAAAACTGCATCCATGTACGTCACCTGCTTCCAGATCAGCCAATAGCAAAATTCTATTGCAATAGTGGGGTTTCAACCTGCAGAGGGCAGTCGCTACGCATATTTATAACACAATATGTAGTATTAAAATACTTTGCACTAAAATGTCAAGATTGTAACCTGAGTCCATCAAAAACACCACTAATTAGGCCTAAACAGGGGTTTTCAGCTGAAATAAAGTGGTTTGGGGGTTTAGTTACACTTTAACAGACAATCCCTTCTATTGAGTATGCACTAAATATCTGGGCTTATTGGCCTAATGCACAACAGGCCTAGTTAGCTAGATCCTATTATTTACAATTCATTACAAATTGTACAGTTCACTACAATCCATTGATTCCATATGTGGTACACAATCAGAATAACAGAGTTATACGAAAAGTCTTATATGTGAGTGTTTTCTGTATGGTGGATGTTTTTGTGCGCATACGTCTTTCTCTTTCATACCTGGGAGGCCAACTCTGGGTTTTGAGACAATGATTGCATCATACTGCGCATGTAGGGAGCAGAGAGCATGTTCTGCATCAGCTGAGGGTTTTCTGAGATCTGCTGCAGTAGACTCTGCATGCCCGGGCTGTTGAACATCCCTGCAGCGCGTAGAAAAGAACAGAGTCCATTTATGTATATGTGTATACAGGTAAGTAAATAAATGAATTAGCATGCAGGTGTATTGAGAATCTTAGCCTGCTCTGTCTTACCATTGCCCAGACTGCCAGGATTGATGCCCAGAGGGTTGGACACACTGGGGTTGGTGCCCCCAGTGGTGCTAGTGCTTCCTGTGGTGGCGCCTCCACCCTCAGAGGGGTTAGAAGAATTTGGTGGCCCCCATGGATTGGGCAGGGGCTCTCGGTTCTCTGTCCGTGATGGCTGGACACCAGACTCAGAGGTCCCACCTAGAGCTGAGAATGGGTTGCTACCAAACTACAGGGAAAGAGATTAGACACGTTTGAAAACACACACACACACACACACACAAAAAACTCGAAATATAGTTAGGCACGTAACACTGCCAAATAAACCCTTGACAAAGGTTATAGAATGTGTGAAAACAAGTCCTAACAAGGATTAACATAGCGCAAACAAACAAGGAATTGATCAGTAAACATCCTCCCAGATACCTGTTCCCTGGCAGCGCTGAACATGGGTTCCTGGATGTCTGTGTACATCCTCCGCAAGGCATTGTAACCTCCTGGGATGCTCTCCAAGTTGCTCAGAGCCCGGTCCTGGTTCCGCATCATTTCCTGCATCATGGCCGGGTTCCTGGCCAGCTCCATGGTCTGGGAGGCGAGATAAAAGTAGAGAGGAGACAAGTCAGTAAATGTTTATTTGAAAACACAGCTAGTAAAATCCTGAATAAACAGACCAAAATGCAGTGGGAACCTAATGTATTCATGCCAGTGCTACAACCAACTTACTACCTAAGTGCCATTCAGTCTCTCTCCATTTCCTTTACCTGTCTCATGAGCTCAGGGTTGTTAAGCATGTGGGAGATCTCGGGGTTACGTTCCATCAGCTGTTGCATCTGAGGGTTGGCCATGATCATCTGTCTCATCAGGTCTGGGTTGGACATCATGTTCTGCACCAGAGGGTTCTCCATGATCTGAGAAAGCATCTCTGGGTTGGACATGAGCTGCCTCTGCATCTGCTGCTGCAGTTCCATGAAGTTAGCTGAGCCCATGCCCAGTCCAGACAGACCAGCCAGGTCACCAAAGCCAGCTGAGGGAGGCCAGATGGGTGGGTGATGGTTACTCACAATATCTTTGTGGTGTTGAGCTGGTAAAGGGTTTTGAATTTAAATAGTTACACACAGGTGGACTCACTCAGTATGTTTGGTGTCTGTGTGGGTGGTGGGGCAGCGCCAGTAGAGCCTGCTGTGGAGGAGGGGTTGGTACCAGGACTAGAGGTGGAGGTATTGCCTGCTTGAGTGGAGCCTGAGCTAGAGGCTGAGGTGCTACCGCCATCTCCTGCCCTGCAGGGATAATTTGTAGGCGTATGAGAAATTCAGTAGTTATGTAAGCTCATAATGTGTCTGGACAGTTTAACATATATGCAACAACAAATGCAGTTCACTGAATACCACAGACTCCAAGATTGTACTGCAAGGTAAATGATTCCTTCTAACAGGCCTGCTACAAAATAACCTGCTGAATCCACTTGCTTTGTATAACAACGTAGCCTTACTTGTGTGCTGTCTTTATGACTAAGTGAACGGTCAGGCCATCCTTGATGCCATGTTGGCTGAGGCTGTCGCCATCCTTCAAGATCTTCCCTGCAAAAATCAGAACCAACTGGTCCTGTTTGGCTTTGAATCGCCTCGAGATCTCTTCTTTAAACTAAAGGACAGCAAGAAATAAAGGGAGATGAGAAAGGAAATGGGTCAACAAGAGGGAAAGGAGGTAAGAAAGAAAACAGGTAATGAAAACGCAAAAAATTAAGATTGTAACACCTCATTAGTGCTGCTGAAATATTTTTCTGTTCTGTTGCAACGGTCAGGCCATAAATTCCAATTTCCAAGAAAGTCTTTAGTATTTATCCTATTAGCAGTAGTCTAAACACTTCAAATCTGCCCAAATCGCTCACTCTTTGACTATTATGTGAAGAATAATTGGCACAGATTTAGGTCTCATCCTGAAAGAAGCAGCTTTCTATTTACAGCTTTCATTTTCACAAAGCTGATGAATCTCACACAGATGTTACTTTTATTTCTTATTTTCTGATGCTTGTTTGTTTTGTTCCGTCTTTCTTGTTCTATTGATATTGAGTGATATTAAACAGCTGTTTACTTTAATTAGTTTTGTGTGCCCCCCTGGAAGACTAGCAACGTCTTTGTGGTAGCTGATGGGGATCAAAATAAAGAAAAGAGAACAAAGAATGCTATTCACACTAGTTCTCAGCTTTAACAATTTCACACAGCTGTATATAAAATGTGTCTCAAAGAATGCAAAATGTTCTCATTAGGCATTTCAGATACAAAGCCACATAGATAATGATGACTCCACACACAATGTTACTTGTCAGACATTAAGTCCAATGTTTGAACATGAAACACATGCAACCAGGCAAACACGGCTACTCAAGACTACAGTAATGACCAAAGCTTGACAAGACGGGACACAAACCAAAATAAACTATGATTACATTCTGGTTTCACTGTAACACGTCACCAAGCCAACACTAGGTCTGAGAATACTGTGTATTCCCCAGAAAGCTGAATGACTCAGTGGCAGCAGTGAGAATGTTCTAGAGTGATAGCAGGATTTAGCATTTTTAAAAGTGAGCTGAAATGGGAAACGAAAGTGATTTGGAACTCAATCCACCCAAAACCACGTCCATGGCTCTATCAGGCCATTGTTGCTTGTTGCAATAGGCACAGCAAGAGCGCAACCAGTCAGGTGACACTTGTTTGGCTTCATAATTAGCTATCGTAGGCTAAGCTCGCAAGCTGTTGCTAGCTAACGTGCTAACTGTTACCGTTAGCTGGCTAGCCGGTTAGCCATTTCAAATATTAACGTGGCTATATCTCTCTATTGGGTGTCAACAACGTTAATACAGCGGAACAGTTGTTGCCCCAAGCAGTAATACTTTCACTACACACAACCTCTTGAATTTCACACACTATCAGTTAGCCGGTAAGAGTGACGACAAATGCTAACAAAGCTAACTAGCTTCGTAGCTGAAGTTGTGGGCAGGGGCATGACGTTAGAGCACGGCGCTGAACCGCATCAGCCAGCTCCCCGCCTGTGAAATCAACACACCTGAGTGACAGAGGCATCTTCTGCGATGGCGATTTCTTCTTTGTCTTTAGGGGTTTTTACTGTGACCTTAATAATAGTTCCCTCCGATGCTTCAGGTTTATTATTGTTGTTATTAGCAGGATCTGCGGCGCCTTGGTCAGCCATCTTTACTCCGCCGATGGAACAGCTCGGGTCTGGCGTCAGCTTCCGGGTCAAAAGAGGTCAAACCTCTTTCCAGAACGAATCTCAGGAGTACACATGTCTGCCTGGCCCTCTCAAGTGCAAGGCTGAAAATATATGTTTCCCCTGAAATGTCTGTTCATACAGGTTACTGTTAGGTTTCCTAAGGGAGCTGCCTGTTAGATCACGTCTCTAAAGGTGGTATTTATATTGCTTAAATTAAAACAGTAAACTATTTGACTGACTGACATTTAATAGACTAAATGATTAATAATTCAAAAATGTAATTGAGAAATTCCTCAATAATGAAAATATTTATTAGTTGTCGCCTCAAAGAGAAGGGGTCAAGTAAAGTCAATTTGATTTATACTGCCCAGTATCACAAATCACAATTTGCCTGGAGAGGCTTTACAATCTGTAGAGCAGTATAACAACACCCTCTATCCTTAGACCCTTGATTGGGACAAGGAAGAACTCCCCAAAAAAACTTTAACAGGGAAAGAAATCCAAGAAGCTTCAGGAAGAGCAACAAACCATTTATTTTTTGTGAAAAGATAAAATGAATTAAAACTAATTTAAAAATAATGTATGCTCTAGCAGTCAGAAATCATAGCACATCTTAAAAACTAAGATTTGCTCACATTTAAGTTTAAAGTAGCAACAAGCTTAATTAACCAGTTGAATATCCAATTGACCCAAAAAATAGTTTTAACTGGCTTATATATGATTAATTTTGAACTAGAATGCATATGATTAATTGCCATTGTTGAACTGTTATTTGCACACTTACAGCTGATACTGGAGGAGACAAATATTCCTATCTTTTTATGTTTTTACGGTCACCATCACATCACACCGTCATCAATTCCTTTGTGGTAAGTATTACATCATGCTAACATTGACTATCTCGTTCACATGAAATGTCAGGGTTCATTTCTAGTTTTGATCAGCCGATTTGTGCTCTCTTACATTTTTTTTCTTTGCCATTTTTCTCTTGAACAGTTTTTAACCGATATGTGTCCAGGGAGGCTTTGCTGAAAATAGGGCCTTGCCTAGAAGCTGCCCAGTACTGGAGTACTGGAGTAGTTGGGCCTTGCTCATGGGCACCTCAGGGGGTCACTTCTCCAACCACTGCCTACACTGTCTGCACTTTCTCAGTCATTTTATTTCACTGAATGAGAGACTGAAACATCCCCTCAATTATGCTCACGCATATAGCCAAACACTGAATATGTGGACACTAAATGTATACACTATGTCATGTTTGTATGCTATTTTTTTGTCTATAAAATACAAGATTTGAAAACTTCACTTTTTGTAATTGCCTCTTGGAAAGCGTGTGTATGGTAAAGAGCTCGAGACAGACCAAGCCTGCTTATGTATTTTTTTCATGTCTTTTTTGTCACATTAGTTGCTGAAAAATCTTCAATTTCTAAATATTTACCTCAATACAGTATGTAAGGTAGGACTCAGGATATAAAAACATACATTCAATCTTAGTTAAGACAATCCTATAGTAGAGGGAGAGTGACACTGCCTGTACAGAACGCTCCCTCTATATGTGACTCACCGCCACAGTGTAACAGCACCAAAAGAAAAGTGTGTGTTTCAGCATGTCGCATTGACACAGACAGTCCTGCATACCTATGCATATCCCCAGTTCTAGAGCGGGCCATTTACAAACAAACAAAACCCAAAAAAGAAACATGGACCACCACCCCTTTTCCAAGGCCCCACAAACCCCACACAGACACACACACACACACACACACACACACACACACATACACTCAAATGTACAAGGTCACATGCATTGTGGCCCCTGCGGTGTCTCATTCAAGTGCGTCCCGCACGGGGAGACTGACTGCGGCAAAGGATTTTGCTTTCATCGACAGAAAAAACAAGGGGACAACTTTTTGGTTATAGTATTGTCTTTGACTCTCTCTCTTTCACCCTCCACCCGTTTCCATCTTTACCTCAGAAAGGTGGGCAGTAGAGGGGTGCATTTCCAGAAACAAGGTAAGGGATAATATTTCAGGGTGGTTTTTGTGTGTATCCTAGAGCAACACATTTTCATTTATGATGACTGTGATTGGACAGAGGCTGGCAGAATCAGATAAAACCTCATTACTGTTGAACAAACACTGGTGTGACATGAGGACTGAGAAGGGGAACAACAACAACAAATTGAAAAATCATAGCTTTTACTGTGGTTTTGCTTTGCACCTGTTCAACTAATAGTGATGTTTCCACTAAAGAAGAGGTAAATATGTTTGATAAAACGTTTGTAGGAATCCACTCTGCTTCATTTTTACAAATCAAGGGGTTAAAGCAGCTATAAATGTACTTGCAGAATAATATTTTCAGTTTGGATGTTTGTTTCATGTTTCTCTGGTTTTTCCTTATTGTGGCTTTATGATAGGCTGGCATCATTTGTGGGTTTCAAACAGAGCTCCAAACAGACAATCGAGTATTGAATTTGACTGATTAGATCACTATCACAACCCTTTTTTTAATGGATCCTTTGTGAAGTGTTGGCAAAATTTGAATGAACATGTTGACTAATAAGACGTTGCAGGTCTTGAGACAGTAGTCAAGTCAAGTTTATTTATACAGCACATTTAATTTGACTCAATGTGCTTCAAAATAAAACCAAGAAAAAATAGGCAAAAATCATGCGTGACAAAAACATATAAATTAACAACAAATAAGATAAGGAGGTATATGGAAACATATAAGATAAGATAAAAACAAGATAAAATGGTATTAAAATAAAAATGGAATAGGATAAGTAGGTATTATCGTTATTATTAAAAATTAAATAATATTAAATTTACTGTTTACTAGATTTATTTTTATCTTTTTTATCTATTTAATATTATTATTTTTTCAAATCCTCAGAATATGCAAGTAAATTGTATGTTTAATTGTATGCTTTAATAAAAAGACATTTTGAAAAAGAAATAAAATAATGATAAAAATATTGATTATAATGTACAAGTTAACCACATACTTTATAACTGTTAAGCACACACTTTAATCCTAACTACAAGCTTGCAGAAAAAGATATGTTTTTAGTCTGCTTTTTAAAGAAGATACTGTTGTTGCAGACCATAGTTCATGTGGTAGAGAATTCCAGAGAGGAGGACCATAATGAATTGATTTAGAATTTAGTATGTGTGAGTGCAAACATGTGTATGTAGTAGATGACCAGCAAAACATTTTACACTATCTGCAGTACCCTTGACTTCCATGATTTTCCCTCACTACATTACAGTTGCTCTGCAGCGGCCCCGTTATCTCAGCTCAAGATGTACAGCTTTATGGGAGGGGGCCTGTTCTGTGCTATTGTTGGTAATATCCTGTTGGTGGTCTCCACTGCAACTGACTACTGGATGCAGTACCGTCTCTCCGGAAGCTATGCCCGCCAGGGTCTCTGGAGGTACTGCATGTCTAACAAGTGCTACATGCAGACTGACAGCATAGGTAAGACACTCCCGATGTCTTTCAAACCCTGTGGGACAGCCAAGAAAACAATCGAGACAAATCGAAAGCACATGCAGATTTTTTGTTTCTGTCAGGGGAGTGGGCTGCTCTATTTTCACAAAGATTCTGTGACACTGTTGTATGTCTGCAGAAGCTCTGGCTGGATAGTGATGTGTTTGGGAGCAAGACCTTGAACCCCCGCCTACAGTTTCACTCCCTGTATATTTGACGACCAGCTAATGCAACAGACATAGCTTTTTTTTAAAGTGTAAGAAATGCTATCTGATGCCATATACTGACCCATCTTGTGGGTCTGTTATGTGGATTCTGCAGTTGTATTGTGTTATGTATGCAGAGAGTTAGATGATTACTCAGAATGACTGAAGGGCTGAATGGTTAATTTGCTTATTGAGTGGCAAAAGGAAACTGGTTAGAGGAAGTGTGTCTGAGCTAAAAACTAAAATCATATCTGGAGAGAAAATAAAATTTCTGACATGAAACAATAAATGGGCACTTTGAAATCAATGAATTACTTCTAGTTCTCTGCACCGAAAATGATCCTGACATATAGCATGTCAGTGTTAATTAAAGGTAATTAAATGTTTGTGGAAACATTTATAAGGATGTATTATTTGATGATTTCTCCCTGTTTCCTTGCAGCTTACTGGAATGCCACCAGGGCCTTCATGATCCTTTCAGGGATGTCGTGCTTTGCAGGCATCATCGCTGGCATCATGTCGTTTTCTCACTTCTCGTCCTTTGAAAGGTTCAACCGCTCCTTTGCTGCCGGAATCATGTTTTTTGTCTCCAGTGAGTCTTGTTTCATCTGAATGAACCCACACATATTACACACATTACATTTGCCTTAATCATAAATGGCATATACTGTGCATCCTTGTCTCCCTCTTAGCTTTCTTTGTTCTGCTGGGTATGGCCATTTATACTGGAGTGACAATCAACTTCCTGGGGAGGCGCTTCGGTGACTGGCGCTTCTCCTGGTCTTACATACTGGGCTGGGTGGCCATGCTCATGACCTTCTTTGCAGGTGGGAAAGGATAAAGGCAGGGGGTCAATCTTTGTCCAGACATTATTATTCAAACTTGTCAGAGAGCTCAGAAGAAGCAGTAAAGAAGTTACTTTCAAATATTCTAAACAATAACCTTTTTTGCTACACCTTTTGATTTTATCTCTAGTCCTAGTTATACAGTATGAATGAAATCTTAATCTGTATTTCCAAAGAGGGTTCAGGCTGTAAAAAAAATGTGTGTAAACACACAAAAACTGACTAAAACAAATTTGATATCAAAATCACCCTAGGAAACATAACACTCTTCAAGTCCAATTTTGTTGTTTTAAATATTGTACATCACCAAATACATTGCCTCCCTCTGTTGCAGGTATTTTCTACATATGTGCCTACAGAATGTGTGAATGCAGGAGAGGAACTGGCCCACGCTAGAGCGAGATAGAGACTTTGTTTAAAAAAAAAAAAAGAGGACAATGCCACTTTAAATTGAGGAAAAACAGAAGGCGGTCTTACTGATCTACTGAAGAGATGACGTCTGATGCTGCTTCTGGAGGCCTCTGACGGTCTGCTTAACATGTTTTCTAAAAGTCATATTCTTGATAAATTCTTAGATTCTTAATAAAACTAATCATGTGTCTAATTATTGTAATGGAATATTGGTGTTATTTAACTTTTTTAATCTTACTGTAATTTGGCAAACTCAATAAAGTTGGTCCTCAAACGTGTGATCTTTGCAGCTGTACTGAAAGGACACCAGAAGATGGCAGCACTAAGGCACTCCACGAAAAGTTCTAGAGCAGAGCGCTTCTATTTGATGAGGGATGTGGGGATTGCATTACAGATTGAATCAGGATCAAATATATAGTAAGATTGCAAACTGTTGAGACACATTGATTATTTATCAACAGTCATAATCCTCTATCGTTTTCATTTGTAAATAATATAGCATCACAGACAACTGAAACAATGTTTCTCTCAGGAAATGCTTTATTGTTGTTGGCAAAATATATTGTGAGAAGGTATGATGTGGAAGTGTTAGTCTACACAATTGAGAACAATGCATCAAAGGTAACAGTATACTTGTCTCGGGATTCCCCCCGAAGGTATTTGATTTGGTCCTGCTTCAGTACCTGTGAAGGATTCCCCCAAACTAAAAGTGAAATGTGTGTTCTTCATTAGGTGGTTGTTCATGGGAAAGGTCTTTGCCTCTGGCAGCCAGCATGATCTTCCACAACATCTTTGTTGACGTCCCCTGAGTACAATCAAGTACAGACAACACATGGAAAAGTGGTGGGAGGCTGTTAGTGTTTGCATGTATATGCAGAACAGGCTACATAGAACCTGAGAAGATCATGTTCCTGGACCGGGGGGGGACCAGGGTGGGGTCTCCAGCCAGTGATTGTTTCACTGCCTCTGTCTTTAATAACTGCTTCCTCCTTTTTCTTGGTACTTGTCCATTCCTCACTATCAGCTGGGAGGAGAGGAGCAGTAGCTGCTGAGGTAATGAATGCTTTGGCTACTTGGTGACGCAGAAACAATGAGAGAAATGTAAACAGTCGCTGGACAGATCCTTTGATTCAAGTTTCCTTACTTGGTCCATGTGGCTGCTGTGGAGAGATAATATCTGTAATATTGTGGACTTGTCTCCACAGGCTTTTATAACCCACTATAAAGCTTTTACGGAGGCCAGGTCTTAATAGCCCGTGGAATAACTTGGTAAATTTTCACATTATGGCAAGCCAACTAAATACTTAGTAATATTTCCCAATTACAATGGGAGGTTTTACAGCACTGGGGTTGTAAAACTTGAGGAATTGAGGATGGTGGGGATATATTCATTCATCCATCCATCTCTTTACATACGGGTTAAGTAAATTGTGAGCAATTATCACAATATTTTTGAACACTGAGTAGTTTGTAAAGGTAGTATTAATACTTTCCAGGTCAAAGTCCTGGTCTTTATTAGTTTAAAAAAAAAAACATCACATTGGAGAATTATCTTTAAAAAGTTTTAGATAACGCTGTAAGGCCCCAAATGAGGCAAACAAATCACCAGTCATGTATTTTAAATTGCAACATGTTTGACCTCAAAATACAACATAACAATTTTCTTGGCATCAATGCAGCAAGAGAAAATATGAGATTGTTATTTCTAAACTTGCAGCACCATCTTCCTCACTGTGCTAGTTTGCATTGAAAAGTAGAATTATCCCATCTCAGCAGCAGGAGGTTTCTCTTATACGTTTTTAAGACGGAATATGAGTGTGTATAATTCAACAATTTTCATCAGTTCACCAACAGTGTTACCAAGAGAAACTGGCCAGACCAAATGTGTACTTAAAGTTGAAGTATAACTTAAAATGGGCAATGCATACTCAAGGCTCATTAAAACGTTTCATAGGTGAGCGAATCGATGCTGGAATGCAAGGTTAAGGTCACGCCTCCAAGGCGTCTGTGCTGGACACAGCCGGTCTGCTCACCCTTCTATTAGCCAAAGTGTTTGTTGAACATGGTGTCAGTGAGAACACCTGGTAGTTTTCACTGGCAGAGGCTGTTGGTGTGTGACAATTTGCTCAGTGTGGCTAATTTTACAGACCTGCAAGTTTTCAAACTTCAAACAGGAGGGTGTCCTCCAGGTTAGAGTGCTGTCCCTCTGAGGCAGATGTTCACCAGGTGTTCATGTGGCATACGGAGCCACAGACATGACACAAACACACCAACACAAATTAAAGGAGGGGGAATTGGTGGAAATTATTGAAGTATTAAGAGTGGAGATTCAACTTTAATAATTCAATTTAATAAGCAAAGGAAAGTTAATTTGTCATGTTTCTAAAAGAAATTTTGCTGAAAAGGAAAATACATAAGAGACGCTGTTGTCCCACTTGTTTGTCGAAGTTTATATTTATAAATGAAAACGTTTAATTTGTATTATTTTTTAATTCATACTGTACAGCTATGCTAAGCCCCCATTGTCTTACATCACAAATTAATTTAATCCAGATACAGTGTTGGGTATACGTTTCCATCCATCTTCTTCCGCTTATACATTTTCAATTTACAAAAAAAAATAAGACCATGAATACAGAAAACCAACTCTAACAACTTTTATAATCAGATCTTTTGAGATGGCCGTGCCAAACAAATAGAAGTCAATATAACAAAAACCAGGCCAAGAGTTATCCCTACCTCAAATGAAAAACATGAACAAAAGACCTAAACTGTTTATCTAAAGAAAGAATTGAACCAAAACAAATACAGAGGAGGCACCAACCGTTAATCCTAGTGTCTCTTAACGAGAGTTAACTGCGTGTGTGAAAAGTGTAAAGGCAAGGGTACCCCAACTCACCTATCGTCCTCAACCTCCCACCACATACCCTTATCTGTTATGCTTACTAAGGTTGCTCAAACAGCACAACAACAGCTCATGCAGGCTAAGAGCAGAGAAAAAGAAGGGGAACGGTTAAGGCGTGCTCCTTTTATTGAGGGCCCTGAATGATGATAGGCCAGGTCGAAGTCCGAGGGAACCAATAAGCAGCACGACTGGACTACACAGGTGGAAAACAATCATCTTAACACCTAGAGAGAAAGTAAAGCAGGAGGGGAAAAAAAACACAGAACATGCACTTTGCCCCCGCCTGGCACATAACATATTGGAGTAAATACAAATTGAATAGACCATTTTTTATAGGTTTTGAGATAAAGCAAAATTAAACAACCATTCCAAGTCGTGATCATCTGAACACCAGAATATTTCAGAGGTTTTTTTAGCTATTTCATGAAAAGTTTGTACAGTATAAAAGAAAATGTGACTTATTTTCTTCTTCTCCCAAATCACACAATCTGTTTTAAACCTGAATAGTTTTTATTCTGGCCAGAGGAAGAATACCAGTTCTCAACTGTGCAGCTAAAGATCTTTGGCTTCTAGTTGATATGATTCAGTGCCAAACCTTTGTTTCACAAGTATATATTTCCTTCATTTTTAATTCTAATTGGCTTCAATATGTCACATACTGTATATTTATCTTTGGCCTGGTCTTCTACTGACTGATGGTCAGAGTTATTGCTCTCAGTGATGGAAGAGTACGCTGACACAGCAGGATCTTATAAAAACTGTCCTCATCCCACCCGGCCTCATCCCATGGAGCTTCCCCCTGAACACCCTGCACTGAGTCCCTCCCATTGTCGCTCACTGATCCCTAATGTTCCTAAAAATCACACACCTTCTCTACCATCTAACCTACATACGTGCAGACTATCTAAGGCATTTTTTCTGCATCATGTCACCTGTTTCAATGCTCAGTGATACAGAACAAATTGTAACATTTTAAGTGTTCACAATGAGATGGTGTGGTTTTGGTAAGACTTTATTGTGACACACAAGTGAACACTAATGTGGTTTTGCAATTTAGTGCACACAATACAAGAGACAGAGAGATAATAAAACATTGCACAGGAAAACAAAGAATAAAAGTATATAATTTACACATTTTGTCATAAATAAAGTCTACACATCGGTGAATATGGAGTGGTTCATTTATACACAACTTCTGAGTGGATGTTTGCTGCAGCTCCTGGGGGGGTCATTAGAAAAGAAGCTGTGTATTTGGAGATAACCGTTGCTGAAAGTATCCATTTCTATGGAATAGATTTGGGTTTTGCAGAGAATCCTTAGTATTATAGTTATTATAATACTTATATTATTATATATTGGTCCCATCTGAACCATTATCTGACAATAATCATAATTAACATGGCACGTGTTGTTCGTGGACATTTCTTTATAAATGGTATAAGAGTGTTTTTTGGCCCCTCTTTTCTATACATTCCATGTGCTAAATAGCATTTAGGTCCAAGCTAATAATGAACCTGAATGACCGTTAATCCAACATAATGTAAGCAAAATAAATGGACATTGACAATAAGATGTCTCTACTCAATGGAAACAAAATGATTCCAGCTTTGGTCATATTCCACTAATTCCTTCTGCATGGAAAAAGTCACTTGTCTGCTTTTGTCAGGTCACTGATACACACTTCATACTGTATGTAGCCTGTTTGTCAGGAAATATTTTGTATAAATTAATAAAATTATAAGTCTTCCCAAATACACTGGGGAAAATATGCGTAAATTGTAATGAAACAAACAAGACCAAGTCTGTGCACTTTCAGTGAGGACTGCACACCGTAACATAAACCAATCTAGCAACTTAAGCTTTGTCCATTGATCTTTTTCTCTCTTGTAAAGGAGCTATAGCAACACGCCATCAGATGAAAATATATAAAGATGAATCTCCTTCTTTCTGCTGACAGAAGATTATAATAATCACTGTTCAGGCCGGAGAGCTCAGTTTCACATTGTCCTTGGTGTAATTTATTGTAAACCTGTTGTGCATCTCATGTTGATGGGCTACTCTTCATCGTTCCCTACACTCGCTCATATCAGAATGAAAGCAAAGATTCAGTACATCGCATGAGAAACATGCAATAATTGCTTATCTATCTACAGCCCCTCGACCACATTGCATATTGCTGTCCAGCCAGACAGGCTTCTATGCCTATTCATGCCTGAAGGACATCATAGAGGGAACTTAAAGATCAGAAAACATGATGATATAGAAACTGAAAAGCCTTTTGAAGTTACAACTGAAGCTCACCAGGATATAATTTAAGGTAAGTGGTAATAATACACCATGCTTTCCTTTCAAAGGAGGCGCTCAAAAGAGATCTGAAAATCCCTCAATCAGCCTTTAACCAGTTGAAATAAAGACACCATAAAGCGCTGTGGTTCTGTAGCAAAGATAGGGACACCCCTGATAAGTTGGAACATGTTACATTTTCCAGCAAAGAACAATAAAAATGAGAACTAAAATATAAGTGAAAAAGCTCTTCTGCAGCCTGTATGATTTGAACTGTTGTTTTAGCATTAGTTAGAAGTAGCTTTTCATGTTTATTACATATGAAATGCAATAAACTAAAGACTCCAATCAAATACTGTAGCACAGACCGGACTTTAGCAGCAGTATCCCCCCCCATCCTCCTCGCTGTGGTCAAACAGTTACAACTATGTAGAAGCACAAGCAAAAGCGACTGAGTGATGAGTATGTTATTAAAGTTACTACATACAGTACATCTTTAAACACATAGTAAAATAAAAATTCAAAATACAACTGCAACGAAAAAATAACATCTTTAGCTTAAATTGTAACAGTGTACACAGAACAGAGCTAATTAAGACTACTATACACAAACACTTTATTTTGCAGTGGTCAAAACAAACTCAGTTTCTTTAAGGCATTACAATCTTTTTTACCTTTTAATGCATCAATGTTTCATTTTTTACGTGAGACGGCGGGGTCAAGAACGGCAGCATGGCTTTAATTTAAATGTTTATCGTCGTTTTTCATCTAGTATGACTGAAAATTATTTATTCCACCTGCAGCCAAGACCAAATGATACATGTTTAATCGTATCTACTGACACTGTCCTTCCCACTATAAACATGTAGGGCCAAGATGTATCCTGTTTCAATAGCTTTAAAATGCCCAATGGTATTGGGAGTGATTTTGACTGCTGGTCAAGGTGAGTGGTACTGTAAATCCTAAAATCCCAAATCAGAGTTTTTGTAATCTTATACTCCACAACAAATCTACTACTGCTTTCAGTGTCAGATTCTACGTTTTTACTGGAATGTGTGAGAAACTGCAGCTTCTAGCTCCATACAAGTGTCCTCTCTAAAACTGAGGGAATGAGCCAAACTGTGCATCTGTATGGCTGACAGGTTAATGTCGGTAAGGTCATCTGTGCTATATTATCATGTTACACAGTTTGGCTGGGTGTGTCTTTCTGAAAGGGTCTGATGTCTGATAATCTGGTTCTCAGATTTCCTCTTTTCCACACTGTCCCTCTGAAATTGGGTCTGTCTGGATTAAAGATTTAAAGCTAGAAAAGACTAAAGGTTCAGGTTGACAAAGAAGCACAAAGAAGAATGAAAAGATCAGATTGAGCTTCTCCTTCTGTCATCACCCAACTTTGACATGAACATGTTTTTACCAGATATTAAGCTGAGGATTCTGGAAAGTGTGGTCTTTGGATCAGTAGATACCTGAGGTGCCTAATTGCAAGGCAACGTAAAAAGAGCTTTAGCTTAGTTGAGTTTTTCTTTGACTTTTTGGTGCCATAAACCTTGAGTTACAGGAAGAGTGGGGAGGAGAAGAGGGGTTGTATTGATCCCCAGAGTAAAGTAAGTTATAAAAAAGAGAGGGTTCAGAGGTTCTGGGATTGATTTTGCGGCTGTCCCAGCCAGCTTGATGGGGAAGGGGATGTGCTGAAGTTCTGAGACTCTTAGTGTGGTTCTCCTCTGGGGTAAAAACCCAGCTATAGGTGGGATTAAAAACAAAGGTCTCGTGGGGTCTTAACATCTGTTGTGTCTCTAAATGTGTCGACGACGATGGTGGTGATGGTGGCTGTGCATGTCCTCCATCGTAATTCTGCCCCAGGCACCAATCACAAATGTTTCAATCTCACACTCATTGTCCCCGCGAGCAATACGGAAGTAGCCGTTCTCTCCCCAGTTCTTTCCCCAGGAGTTGGCAGCAATCTGAAAAGGATTGTATGGTCAAACTTACTACAGATGAGACAGATGCATACAGTACCTGGTTATATTCATGTACATTAGGCAAAAAACTCCCTATTACAAGAACAATGTTTGAGCCAATTAAGAGCTAATTTGGGGTTGAAATGTTCTACTTTTTTTGATGTAATACAATATAAGTTTTAAAGGGAGTGTTTAACAGTATTGCAAGTTCTTGGTTGACAAAAATCACAGTTACAGTTTTAAGGACTCAGCACCTACAAGAAAGATGTATGTTTGTTTTGCACACTGAAAAAGCTTACCCAATATTTTCTTGATGTCCCATCAAAGTTTCTCTCCTCTCCCCACCTGGTGAACGAAGCAGAGGATGGTTACTGAAAATGCATTCGAGTGAAGAGCCGACAACAACATGACAACGAAATATCCTCAAACACAAACATCAAATCAGCTATGTCAGAGTTGCCCTGCTATTTTTGATGCTTTCCAACAAACAAGTCTGATGTGAACACTTCTCAGGAATGTGTTCACCTAGGACACACTTGGCATTATTGATGAAGAAAAGCAGGATGCGATATAAGTAATGTTCAAGTGGGGAGAAAAAAAAAATAAAAATCTTTCATCTTGTTAACAGCATCCTAAAAGTATTTATGGCTGGACACCACCTAGTTGCACTCTTACATCAGTCCAATCCAAAAAACACAGAATTTCCCTTTTCCTCTGCCATTTCCATACTCCAGACATGAAACAGGAAGGAGAAGATAGGTTGCGAGGACGTGAACACCACCTCAACCCAGTCAATGCACAGACAGACGACAACACTAAGGATGCAATACACGCAAATATACATATGTGAATCTGAACGTAAAGGCTTATCTTTAACCTTATCCCTCTCCAGCAGCTTTGTTCTCAAACCTTGGCAAAGGTCCATAAATTCCCTCTATGCCTTGCACTTTGGTCTTAGCTTAGCCACTGCCAACTTTTTAGACGCCTGCTGTTTCTACTCAGCAGGATCAAAACACTCTCCCGAAGCCAATTCCCATCCTGTTTTTGCACTCCAGGCCTTTCATTTCCCAAGAGACTCCCAGTGCCCAATCGCTTGTTATCTTTTATAAGGGAAAGGAATGCTGGGAAATAGAGTGGCTGGTCTCAGACTCTGCCAACTCAGTAGTCTGCCACCACAACACTGGCAGATAGTGCCAACCTTCTATCAGCAAGTGACTTTATTAGCCCAGTGTTTCCCTGACTGGAGTCAGACGTAACATTGACCAGGAGCAGACACATTAAAAACAGCTGTTTGAACAACAGATGCCAACTACAATCTCAAACAGACTGGAGAGATGGGATTTGTGTTTGTGAGTAAAGGCACATACACACCTGCATGTGTGTGTGATCCCATATGCATGCCTGCCTGCCTGCCTGCCTGCCTGCATATTTATTGGTATGGACAGAGCCAGACAGAATCAGACCACTGCTGATCTCTTATCTGGCCTCCAATCAGCTCACTTGCTCACTCTGGGACAATGATGGGCATACCGCTGTGCCCAAACGCCCCGCCCTTCCCCAACGCCCCTCAGCCCACCCCTGACCTCTTCTCTGAGGATTGATCCCCCTCTCTCTGTCCGGTCCAGTCAGGATCAGCAGCCCAGACAATGCCCTTTCCACCACAGTGGACCTCAATGCTCTTTCCACAAACTTTCCCAGGCACTGGGCTTAAAGGAACGCATCGCTATGGGATTTGGCCTATGTAAACACACTGATGCCTGTGGCTGGCAGGTTTGAGTTCAAAACATTATGCCCTCTCTCCTCTTTTTGCTCTATTCGTCCCTAAACCCGTGTCGCTGGTACAGCCACATCCACTCACCCAGTGAGTGGTGGGGAATCACAGCCTCAGTAGAAAAAGCCAAAGAGCAGGAGGCATTCAGGAATGCTGGGAATCCTCATCCTCAGCATCATGTCACACTGTGCATACCTCCACAGTTTATTGACAAACTGAGGCTGTAGAGGTGTAATTAGGGTCCACAGAGTGTGATTCTGACATTAACATGGTGAACACACAAGTGCATCCATAGTTTTTTCTATAACACATTTCAGAACAACGTGTGCTTGTGAAGTACGTGATTTAAACAAGCTAAGTACAGGTTGGAGGCTGAGGGCTTGAGTGTTGATCACATGCATGTCTATACATGCCACATATGATGTCATAAAAGGAAACATCATAAAACCTACATGCAAGATGTTGACAAAAAAAGGGACATGAAAAGCTGCTCTTATATGGGTTGTGTTTTGTCTTCATCAATGGCCAATCAGATAAAAGTAGAGCTGCTGCTTTTATCATAGCACTGAGATCCCATGTCTGGAGTGTCTGGAGAAACTGGTGTTCAAATCAAGGATAAGCTCAGATGCTGAGGTACTGAGTCCAACCCTCACAAACACACATTCCTTAGGCTCCATTACGAGGTAGCGGGTCATCTTTATAATTTGGAAAATGAGACTATTGAGCGGCAAACGTATCATTGTCACGACAGACACACTTCACAACCAGCTGGACCCTCCAAACACATAAAAATAGCAGCAAACAACCACCTGTCTGTCTGAGGATAGTCTAAATGATAATGAGTATTTTGGCTTGGATGTGCAGAGGAGAGAAAGAGAGGAAGCGGGACGGTCAGTGAGTCAGATGACCAGCTGAGGAGTGATGATGGAGAAATCACAGAGTGAGAAGAGATGTGGCAGAAAAGTGAGGAAGACACTACATATTTGTGGTCACCGTAGTAGGAGGAAGAGGGAGGGGGGCCTTGTCTGGGTCTAGACGGAGGAGTGGAGCCAAGGTGTGTCTCCAAGAGCAATAGACTGGGAGGTTAGACCTTATTCACACGTACACTTTTGGCTGTGTGCAAACACACATGCAGGTGAAGCTTTGAATCAAACCTGATACCAGCAGCTGCTCAATTAAAACCTGATTCATCCTTAATAGAGAACCTTTTCTGCTGAAATGGCATCTGTTGAACATGTAGCAACTGTGAAACCAGACACATGAAGACTTGGATCGAGAGCAGGGAAGGCAAATGTTTTTGTCCAGACTCCTTTCAGTTAACAAGTGAAAACAAAGTTTGTGTAACATGGCATGTGGTTTTCCTGTCAATAACTCCAACTGAACAAAAGTTTCATATTTAAAATGGCAAAATCTCAGTACAATCTCCAAACCCAAAGTTTTTATGTTGAGTCTAATCAGGTTTGTGCAAGAAGCAAAACCTCTACCTAGGGTCATGATATGACTAATAGGCTGCTGTTTCACAAAACAGGGGGGGAGGGGTGTTTTTCCACTGTTACTGTATACTGGTAACTTACCCAGTGATCCTGATAGAGTGTGTGCCATGTTTGCGGTATTGTGGCGGTTTGGTAAAGCTGACGTCAGTGTGCTTGTAGATCCCACTCTTATAGACAAAGAAGTCCTCATGGACCTCCATTATAGCTACAAGAACAAACAAGCAGGGAGAATTAATAGGTGGATATAACATGCACACACACACACGCAACGATATGACTTTTTCTTTTAAAGGCTGCTGAATCAATTATGGAAGGGGGAGATAAGAATCTAATTCAAACATCCATTAATCTAAAAGTAATTACCTAATTTCACCAGGCAAATCCCCCCTGGGTCATACACACCCAGACATCAGAAAGGGCAGCAATGAGTGTGTTTGTGTGTGTGTGTGTGCGCTCAGCTGTGAACTCTATGTGATTTTCCTATTCCAGCTCAATGGGAATAACTCTCTGGATGTACATCTGGGAAATTCCATATTTTGGAGGTCTACCTGCACTAAATTCAGTGTTCTCTAGCTGAGAACAGTGTGTGGACTGCCCCTCTTATCAACAACTCACAATGACACACAAAGTGTGAATAGACACACACACACACACACACCTCTGTGCCTTTGTGGCCGAGAGTAACCCAAAGGCAAAAAGGAAACTTGATGTGAAGCCAATAAGTTTTCCTGGACTGCTAAACAATTAAACAAGAAGCTGGCACAGGCTCATAGAGAATCACACACACACACCAACACGTGACTTCTATTCAAGTGTACTTGACAATGGTCCAGATGGGCACCAGACAGTGAGGCGAGCTAGTAAAGGAAGGTCAGTTCAACCACACTGATATGATCATTTTTGACCAGGCGACTGGGGTCACAGTTGAATCCCAGGGCAAAACCATCAGGATGACAAGGTCAAATATGACATCATCTGAGGTCAGATCCCCAACACGAGGCTTCGAGGTGCATGTCTTTGGATTTGTGTGTCCCTTGGAAGTGCGGTGTTGTTTAGATTTTTTAAAAATTAACTCTCGCTTGGTAGCAAACTAAAGTATTGTTTACAAGTTTGCATTACCTTGCACAGGGCCATTATCCATAATCTCCTTCATGATCTCCTTTTCCTGAGAGGGACGATAGAAGAAACAATTTATAGGCAAAGGAGAGAGAGACGGACAGAAAGATCATTAAATGTCAGTGAAATGGAGAGGATGAAAACAACCCCCCTGGATGTTAAAAGTCAGATAACAAGATTGAGTCCAGCACAGCCCCCGGCCTTAATGCCTAGCTTATTGACTTCACAGGCCATCGGGAGACAGAAACAACAGGCTGTAATGATTTTGAGAGGCATTAGCCGTCGTTTAGCAATGATGGACGCTGGCTGATAAAGCCGCATGTTGTGCTGCAGCTCAGTGGTTGACTTTGAATTGGAGGGGCTACACAGAGCCGCATGCAGAGATGGGTTCTGGAAACAGTTAGCGAATGTTACAGGATACTTTTTTCTAATAAGGAAGGGCAGAGGTGCTTTCTACATGAAGTGGACTTTAGATCATCGAGCTTTGAAATTGTGAAATCAACGTTTCTCGTAGCAGTTTTGTACTTGACCAAGTAGTTTAATTATTTACTATTTTTCTCTCATTCAGCAGGACAATACCGTATGAATTTATATACACTAACGTCTCAAAATACAACACGGTTGTTTCTCTGTGTAATCAGTCAGAACTCTGGGCCACTATGCTCTCATATCAACTGATTCTGGTTTACTCAACTCACTATTGAGGCTAAGCTTGAATAGATGACCTGTAGAAAGAGTCAAGCATTTTGATATTAGAAGGTAAACACAGAAATCTAATTCCAGATACACTTCTGAGTCTTGAAATGGTAGAAGATGATGATTATGGATGAAGATCGTGCAATTCTGTTTAATTCACTCACTGGCCTGTATAACCAATATATTTCGAGCCAAACTAATGTAACTAAAAACAGAATAGGTGACTTTTTAATTCTGTATTATATTTCAATCGACCAACTTCCTGGACCATAAAGGTTTGAGAATATGCAGGTAAAAATACAACTTCTGGCCCTTTATTGACTCAGTGCAGAGTGCTGTCAAGCACTTAATCCTGTACATTCCCATGTTCATTCACAGCAGAGTCAAGTATGCATGAGGAAAGTGTGCAAAAACACATACTGTAATAAACACGTGACAGAGATTATAGTCCACTGCAGCACGAGGAAGTCCCAAAAATGTGCAGCGAGCTTATGATAGCTGCGTGTTTACTGAAGATTTAAAAACATGGTATGCTGGTCGGGTGTTGACCTGTGAGTCAGTATGTATGTAAGCATTTGTGCATCATACCATCATCTCTGTTTATGCGTGTATTGTTTTGTGTTGCTTACATTGGATGAGAGCCTGTAGGGCGGTGTGGACTGGTAGATGTCGTTCTGGTAGTTGTGTGTGTTGGGGCAGCGCTGTGTGGCCTGTCTCTTCCCCCGACCAATCGAGCGACTCTGCATCATGCAGCGGCCCACCTCCGCTGGTGTTTGCTGTGGGGGGTTGTATGGATAACATTCTTCTGTCACCACTCTGTGAGAGAAGAGGAGAGATGGAAAGATGTACCAAATCTTTTTGGAATGTTGTCATCAAGTAATGAACAAAAGTTATTGTGTGCAGCATTTTGTTTTGTTTGTAGTTCATAGAAAATTAAGTCTTTACCCTCTACGCCGGAGGTACCACCAGGCTCCATCGATGCGTCCCCCGGCACAGCCACCCTGGTTGCGTGTGTCACAGGAAATAAGATTTTGGGGAGACAGCTGAGGAGTCATGTGACCCATGGACTGGATGGAGATTCTATCTGATGCCACAGCTAGTGAAGAGGATAGGAAACATTAAAGAAATGTCATGCCAAAAACCTTTCAAAAAACACTGAATCAAATGTTACTTGATTACTTAACAATTACACCAAAGGTTTTTAAGATTTTATCCTCCAAAGTGTTTCTATTTTGTATCTTCAGGAAGCTAAATTGTGTGATAACCAATGTCAATTAATCATAAGACGCCACACATAAAATATGACATTTTATATATATATTTCAACCACAAACCTAAGACTTTTTGTAGTCAACACATCGTGTCATGTCCATAAATGTATTGGGAACAAGACTGCAGTGTTTGGGTCAGTATTTTTTCTTTTTGAACTAATGTCATTTAACCTGCCAGCACCTTGTCAGAAATGTCAAAAGTTGTTTCACTTGACAAAATGTTATTCTATTTTCTGTCTTTCCTTTAGGTCATATAATGATATCCCACATTTCCCTGCATTTTCTCAATGTATTCCCTTCCTGCTCTACCTGCAGTTGAGAAAGCCCAGGATGCAGCACAGTTGCCCTGGTCCAGTGGTTCATGAATCTTTCCTGGCCACTTCTCTGCTGAGTTGAAGTAGAGTGGCAGACGGTCACTATGAGGATCCATGTTCATCTGAAAGAGAGAGAAAATTAGTTATTACATCGGCCTGCAACAATCAAGTCAATAGAGCTTCTTTTCTTTTTTTTTATTCAGAATCAGAATCAGCTTTATTGTAAAGTAGGTTAAATACACATGTAAGGAATTTGCTTTGGTATATTGGTGCATAACAGTGAAAATAGTAAGTAGAAAATATAAATAAAGAAAAACCAAGTACTGTAAGCATATATAGAAAATTGACAATAAGATATGAAAAAGTATTTTAAAAAATAAATAAAAAATGTGTACAATTTGACAGTTATAGTACAGTTTGTTGATGAGGCCAACTACAGAAGGTAAGAGTGTCTGCAACAGTTTGTGTCCGGCATGGGAGGGGTCAGCCACAATCTTTCCTGCTCGCTTCAGGGTCCTGGAGGCGTACAGGTCCCAGAGAGGTGGTAGACTGCAGCCAATCACCTTCTCTGCTGAGCGAATGATACGCTGCAATCTGCCCTTGTCCTTGGCACTGGCAGCAGCTGATGTTCAGCTCCCACTTGAGTTCCTGGGCGATGACGGTGCCCAAGAAGCGGAAGGACTCGACAGTGTCAACAGGGGAGTCACACAGGGTGATGTTCTGACTGCACCAGGTGGTCAATCTCCCTCCTGTAGGCAGACTCATCTCTATCAGAGATGAGCCCAATGAGGGTGCTGTCTTCCGCGAACTTCAGGAGCTTGACAGACTGAATGTGGTGACCGGAGGTGCAGCTGTTGGTGCACAGGAAGAAGAGCAGAGGGGAAAGAACGCAGCCTTGGGGGGATCCGGTGCTGATGGACCAGGAGTCAGAGACATGTTTTCCCAGCTTCATGTGTTGCCTCCTGTCAGACAGGAAGTCTGTGATCCACCTGCAGGCGGAGTCAGGCACACTCAGCTGGAAGAGCTTATCCTGCATTCAATTGTGTCCACATTCAAGGTGTCGCCATTCCAGAACAAAGTGTATATTTGCTTTTTTTTTTTTTAAAACAAACAAAAGAAACAAAAAAGATATTCAGATGAACAAAAAACAAACCTCCATTGAAATTTAGCTGTTTGATTTTTGTTGGATGCAGTGATTTGTTCCACTGAAAGATGTTCTGCCAACAATTATTAGTATTGTATTGTTTTCAAACAGGTGTTCTAAGTGGGTGTTTCCTTTGATTTTTCATGAATTAAAAGAGAAAGTGCACTTGGTGTTTACAAACTCTGGGTTGTTACAAATTGGGGTGAATTTACATGGTGAAAGTGTGATTGGTTAAGAAGCTTTCAGAGTTGTGACAATGACTGTAGCAGTTATGTTTTTGTATTGTTGCTGAAAGAAATTATAAATCTTTGATGGAGTTCAGTGCATTCTGATTGTTCAGTTTCTAACTATGGGTTTTGGTGAACGTTTGAGTGAATCCATTTCATGATGTATTTTAATTGATTAGCTTAGTAATAGTGGAGGCAATTTGGGGTATTTAAACCTTCTTTTCTGTAGTGTTGTAAGTTTTATTCTAGGTTGTTTGTTTTTCCAGTAGAATTTTGTGATTAGTGAGTAGAGTGTATTGAACCAAGTTGGTTGGACAGGGGTCATTAAGAAGAGGTAGTAAAATTTACAGTTTGATTGTTGCAATGCGCCCTGCAAGGGAGACTGGTAAATTATTCCAGCGGTTTAACTGATCGTCTGTGGATTTAGGGATGAGGGTAAAGTTGAGGTGGAACTACTCTGGAAGATTGGAGGAAATATGAATGTCCAGATATTGAATGTTACTAGTTGGGATGGGGTCATTTTGGGGTTGCAGCCTTCCACAGGTGTTGATTAAGTTGAAGGAATGTAAGCCTAAATCATCCGGTTTCATGTGTTTTATTTTGAAAATTGACCGGAGGCTCTATGCCGTTCCTGTGTCCTGGACATAGTGTCTGCGACGTCACATATAGGTTTCTGAAAAGCCATTGTAAAGCTCAAAGTGGGCAGCTCCAAAGAGGTGGAGCTGAGGCGAGCCGATGAAGCCTGGTTGCCAAAGCTTGGTTTACTTCAGCTGTAAAGTTAGGCGTTTGCAGGGTAGTAAACTTTTCCAGCCGGTATATAGCAGCAGCATGCCGCCATGTTCAAGTCACGGGTGATCAGTCTGCTCAGTGCTGCCTCCTTTGCCTCAGTCAGACAAAAGAACTTAATCACTGTTAGACTCTCACAACACCTAACGGCTGCAATTAAAATACTTGTGAACGGCTTTGTATGACAAGTTTGGATCACAGGCAGATTACATAAATCTGCTAATCAACCCTACATTAGAAGGGACTTTTTACAGGCGAGGACCCAGTGTCAATCTCTGACGCTGTGGAACACAATTTGATCAACTAACCTCCGCTTTCATGGAGGCATGCATCTCTACTTAAAATATCAAT
Source organism: Coreoperca whiteheadi (assembly GCA_011952105.1). Lineage (NCBI taxonomy): Eukaryota > Metazoa > Chordata > Actinopteri > Centrarchiformes > Sinipercidae > Coreoperca > Coreoperca whiteheadi. The sequence continues at coordinate 13,923,566 of CM022477.1, forward strand.
ACCACGGTGATGATGAATCCTAATTAAGGTGATAAGACTCTGATAGAGTGCAAATATTTTCCTGATAGCGCATGTTCCCTCGCAGGTGCTTCTCAGATGTCAAACATACTCGATCTATAATTTTCCACTCCAGGTTGGATGCTCTCCTAATCTCCCAGTAATGTGTGACAACAGACACATTTCTATACAACTGATTTCCCCCCTCTCTCACACAAAGAGCCTGGCTGCCTGTGCTGCATTCCTCTGATTAATAGTGAGGTATTCTGAGCTCAAATGGCCACCGGATGCATAAATAAGGAATGTGCTGCTGGTCAGAGGTTTTTAGTTGTGGAAGGTCAGAGTCCAAAAGCACAGACACCTGAAACACCTGACCTAAAGGCGTGATGAAAGAGGCAAAATGGCTGCAAGAATATGGTGTTGTGTAAAGAATTCATTAATTAATTCACTATTTTCCATTCCATACACAGAAGTCCACAGACCGACAGGGAAGGAGGGAGAGAGAGATTTATGAATGAGCAGCAAGGCTCTGATCTTGTTCCTGGCACAGGTAGGGACATGCTGACGGCGGAAGGAGGAGGGGGTTGGTTTTTTTGTGTGGAAGAAGTCGTGGAATGTTGGGAGAGGTAAGCGGGGGTAGTGAGGATGGACAGATGAGGGGATGGATGGAGGTGGGGAGGTACAGACTGGAGAGGAGGTTACTCTTTATTCTCCAGGCACCCACCATCCCCTCCATCTTCTCTGTCTGATGTTTTGGTTCCGTCTTATGTAATCTGTCTGGGTAAAATGTAAACAAAGGCTGAGGGATTAGAGTGGGCTGAGGTTCCAGACGGAGACGCCATCACATACCAACAAGCTACCATAATTAAGTGGAAAACCTTTTGATCAGCGCTCACTTGTTGTAATAGGTTTTAAACCTGCATTTCGCAAATTATAAACTCAAAGGAAATATGCAGGCACTTTTAAAGAAGTGAAACGGCCTCAACACAACTGTAAAATTAACTTTTTCTCTGCATTCTCACCTGTTGCTAAAACTTCCTACTCCACCCCACATTTCCCTCCACCACACCCACATCCATGCATTACATGTGTCACACACTCACACTGATTCACGTTAGTTTCTGACTGGTACAGCACATACACTATGTATATTTCAATAAAAGTTCTAAATTAATAATGTTTTCATGATAATCTTTACATTATGCCAAAGATAAGAGATGAACCATCAAAGCTTAAAATAACTCATTATAAAGTACTTAAAAAGGTACTGTATATACTGTAAAGGAAGTTTTTCTGTGTAATATTTTGGCTAACCTGGTTTTATATACAGTATTTTCTCCAGACCATAGACAAAAGAATGAATAAAAGTGAAGAGATTTCATTGGAGGGAATTCAATTTTTAAACATTTCTGTTACCTCTTCAGCTTCTGTTGGGTCCAATATTGCAAATATACTTGCAAAATATTAATCTTAATTTCTAGTGAAAAAAAACGCCAAGGTTTCTGACAGCTTGAATTGTGGGGAAATGTACTGTATATAAAATGATACAGAATAAATCTGAAATTTTTACACTTGCAGTAAAGGTGCAGCTATAACAAACAGTGGGAACAACAAATAAATAATGTGCGGTTTAAGGGGAAACACAGGGAATCAGATGTTAAACCCACTAGCAACAAGTAAATATACCTCCAGTCCCTGTATGGAAATTTGTTCTCTCTTGCCACCTTTTAAAAGCCAGGTCAGAGGTCAAATCTCAGTTACAAACGGCAGTACTAAGGATAGTAAGGAATTCATGACTTGCTTAAGGGCACTTAGGTAAAGAGCATAAACAATGAAGTGTGTACCTGTGCCTTAATAACTTGACAACACACATTTTTCTCAACTGGTATTTTTGGTCATTTGGGCCCTATTAACCCCAAAAATTATTTTCAAGGATGAAGACTGTTCTGTACCTGGATCTCATTCATGTTCATGATGGTCTTGGAGGGTCTCTGTGTGCCCAGGCGGTACCGGATGCCCTCGTCTAGAGTCATGCCGTAGAGCTGACTGTAGTTAGCTGCCTTCCACCTGACAGCACAAGATAGGCGGAACCATGTGTAATAAAGATCTTATTGTAGTCCATCAAATACTATCAAGATTGTGTGTTTATGTATGGCCGTGTTTGTTTTTTACCCATAGTTTCCTCTGTTGACAGCATGGATAATGTCAAGCTCCATCAGACAAGCATTCTGCTCACACTCCCAGCGTCCAGTTGTCCCACATGTACTACAGAGGAGAGATAGAATGTATGAGCAAAGAGATGAGACCATTAAAAGGCATTAGCAGCTGTAACTGCAGCTAAAATAGAAATATTTTAATTTCCCTATTTATGCTACAGCCAGTGAAGTCACCAGCTAAAATAGAAAGACCATCTGAGACACAGACAACTATGTAGGGGCTCAGTGGAATTCCCAAATAAGAAATTAATTGAGAGAAGAACGTCAGTAACTGGGAAAGAGTGGAAAAAGAACAACTGAGGGGGTGAGAAATAGAGGGGGAGGTTAAAGGAGACATTCAGCCTTTTAAGGCTGCAGAACACCGATCCATTTCTAGTCAGAAGGAAGCAGAGAGACTAAAGAAGTCAAGAAGATGACAGAACAGATAAGAGAACAGGATATTAATGATGACGACGATGTTTACTTTGGGGATGCTCAAAAATAACTTGCAGTTTGTGCTTTCTGATGACTCACTGTGAAGAAATGTGTGTGCGTGCGTGCGTGCGTGTGTGTGTAAAAAAAGTACCAATACAACAACAAAAGTACAAGACCTGCAGTCCTTTGCAAGTACAAGCAAACACGTATTATCAGCAAAACATACTTAAAGAGTAAAGTACTTATTATGCAGACTGGCCTCTCTTAACATGTTATATTATAATACATAGTAATGGGTAAGGTAATAAATCTATAACACATCATAAATTATAAGCCAACATGTTTCGGATTGCAATCTTAACCAGTAACCGTAGTTGTAAAATAAATGTAGTGGAGCACAAAATATGATATGATGATATAGAAGTATAAAGTGGAGATGCTTCAGTAAAGTACATGTACTTAAAAAATTGTACCAGACACAAAGCTAATTCACACAGAGAAGTCATTGTCACTGATTAGATGCACATGACCTCAGTTCACCTTCTGCTGATACTTCAAAGTAAATGATAAAAAAATTAGCTGCAACTCTTGCAGCAACATTTTGGGAAATATGCTTTCTGGCTGAGAATGAGATAAGATTGATACTCCTCTCATTCCTGTACAGTAATTAGGAAAACAGCTGGCCTGGCTCTGTCCAAAGGTAACAAATTCTGCCTAACAGCACCTCTAAAGTTCACTTATTAACATGTTATACCTCCTTTAATCCATGCAAAATCCAAAGTGTAAAAACAACACGTTGAGGTGTTATAGGATTTTGCTTTAGTCTTTATGCTAAGCTAAGATAACTGACTGCTGGCTCCAGCTACATAGTTACTCTACAGACAGGATAGTGATATCCTCGACTCTCCTTATGTACACACTAATCTTGGCTGGACTGGATACAGTTATTATGTACCTTTTAAATCTTTAAGTCTCAAGCTAAATTCTTTCATTCCTCTTTAGAGATATTAAAGGTTCATTGAAGTTTTCTTGGTTGTCTGACTGTAATTGTTTTTGTTCTCAGGTCCCTCTCACGAACACTACCTGGTTAAACAAAGTCAACATAAATTACTGTGTATAACAGCTACAGGGTCAGCGGCCGTTTTGGGAATATCATAATAAATTAGTCCATTAGCAAGCGAGAAAGAATGAGGGGTGTTTCCCACACAGGAGCATGTATAGACTTTGTGTTTACAGAGAGGGGAACCTGCCCATTAAACACAAACACACAATGATAAAGAGCCCAGATTCCCCTTTAGTCACATTGAAGCCTACAGAGTGTGTATCACCTCTCAAAGGGCACTCCTCCCTGCCGGGTCTCTGAGACTCAAGCAAATAAAATGTTCTCACACACGCACACACACACACAGGGGAACAGAGTGTGACTTACAATAAAATATGAGGGTTGCAGTGAGGACAGTGGGAGGTCATATTCCACATTCTTTGTAACACTAGAAAAAGACACCCTCTTCACCTCTGAGACCATACACATACTTACACTTGCATCCATGCATAAAAATACGCACACCTGAATGACTTGAGGTGTATTGTCTTGCCATATCTTGCCACTGATCCCGCCAGATCAGTGAGGAAAGAGCCTTGTTTGTGTGTGTTCAGATAGGACATATCTACAGCATCTAAGAAACTAGGAGAAAGAAACAACTTAGGACGTCCAAGTTGGCATTTGGTGGTTGTCAGATCTGAAGTACAAGCAGACAGAGATAGTTGCTCCTTCGCCTGGAGTGGGAGGCGCCACATTTCAGATCATTTGGAGCAGATAAAGAGTTATCAAGATGCCAACAGCTAGGGGAGGAAAAGAACTCAGCTGGAGATCCCATTAACAGAACAAAAGACTGCCACACATATGGTGCATCTTCACACACACAACAGTAAACATAAGCATTGCTTTAGCACTTCATGCTTAGTCAGGGTGTGCTGTGTTTCTATGTTGTCTAGCACTGACACAATCTGCCCAGGAGTTATTTCAAACTATAACTGTACTGTATGAAAATATCAAGGTTGCAGTGATACTGTGATATTTGGCTGTTTGACAAGACTACCTATTTTTCCCATGTCAGCGGTTAGTCAAGACATGTAGGAGGTTAGATAATAGTGCGCAGGGGCTCGACCACTGCTGAGAGACTTTGGGGGGAAAGGAGGGAGAGCTGCCTGTCGACTCAATGCGGAAACTGTGTCCTCCACCCTGCAGCCCTGATTCTGAGAGTTGGGAGGACGCACATTTGGGAAATTAATAGTGGAGGGAGTGGGAGTAGGAAAAGGGAGTGTGTGTGTCCCTCTGCGCCAAAGTTGTGGTGCAACATTTCAAGCGTCCATGTGTAATGCCTTAACAAGCACGTGTGAGAGCATATGTGCATAAGACTCTTTTGTTTGGCAGGTGGAAGGGGGAGTTGGCACATAAACGTTGTTTTTGGGTGACCTGGAACACTGGAGTCTATTTTTACCATGTAGTTTGTGTTTACTCAACCTCCACAAGTGTTTCCTCAAGAAGAATTAGCAGCCCCACCATTTATCAACTTCCACCCTCGCCTATCTACGCACCCATCACACCCTTTAGGTCAAACCTAATTGAGCTGCCTTGATAAAAGTCATACCTATCACATTGACACAGCACAGCTACTGGAGTCGAACAGCTGAGCGGAGAATTTGGAGATCAGCGGGGTCCGCATAGTTTGGGTTAGATGTGTCATGACAAGCAGCCCTAGCGTGTTCTTGATGCATGAACATAAATATAATATGGATGTACAAATGGATGTTAAATCAACATTTGTGTGCAATGTGTGCATGTTCAAACATGTATACATGCATACAGGGTCTTTGAGGAACATCAAATGACACAGGTATTTGAAACCACAGTGAAGGACAGGTGAGGAATTCAATATCCCTTCTTCCTGCCTTCACTCACTTGACCCCCTCCGTCTCCTTCCTCTAGTCTCTCAAGAACTGCTTTACTGTCCTTGGCTGCTGTCAGTATCATGCAGAAAAATGAAAACAGCCACATGGACTCTGTTGCCCTCGGGGTGTGAAAGGCCATGGAGATAAAAGACACTTTACTGTGACTGAGAGCTAATCTAAATACTGTTTTTAGAAACTCTTAACTTGTCAGGGTCATAAAGTGAAGAGCTGTGTCTGAATCTGTCCATCCCTACTCCTGATCTGGATGCAAAATTTTCAAGGAGATCTACTCAAAGAGTCAAAATACAAATACATGAGTTTTGTATACAATATCCAGCCTGAGTTTTGTGCATTAGAGTATAGTTTTATTTAAGAACACTCTGGGCAGTTCAGACGCTCAACAGGAAATATGTTTAAATTATGATTACATTTTTCCATGATACTCAGTAGGATATGAATGACACTGTTGGAGAGGTTGGTGCACACAACACTGCTATGAGATGGGAAACGTTAGCAGGGGGCCTGTTGTGAATTAGTCTCTGTTATGCAGCTACTGTTCTTCACTTTATACTATATAAGAATGATCAAAGACTGTATGTTTCCCTGGGTCAATATGCTGAAATCACCCACCTACAGCTTGTAACCTACTGTAGCCTCCTTGAAACCTACACCCTCAAATTTGTGGGCAAGTCAGATTTCTTGACTTAAGACATTGATATCTCCACAGTGGCTGAATTGACTTTTACCATTCTAACTGCATTTGACTACATATATCGCCCTTATTTTGCAATTTTAACTATGAAGACGCCAATCTCTTTATATCAAGAGACACAGATGCTTGAAACATAGGACCGTGGGATCTTAGGGATAAGCCTCTACAGGCAGCTGTTCAGCAGGTCTTTTATTTTATTATTATTTATTTTAGCATGTTAGCATGCTAACATGTACTAGTGTTAAATACAAAATTCTGATGATGGCTAGATGAAAAGTCAAGGGCTCAAAGTTATCACAATTCATCATGAGGGAGACATAAATGTGTATACCAAATTTTAAGGCAATCAATCTGATAGTTGTTGAGATATTTCAGTCTGGACCAAAGCGGAGCAGCAGCTGACAGACAGACATTGCCATCCAGAGAGCTATACCGCTAGCGTGGCAAAGAAATATTGTTCTCCAGAGCACTTTGTCTCCGTGTATGTAGGACAAATCTTCAAACATTCCCAACAACAAGAGCAAACTTCATTAGCTTTCCACTGTTCAATATTCTCAAAGTTTCAGTACCTAGTGGTTATGGACATCAACATAAAACAAGGCAAGGCCTAAAGCCCCTTGTTACCCTAACTTTAAGAGTGTGTTTCTTCCTTTCCTATCTCATTACTCTCATACTGAAAAACAGGCCATTTTTACAGCAGTCATTTTGACTTATCATAGAAAAGTAAAGATGTTACTAACCACATTTAAAAACTTGTTCCATTCAAGTGTCCCAGTCAGTGACAGAGACAGTGAACCAGCATGCACAATACCAGGACCCTGAAACTGAAGCAGCTAAATGGAATTCAGTCAGCGTTATTGTTATTATTTACCCCTGTGCTTTTCCAACTGATATGTCAAAATAACTTAGACAAAAAAGGCATATTATTGGCAAAGACTTATGACATACAGTGGAGGAAGTGAAGGTTTATTGTGTGTGTGTGCATATAAAGATCATGTGATCAAGATTTACATTCAAAATTGAATATTACTCCACCAGTGGCTTTATTATTACAAACACATGCTGTGCACACACATATTTTGTAAACCCACACAACGTAATCTTAAATTCCAGTACAGATCCCAGAGGTTTTAAGAATACCACAGTCAGTGTTTAATTTAGAGAAGTGTGATGCACAAGACATCAACAATTGTCTCATTTGTTGTAATGGTGCATGTTCTCTCAGTATAAGCATCTAATGGTTAATGTGAAGTGTTCGAACAAGTAGATACAGAGCATTTAGATGAAGTGAGAGGGAAAACACATTTTTCAAACTTAAAGCTACTTATGGGGACATTTAAGGGAAAACTGAGGATTTAAGAGGTTAAAAGAGAAATAGAGGAAGAAAGAGGGGTTTACATACCATAAATTGCAGTTCTCTTTGTATGTTTGCCCTGTAAAGAACTTATTTCCATTTCGTTCGCAGGTGCCTGAGAGGAGACAAAGAGGGGAAACTTCATATATCTGGGTTTGATGTGGCTAAACAGCACAGATCCTACCGCTAATCTCACAGAAAGCCACACACAGCCTCAAATACAGAGACAGAGATGTAGACTTACATATACAGCACTCACACTTAATATAATATAATTACACTGGCCAAAGTCCTCCACTTCAAAACGACAATAAAAAGTGTTAACATTAACTCCCCCAGTGTGTGGGTGTGTGTGAGTGTGCACACAGAATATGTGAGGTCTAAGGAGCTCTGAGCTCCAGTAATCCAGTGTAGGAATGTGGCGTTAGCTTCTTTCCTGCCTTCCCAGGCTTCCTGGGCCCTCGTCATGCTTTAACCAGCTTACACTCCACTTCGCCACCTCTAGAGAGACTGAGGGAAAGGGCCACAAAAGTAGAGCTCGTCCATTACATCCATAATTAAATACCAAAACATTTGTGAGACGCAATGGTGAGTTAAAGTCCACTCAGCATTGTCACAAAGCACAAACATTATTTAGCAGTGACACAGCATTAGCATTCCTTTTGAAGGAAATTGACCCATTACACTTTTTTGAAGTTTGAACTCTGCTTACTTACAGATTGCAAAAACTATATTGGCTTGGTGACAGATTCACAATGAGGTTAATCATCCGATTTACAGTGAAAGGTGCTGTCAGTGTGAATTTCATAAGGAATTTAGGGCATGAGCTGGCTGAGAATTTACAGTGTGAGTGGGTTTTCTGGCCTCTGGTGTGAGGCCCAGACCTGATTGTGTGATTTACGACTGAGGCCCTCTGATACCCATCTTATCCCTCACAGCTGTCTCACAACTCAGTTACTGCAGAGCTGCAGAGTGTGATACGTTACACATTGACAGAGAAGGGGGGAATTATTTTGATCTGATATGTGTATGTGATTTCATGTAACAGGTTTACGTGATACTTTCAATATAGCATGATAAGTGAATCAATAAGCAAATTATACACTGACTGTAACATAATTCGAAAAAGTCCAGTTGAATAAAGCATTGAATATTGAGTTATGGACTAAAACAATCGGTGACTGCAGGGTAGAGATAAGAAAAAGGACCTATTAATCTGTCCCCTTCTTCATTTTAAAGCACACAGCTTTCCTCCAGGCTGCGTGTCTGTGTGGTCGAATGAGTGTGTGTCCATGCTCTTAAATATGTATTAGTGTTTGTTTTGCACCTCATGATCCCCCTACCTTGTCGCCCAAGGAACACATACCTGCACCAACCCCTCTGCCTCCCATCATGCACCCATTGTCTGTCTCCCCTTCCCTTCACATAACCCACATTCTTTCTCCTGACCTCCATTCATCCCTCCATCCACCCCTCCTAGTAATTCATGTTCAGGTGTCATGCTGCTGTCTCTGGGTTTCTGTGCTGCTCTCAGACTGAGCTTGACTAATTAAGACAGGTCCGCACACACTCAGACTGTAAAACTCACTGATGCAAACCCAAACACATTTACACATTCGCTTGTCCACCCTTACTTACCAATGAAAGGTGGCTCTATGCCTAGACAATGACCCCAGAAGTCAGGGCAGCAATCAGAGACGGTGCGGTTGCAGAACAGGTCGCAGTAGCAGATGGTGTCCAGGTAGGGAACCGTGCACAGGTCGTCTCTGCCGGGGCAGCAGCCTCCTCTCCTCTGGCAGTAGGAGCCAAATGGGTCCCTGATGCCGCCAATATGGAGCGGATTAGCAAGCTCCCGTTTGGTCCTTCTGGACAGGATTCTGTCTGCAGTGCTCTCTCGCACCACCAGAAGCAGCAACGCCACAGTCAACAGGAAGAGCTTCATGATGAATCTGCATAAAGGAGGGGGACAGGAAATAGGGTATAAGATGTTTTGGTAAAGGTAATACCATATCATACATGCCCTTCTATAATCCTTATTCTTGCAATGGACACTTATATGATGAAGTGGAAAAATTATTGTGAAAGTTGGCCTGCTTTTCCCCCAAGAAAAGACGCACTCCAAATGCTTCACATTCCACAGGTAGAGAGGTGAAGAGTTTACACTGTGAGCATAATTGGGAGTATGACTGCTGGCAACACACTATCCACCTCCCACTGTGTAATTCACATGCACAGTGACGCATGTACACTCAGTAGAACACACACTCAAAATACTTTTTGACAAGATACATTTTTTGGCATTTCTGCTTTATTGTGATAGTGATAGCTGTAGAGAGACAGGAAAGCCAGGGGACAAAGAGGGGAGGGATCATCTGATTACTTTTTCCAACTTTCCCTTCAATCACCCGAGACAAACAGCAGCTAAATAGGAAAATACTCTCAGCAAGAAAGTGATGGAAAACAAGTCTGCAATGACAGAAACACAGAGGTCTTTAATGTGTTCAAATGGTGTATGATGGGGTCACGTCAGGTCTCAGGGTGAAAGGTTCTTTAGCTACTTTTTATTTACTCTCAGCCCTTCATTCGACCCCACTGATTAGACTGAATATGTATGTGATTCCCACAATTTACTATACCTTTTGTTTTTGCTGGTATTTAGTCCTTCTTGTACGGTTTTTATTTCCACTAATGCAGCACTGCTTGCATTGCAGTGACATTTAAATCCAGCTGCCCTATAATCACCCTGTAATTAAATATTTTACTAAGTGGGATCTGCCAGTGCAGTTACTAGAGAAGTAGTGAGAGATGACTGAGGGGGAATTATCATCTGACATTAGTATGCTATCTCAGTCATGGAAATAAAGTGATGTCCTGCTGTCAAAGCTAATCTGTCACACTTGAGGAAATTGTCTGGGTTAGCAGACGCAGCCCACATCCAGTATTAATGGACCTCAGAGACAATACAGTTTATCTAAATGCCATGCTAGGGCATGGTAACGGGGCAGGCAGAGGGAAACAATAAACATACAGTACACAGTCACAGAAACTAATATGATCACAAAATCTCACAAAAAGTATTTTAGAACAAGATATGTGGGTACAATGAAGGAAAATCAGCACTTTGAGTGATTTCAGACTGCTATTAAGAGAACCTTCCACCATTTGTGACTGTCATGTGATAAATTGTGACGGCGTCAGTGATACAGTTCTTCCATTGGTTTTAACGGTCACAATATTTATTCTCTAGTATGGGTATATGCACATGTAACACCTTCAATGACCAGGCTTAGTGTGTGTGTGATCAAACAATCCACAGCGCCCACTCTTAGTCTTAACAAAAGGTCAAACATTCATCCATGTGCGTGGTTGTTAGTGTGGATATGTGTGTATTGGTCTCAGGTTGCTGGATGGGTGAGCCTGTGTGACCGGACAAAGACAAGGGGGTGGCCCGCTGCTTACATAAATAACAACATTAATCAACCAATCAGATCTCAGAGCACAATGGACACTTTGCACATAAAGCGGGGCTCCGGAAAAGACCTTTGCTGGGTTGTTTTCTGCATGACTGTGCCTTTAGTTGAAACACACACGCACCCCCACACACACACGAGCATATGGCAGCATAGGATGGGCAGGGCTCCTCCTTTACACAAGCGTTTTGTTGTGGCAGACTCTGAGCAGCAGTGCAATAAAACACCCACCAGTCTGCTCAACGAGCTGCAGAGACCTTCAGGTCAAACTGGCAGCGTAAAAAAAACACAAGTGCTGATCATAATGTTGGCGGCTGACAGTACCTTCATCAATAACTTCCCTCTACAGAGTGATTATATATTATTGATTATTTTAGCTGAGGAGTCCTTCTTCTAAGCAAAACTAACCTGTAAAACTCAATATTTCAAACATATCAAAATAAGGTAAATAAGTGTGTGATGCCAAGCAATAGTTAGTAGAGCTTTCAATACATAGCTCCTTTTAGTCTATTGAAACAATTGTTTTACAGTGTCACAGAAGCTGCCATATGGCCCATCAGGGCTGCTCCAGGCAGCTGTAACCAAGCTACTGATCCCACACTGCAGCCACAGGACAGATATGAATCCTTAGCAAACCCCCCCCCCACACACACACACAGACACAGATAAAATGCACATAATACACATAGTAGAAGTAGAGAAACTGCAATATCCCTGTCTCAGCTGGACCTTCATCACAGCTTCAGGACCACGTCTTACCTCTAGTGGCATCTAGTCATGTATTTAGTGTTGATTTTATTTGCCCTGGTTTGGATATATTTATCTCAAGAAGATTTAATTCAACAGCAGCCCCTCTAGTCCAGGTTAGTCTTGATAATGATCAGACCTCAATTTTACTGAATAAATTGTCTCTATAAAACTTGTAACAGGATGTTTAACATTTTAAATGTAATTATCAATGCTGTGGGTATCAGAAATACAAATGTGTTCATCTCACCATTGTGTTGGGGTGGAGGCAGAAATACCAGACAGATATCTGAAAACCTTGACAACTAAAAACCAACACTGTCTGCACACGTACTAAGGTAAGGTTAGTTATTTTGTCATTTGGGTGAACAAAACCTTTATGCATGTCCTCTGGCCCCAGTCTTTCACTTTCCTTCCCATAGCTGAACTTTGAGATATCACTGCACCACCCTCCAGATAATTCAGGCATTGTGGCTCAGTATATCTGTATATAAGCCCTTTCTGCTCCATTTCCCTCTGTGTCACACCGTCCTTGACGATTACCTGTCCAGCTCTATTTTTAAAACACCCACCAGGTCAAGGTAGTGGAGAACAAAGACCATTTATAATACCATACAGGTGTCTAATGAGGTCTGCACCACAACAGGTGAGTGATGGGATAACTGGTCTTGATATATTTTCAGTGTCAGAGGAGCAGCCACAAACTCAGTGACCGCTTGAAAAAAAAAAAAACTCACCAGTCTCCCACTCAGATTCTTGAACCTATTAATAACATCTTGAATATTGTGTCCTACAATCCCACACCCAGAAGGCAAATATGCCATAACAATAGTCTTGACTAACTTCAGCTCTGTGCCTTTGGCTAAATAAAGCAGAGGAATTAGTTCTAATCTCAGGGGGGAAATGATGATAAGCAAACATACAAATCAAAAGAGCTTAAAAGTTTCCATAAATCAGAGATATTTTGAGTAACATGAGATCAGCATAAACCACTCTGTGCCGTTCAGCCTGCACCTGCCTAGAGTCTGGCATAAAAGAGGGCTGCTGTTGAAAAGTGAAAAAAGAAAAACCCTGTTATTGTTACCTTGAGTGGCGAGAGAATTCCTGGTTTTGTAATCCGACAGAGAAACCGCGGAGCTTTGCTGATGTGTTGCTCAGGAAGTCATTCACAGGTAGAGAAGGTTTGGGTAAAAGGTCAGTCCCTCTTTCCTCTGTTCCTCACTCTCACAGGTTCTGCTCTGTCAGACTCTGTCTTCTCTATATACAAGGGTTAACCACTCCCCCCTCCCCCCTCCCTCTCTGCCCTGTCCCGTGTCGCCTGATTCACGGCCTCCTGCTCAAGTCTGTGCTCTCTCTCCCTCCCTCTCTCTCTTTCACATACACACACACACACCTCTTTCCCTGTGACTCCCACAGGTTTGCTATCTCTTCATGCCGTTCCTCTTCTAACCAGACTGGAACCCCCGATCTGAAAGGGAAATGGTTTGCACTCAGACACATCTATATTCTTCTATATTTCTTTCCACTGTCACTTTCACCAGCAGCAGCAACACCAGCGGTTTCCTCAGGTTCAAATCTGCTTGTCCCTGTGTGGTAGACACACAGTGGTGAGCACTGATGACCACATGTCCACCATCTAGTGGTCATGGGTTGCATAACTTCACCTCAGGCAGCCAGGAAATTATGGGATAGCTGGGTGGAATACCTCCCAGCTTCTAGAAACTTACAAACTAGCCTCTGGAGGTGACGTTTTGGCAGGCCAAATACTCTAAATGTACAAAATGTTTTCTTTCTGCTCAATCCACGTGTCAGTTGCCTTGAATAGTTTACATCATTTGCCTCTTTTTTGTTACATCTCCTCCTTTCCAACCTGAATAGATTCAGTTCAGGAAATCAATAAAAGATTACGTTTTTTTAAATGGATTTAGGATACCAAGTCAGTGAACTTCAAGGCTTTTTGCAATTTAGTATCCATGAATTAAATAATTAACCATCTCGTGTATATTGAGTCAGTCTTCTGATAACATGGCTACTTTTATATTTGATGCAACATTCAATACACAAAGACAAAATGTTAGCAATTTCCCCTATTATTTCTCAGCTTGTATGATTTGTTTGTTTTTTTATTACTTTTTCTGGATAAGAATCTAAATGGATATTTAGGAGACTGACATGCTGGTCCCAAAAGACTTACAGAAAATGTGTCCTAAGTCTACCATGCCCTCCATGATTCACCATTGATCTGTATCAGCCAATTCTCATGACAAGTGACCTAATGGTTTCCAAATTCCCAGATCAGAAAAGAAAGAAATTCTGAAATTAAGGCAAATAAATAAATTTCAATCAGACAGTTTCAGATAAACAATATAACATTTTTCAGTCCATCATGGCTTCTCAAATCCACTGGAAAGAAGTCTTTAGGTGGCGGTGTTGAGTTGACTTCTCACCACAGTCTGCTGTTTTTGATGTGATAAAAATAGATGAAATGCTATAACACCAGCTCAAACTTTGATTCTAATATGTTGGCAATTATTTGGACATCTAAAATGTTGGTAAAATCAAAGAAATAATCCTCGACAGTTCTGCTAATGTTAACAGAGGCCCCACCGCAAAGAATGTTTAACTAGAAAGCATTCTGAAACAGATTCCTCTGCTCATTCTTGAAATACAGCATACTGCTATACTGTATATACTCACATACTACTAACAGGCAAACAACACAATTAAGGCCACATACTGCACACTGGTACTGGCTATGGCAAATGCAGTATCATCTCCCTTTTTGCAATTCTACCAGGTTTCTAAAAGACATATGGCTTTTTGGCAAAAAATGTGAAATACTGCTTGAACATTCAAGCTGTCAAGAAGTGCACACACAGGAGGTGACTTATCCATCATTTTACAGGTAAAGATAAACTTTCTGATTTTGGAGGGATTAACTGAATATATTATGAAATAAGATGGGTAGCCATTAGTATACAATAGAGTAATGCAGCATTTTGAAATAAGAAGTCCGTCTTGTAAAATAGTATGGGGTACACTTGGATGTGAGACAAAAGTGGCCTTTACAGAGTTCCTTATGCAATAACGTTCCGTAAAAACCGATTGTGATGTTAAGTTGATGCTTGGTATGTTCCCTAAAAGCCTGATTGGAGCATCCCTACACATGAACACGCCTGAGTCTTTTGTCCAGCCTGAGTTAATAATCTGCCAGATTGAAAACAGTGTCTACATGACAGAAATGAAAAGCTCTCAGACAGTTTCTGTCAGTAATGTGAGTAAAGATGAGACAGTTTTCGCTTTTCATACACTATAATTATGGGTTTTACACCTCTTACACAACCCCATACCAACTGAGGAGAGGTGCTCTAAGCTATGTTTACAGTGTTTTATTGTATCTCAATCATTATTGCAGGTTTTACTGCACATATTGTTTACCTTCCAGGGAAGATTGGTTCAGTTGCACTAACATGTTACTGGCAGCAAATGAGTCATGTTGAAGAGTATGGCTGTGATGCTTTATTGACGGTAAACGCACAAGTGGTTGATTGTAGCCATCTGTAGGAGAAGGTGTGTCTGTGTGTGTGTGTGTGGGGGGGGGGGGTGTCCCTCGTATAAGCCCTAACCGACCCCTGAATCAGAAGAGGAAGTCACCAGACCAGAAGTCACCATCAGTGTGTGATTCATTTCCAATTCATAAGTGAAGACAAGGAGAGTGAATCACCTTGGATGGCTTTTAGAAATATGTTTCACAAGATCTGTAGGCGGTGTGGTAAGACTATGGGTGTACATTTGATATGTACACCCACGTAGGCTTGACATGGCCTGCAGTGACTCAGGCCTTAACGAGCCCTCCAGATGTTTAACCATGACACTTAATTCTTCAGGGCAGCAGCAGAAATAAAGGAACTAGATATCAGATCAGCAGTGCTTCTGTTTGTGAGGTCATTTTCCCGAAAATAGACAGAACTGTGGAGGCTGATGATACAAATGGAAACAATCGAGCGTATACATTCCCTGTATAGGGAAAAGCAACACATACACAGACTTACAAGAACACAAAAAGACAGTTATGTGCACTTATAAATGTGTAGACATTTGAAATCTATAGGCTTTAGATGTGTTTAATAAGGAAACTTCAGGAAAAAGAGTCTAGCATTGAGATTGGACTTGACAGACACTTGGCGTGGGTTAGACACTCACACACATTCATCCTGAGGAACAATCCCTCTCTTTCTCCCAATATCCATGTCCATCTCTCTGGTGCATTTCCTGTTCCTGGAACATGCAGGGCGAGTGCAGCTGATAGTAAACAAGAATGGGCGTGCACACAGGGCCGGAGTGCAGAGTGCATCACCAATCTTTCTAAATGTTTTTGAGGCAGTCAGCAACAGGTGCAGGTGAAAAACAACCATATGTTGATATGTTGATGACAAGCACAGACATTTGGAAGAATATCAGAATTTCATTGTACTGTTTGTTCTCTCTTTTCTGCAGCTGGAGTTATGGCACTTGTTTTTGAGAGCAGTTGATGTACTTTTGTTTGAAGGCTACATGCCTCAAACAAAATAACCCTTACACCAACAACTTAATAGAGTGGAATATGAGATACAGCTTTACTGCTTCCCTTTCTCTCGATTATCCTCTTGTTCAGATCAGTTTCAGGCTCAAAATTCCTTCTCATGTTGACTAAAACAGGTCCCAATCCTGTGGAGGGATCTACATTTGCTTTTGTTCTGCATATCTCCAAGACAAAACACCTGTCCCACAGTCAGTGTAGCAAGGACAAGGATGGTAAAAGGAACCCCCTTTTTTTCACATGATTAAATGGATGTGAAAATCCAAAAGACCCAGAAGTGAGCAGATTTACTTTCTCTCTGTTTCTGCTTTTGTTATACCCCAAAAACCAACTGTATCCAGAAAATTACATTTATATGCTACTAATTTATTTGTTTTTCCGAATATGTTTTGAGGAAAATTAAGCTGCTACCTGGATCACAGTATCTTCAGTGGCAACAATTCGTTTTGTTTTTGAAGCGAAGAAAGAGCCTTGTTTTTGTACCAGGTGGATTAGGGGTTTATGAAGCAGGGTTTGCATCCTGAGAGCTGTGTGTGTTCATGTTTAGACAACAAATGCACTTTGGTTAAGGTTATGGGAAGATAGTGGTTTTGGTTAATATGTTATTTAAGTCAACATGTCATGTTTTGTGTTTCAAGTAATTTTCGACTTTGTCAGTATTTAACCAAGACCATGATCTTTCTCTAAAGTTAACCGAGTGCTGTGAGTGCATGAAAAATGCAAATCATGCTTAGTTGTATTCACATAGTAGGGGAAACAAATGAAATATGTTGTCCCTGAACGCTTTTTCAGATATGTGCAGGATGAACATTTTGTATCTTGGCAGATACGTTCATTAAAACCTTTTCCGTTTTATGTTTATAGGAAATGTAAACATACAGTCTTTGCTGTTGCAAATTGCTAATATATAAATGTAATTTCTAGGAAACACTGTTGCAAAAAACAGTAAGTATTGTCTATATTATATAATTTTGCATATACAACTATACAAAGCCCTTTTCCACAGTTACCATCAATGTCAAACACATTCATGGTCATGAGATGAAAAAATTGATTGCTCAGCATGTACTGCAGGATGTGAATTGCTGCAAAGGTCAGTCTGTCTGTCACCTCTGCCTCCCTAACATGTTTGTGCGTCTGTCATGTCAGATTCATATTGATTGCGACATCACCGACTTGCAGATTTATTATTGCTGACTGAGAAGTGACCAATTCTGAATCATTCAGTTGTAGGAAAAACTGAATTGCTAAAAATCTCTGAACTTCATTCATGTCAGCAAAAAGTTCTGCTTAATAAGATTCATGAATTAAAAGCTCAACAGATGCTGCAAGCACTGTAAAAAACATCTAGTGGAATTTCAGTGAGTTTACAGCATCTGCTACTTCAAGTTCATCATGTTGTAAATAGAGCTGTTTCTGAAGCTGTGTCTGATTCTGATTCTAAAATGTTTCTTTTATGCTAACTCACATCCAGGGTTCAAAAAACGGAGGACCTGAGCTCCCCAGAAAGCCTCATTTGAGAAATCTAGGGGAGCTCTAAAATATTGTAATTTTTGATGCCACTGTCTTTAGCTGTATAAATATATATTCTCCTGTATTTATAGGTTCCTAAAAAAAATAATAGGCCAATAATAACGCACTTGTCAACGTTCATGTTTATTCGGGCATAACAATTTCCTATAATTTGTGTCAAACAAACACAATGCTGTATGTTCCTGCTGTGGCCATCCATGCGTGGGAGCACATGTTCATAATTGTTATGGCATGTAACTTAGGTCTGGTCTGTTTAACAAATTAAAGCAAAACATTTGCCTGTCCACTATGCGTTGGCATTTTTATCACTGGCTTCTTTATCACTAGTCAGATCTGGAACCCTCAAAAAAGCCTCCACCCACTATAAATCCATTCAGAAAGATCCTCGCTTAATTTTATTACTTTAAATTAAACTTCACAACATCTTCAATGCCAAAGATTACACATAATGGAACAGAGTTAGTTCCTCAAGGTGTCTCTTAAGTAAAGACCTCCAACATTTTGTTGCCACAAGTATTGTATATTCCAAGTAGAAGTTACTGTATGTGGCATGCAGAGGCTTGTTGCTTGATTCTTTTGTATTTTTTCAGCTGCACATAATACACCTCTGGTGTGTGAGAGGTGTGTCTATGCAAGTCATATGCTAAAATATTACAGATTGGTTGTACAAACTGTGTTGAAGTCACCAGATTTTATGTAACAACAACAAAAATAAACTAAAATAAAATAACTCATTTGGGTGAAAGATTGTTTGACTTCCAAAGGAAGGAAATGTAACATTGGACAGTGAAGGACACACTTGAATAAGGATCTGGCCAGATTTGAGATGTGTGTGTCTGCTGGGAGAAGAGAGGAAAAGCACCTCATAGATTCTCCCTCTCACACACACCCTCTCCCTCGCCCATGATGTCATCTCTTCCCTTTAAACAAAAAGACAAGAGGAGGCATCAGGTGGTGCGTCATCCCTCCTCTCCTCCCCCAACCACCCAGGCCCTCCTCCATCCATCCATTCCTCCATCCCCACAGGGACTGACCCAGCTGTGGTGGTCTTAACACACTCGCTCAATACCTGTCACCCACCCCTGCACTCATCCATTCACTGA
The DNA here is from genome assembly GCA_011952105.1 of Coreoperca whiteheadi. NCBI lineage: Eukaryota > Metazoa > Chordata > Actinopteri > Centrarchiformes > Sinipercidae > Coreoperca > Coreoperca whiteheadi. The sequence continues at coordinate 13,942,643 of CM022477.1, forward strand.
AGGTACTCATCGCTCCTAATGGACCATAATACATTCAATGTTCTATGGACCTCTATAAAGGCCTTTTCACACCAGCCTTTAAAACAGCTAAATTTTGCGGGCAAAATCAATTCATTTCAATAGAATCACTAACATCTGTGGACCTGCTTGCAGGTGTAAAGTAAATCTGCACAATTTTTTTATTTCAATTTCAACTTGATTCGCAAGTGAACCAATAAAAAAGCCATCTTGACAGTGCTGACCTTTGAGGGTACAGAGAGCAAAGTGGACGAAGCTAATGTAGCTTTATAGTAATGTAGCTACATCCGCTTTGATTTAATCCTCCCCTGTCGGAGTATAAATGGCTACAAAAACCCAGGAACGGTTTGCAGACAGATAAGAGACAGGAGTTGATGGTTAAAACGGCTTTTGAATAAACTGTGTGAACGTTTTGTCCCATTAGTAACCTAGCTAACGAGCTTGCTAACTGACAGTTAATCCTTGGTGTCCGAAATCACTCACTCATTCACTACTCCCTATATAATATACATTCAATAGTTCACTTTATTACTGTACTACATTACTAGTATAAATAGTGTCACACTTTTTGCATCTTTCAAATGCGACACATCTCATTATGGGATTGTTAGCAGAAAATAGTGTAGGGCCTACATACCACAGATACTACATTCCATTGTGGTCATTTTTAAGGAAAGTGGGCTACAGTATGATGTATAAATGGCAGAATTTGCACACTCAAATAAAATGGTGGAGAGTAAATATAGTGCACTATATAATAAATTGGGAGTGATTTGGGACCATGCCTTTGGTAACACACAGTTAGCAAGCTAGCTAGGGGAGCTTTTTCCCCGTCTTCAATAACTCTCTATTATCAAATGAAACGATATACAGTCCTGAACACAAAATACGAAGAGAAAATAGAAAGAAACTCCGAGAGCTGTTGTGACTGACTACCGCTAGCATGTCCTTGGCTTGCTAGTGAGTTAGCTGGTGCAGTAGTTCACCAACCAGCCCTGCGAGTGGTCCTTCATCAAGCCTCTAGCAGTGCCTGTTTCAAAGACAGACAGATTTCACTGTGCCACTGTGACTGGGCCTTTCCGCTATCTGGGTGTACTTTTGTGCAAAAGCATTCATGGTACCATGAAATCAAAAATTCACAAAGAACGCAAAATGCTATTCACCATTCATGACGACAAAAGAGTTCAAGTATGTTGACATCGCATGTTAGTGTCTAAAAGTAAAAAGAGTCACTTTATATATGTACACTTTGTATTAGAAATTCTGTCAAGTAATTATTGGCATGACTCATTACAGCATGACTCTTCGGCTACACAGCTTGATTTCTTCAAAAGTATCTTTTCCACAAATAAAGTGGAAATAGGTTTGGCCCTAAGGAAGGGTTTTGTTTTATTTGGAGCAGACTGGAGTTCAGAGGGCCAGTGGTGAGGCTCAGGGGACACAGCATCAGCAGCGCTCCTCACCTCTCCTGTGATTATCATCTGTCTATCCTGTCCAACTCGCACAACATGTTACATAAGCCACCCACTGATCTCCACAGGGGTGACTTCAAGACTGAAGAAACATCTCGTGGCTTGGAACATCTTGGTTTCTTTGTTTATGCTGGTAAATTAAGATTTTTAAAGGGCTTGCTAAGTGTTATTAAATATTATACATTCTTTGGTAATTTGATCTCTTTGCTTGCTCCCTCCACTTCTTTCTCCCCATCCTCTCTCAGTTCAGCAAATTGTTTGCAATTTACTTTCAGTTTGTGTTCAGACACAATGGGACAGCTGAGGATCTCATACACCTTGTTGTTTGTCAGTGTCACAGAAGCAAGACTGTCTACAACAGGCTGGCAAAGACTTGAGATTCCTCAACGCCTGCGGAACATCGAGTATCATGTTCTATGACGGGCAGTTGTACACGGGCCATTACCATGGAGACCAGGACAGAAACGGGATAAACAGAAATGTCGAGAAGCAGGACGAGGAGAGTGTTTGGGTTGTCTCACAAATGTCAAGAGGGCGAGCGAGTCATCAACTTGGAGCCAAAACGATATAAATGGAAAATGTTGCTAATGTGAAATGCACTTAATGTAAAATGCAGTTGCGTCACATGTTTTGAAATGGAATCTATTAACAGTCTCATGTTAACAAACTAGAGCACTTTATCATCCATTCCTGCTTCTCTCTTTATCCGTGACCAGTCATATTACTTTCACTCAGCAGATGCTTTTGTCCAAAGGGACTTTTCCCATGCATACACACTTTCAAAGCGTTCATTATTTGGAACAATTTGGGGTTCAGTGTTTTTGCTCAAGGACACGTTGACATATGTACTTTGACAAATCAGCAACCTACACAATTAATGGACAATTTCTGTCCCCTCTTTGGTCACCAAACACAACAAAAATTCACTTTACTCACATACAGTGGATGTTTGGACTCTTTTGCTCTTTTCATTTTTAAAATTATATATTATTTACATATTTTTTATTATAAAATGTTATTCTTAACTTGCACTATTTGTTTATTTTTATTTTCTCTTTCTGTGTTTTTTGTGACCGTAATCCACCAAAATACCAAGGCAAATTCCGTTTATGTGAAAACCTACTTGGCAATAAACCCGATTGTGGTTCCGATTCTGAGAAAATAGCTGGGGAGGGGGGTTAACAAGGGAAAATAAAAGAAGAGAGTGTGCTCAGAGGAAGACATAACAAGGTAGCTCTAATTTCAGATGTTCCCGTTATCTCGTTTCATCTGCTTCCTGTATTTGCGCACATGCACACACTACAGCAATGGTTCTCATCCTGGGGGTTCGGAACCCCCTACGAGGTCCTAACAATAAATCTGAGGGGTCACCAGATTACAGGGAAGACAGAAACAATACATACGTCACACAAAATTCTGCTTATTTTTTCTGACTTTTCTCAAAAAAATGAAATCTTGGATATATCATCCCACTAAAAATCCTTCAAATGTAACAATATGAGAAGCAAGAATCACTGTTTTTTAACTGCTCACAACTCATGTCCAAACTGTGGCCATAACACCATAACATGTAATGGGGATTGGAATTTGCTTTTTTTTAAATGTTCACAAGCCATATAAGGTATTTATTCTCAAATCAAATCGAATCAAATAATAATACCTATATGTATAGTATATATTGAGATATAGTATGTGTAGTGTACATTGTCCCTGTTAATTAAACAATATAAAAAAAATACAACACAAAATAAAACTGTAAAACAATGAATACAAAAACAAAAAAGGTTAAAAACAGTTACCATTTAAGAAACGCGCTATGAAAACCACGCATCTCCAAAACTTTTCAAAAACAGCCCTGTTTTTAGCTTTGTCATAATACATCTGTCAATAAATGGTTTCATGATTTTCGAAATGGTTTATATATTTTAAGACCCATAACCCATTTAGCCTTCAAATTGAAATAAATGGTTTATGTACTGTACAGTAACGTGTATGCAAACTTTTTCAAATATTCTCTCATCGTGTAAAAGCAAATACTTTGATTGTAAGGGTTGTCATTGCCAAGTGAAACACAAACACAAAGATGCCTACCTTGAATTACCAGAGAAAAACCAGAAATTGAATGTGTTTGGGTCTAGTGCTTAGTTTTGACATGATCCCCTCTACAGCATCACAATGTGCCATACAAACACAGGAGCAGAGCGCAGAGTGACTGAGAATAACCAAACTTCCTTTGGGACTGAACGCCCGTACTGCCTGACCCTGAAGAGAATAAAAAGAGCTCAGTAACAAAGTTCACTCTCACCATGACATCATTAGGAAAGGTTTCAGATACTGATTCATTCATTATCAAAATACTAATACAGCAGGATTTTCCCCCTGTTCTCCAAGTCTGGGCGCAACCCTTTCCCTTGGTTCCTCTTCCTCAACAGCAGTGGCATATCATCAGACAGGAAAATGGCATTTTCCTTGCGCGTTATTGTCTTCATCTTAACTAATACTGAAACATTTCTGTGACAAATGGTCACTTTTTTATCTGGAGCGGTGTAGAAGGAAAGAACGCCTCGGAGGATTTTTTATGCTTTGAGAAAGTTAAGAAATGACTTGCACAAAGGTGGCTGAAATTTAAGAAGAACTAAGAGGATGAGGCGGGAAGATAAAGGGAAGAAACCGAAACAAAGACTAAATGTTGACCCCATGAAGATGATGACAGTGGTGAAGATGATGACATGGCTTGAAGAGGTCCTCCTGGGGGCCTCTCTGGGTGGGGATGTTACGAACTGAAGCCACATTAAGACTCTTAAATGGTTGAGCAACATTTGGGAATAGCAAACACAGCCTGCATTGATAGCGGCCAGGCCAGATAATGTGAAACATGATCGATTCAGCAGCACTTACCAACCAGGAGTCACCACACTGACACTGAGTGTTGCCACAAGCCTTCTCAACCTGAGAGTTGTTTCACCTATAAATATTGTTATCACGCAGAGAATCTGGCCTTGACTTTCTCTTTTCCGTCTCTCTTTCTGTCTCCCTCTCTTTTCATTATCCCACTCCAGATGCAAACCTCACATCACGTTCATCCTGCAGGGGCACAGGTCAGAGTGGGTAACCATCTGGAAATCAACATAATCTCTGAAAATCAACATATGTAACCACTAATCTCTTGTCCTGGTCTGAGTGGAGCGATGCAGAGATAGGACAAGAGGTTTTAGTCCAGTCACTTACACGAGCAATTTTTCTGACAATAGCAAAACTTGGAGGAATTTGGAGCGAGCCTTTTGCAGCATCAGCAGCTTTGCTCATGAGTTAATGTCCTTTTTCTGCATGTCTCTTTCTTTATTATCATCTCCACGTGGAAACTATCGACCTTTTTTTAAAAGTTTGGGTAATATTATGGCCAGAGAGTTTGATTACGCAGGGGTTTTGTGTGTATCTGAGTATATAAAAATAATAATAAATAAAATGAAAATAAATTAATGAGAATTTAATCAATTATAAATCTGATTGCCTCTTTGTTTGAAAAGCTGATTAAAACTGAAATCACAAGCTCAGGGCCATATCCAGGACTTTAGAAATACTGAGGTCATGGTTTCCCCCAACCAAAACCTTCCCCACTTAAAAACCCTTGGACGAGACACCAAAAAGAAAGTCTGTAAAAGTGTCTAAATATTTGTATTTTTTATTTATTCAATTGAATATTCAATAATATTTTCTGTAAATGTAAATCTCTGTGTAAAGGTTTGATCCTTCTTGACACTCCTAGACATACAATTTTGGGGTGGGGTATTTTTTTCCTCTCTTGTTGTTCTAGTAAAATTTTAATACTGAATCAAAGAAATCCAGGAATGGTCTTGTAATCAGCTCCAAAAGGCTTCCCAGAGTTCTTGAATAAGTATACAGGATATGACTTCAGTGTTATCAAGGGTACTTACAGCCCTACATAACCTTATTCCTTTACCTTTTCCATGCAGAATATATGGATAGAAAGGCTGATCTCTGGGTGTTACACAGCATTTGGAAAATGTTTAATATCTGCTATTGAATCTGTATAACTGGCACGGAAACATCACAGACAGCAATCACCTCCAAACATTCCTGAGCTGTTACATCTTCTCACCTGCGTCGCCTTCCTGCCTGCCAGGATTCAGTTTTGATCCTGATAGATGTAATGAGCAGGAATCAAGCGCAATTGTCACATAGCAATCAGCAGATAGCACACACGAACGCCACTTTTGTTTTAATGGCAATTATGTCAGGTTATACCCTGGCTGTACAGTGTCAAAACATCAATTTGGCACAATTTTCTCTCTCCTTCAATCACGTCTTTGGGCTGAAACAGCTGGATTTGACCCCATCTGTGGCCCATCATACATCCTCTGCATTAGGCTTGTCACCGAGACACACTTATCCCAGGCTGTCTGTTTTCATTATGACAATATTCAGTTTAAATACAGTTTAGTTTATTTCTCCAGTTATGATCAGTGTGTTGATGATGGTCTAATAATACAATGGTTATTAGTCTTACATCATAATATAGTTCATGATAATAGTCTTGTCAGGCAGAAGGGAGACAGTAGATTTCAACATCTGCAACCTGCAATCTTAACCAATTTAAATGACAAGAAACAGCATCCTTAATGCTCTTAACCAGGGCTTTTTTAACCAGCAGTGTCTTTCTTCATCATCTCATCCCTTGTCCTCAGCTGAGGAGGGATTTTTTTATAATAATAATAATTACAGGTTTATTCAAAAAAGGTCAAAAACAATTACACATTATATTTTTGTACAGTATTACATGTTCTTAAAGATTGTCTGATCACATCACAAGTCTTCTTGCATTTTAAATGAAGGCCTCCATTGCACTGTGACTTCATCCATGCTCCCTGTTAGACTGCAGACACCAGATACTTATCATGGTAATAAATCTGACTTTGCTTATATTCATGTCTCTCCCCATGGGCAATATCAGGGAATGGGCGTCCTATACTGGAATTTGGATCAAAAGGATCCCGCATCCTCAGCCATCCTGGAATGTTGGGAATGAGATGATATTGGTAGGGATCTGTAGGGAGTTTGAAAAAAACAAATCGCATGTAGGTTGTACAAGAGTAGACACAAGTACAATCACAGAAGCATTTGCTGTCTACAGTATTATCCTTAACTGGGGAGAAGCTTCAGAAGACGCAGTGCCCTTTGGATGTGATGTCAGAAAAAGCAATAATCTATAAATGTAAGGCTGATGGTGAAAGGGACCTTGCCCTTTTTGTTCCTGATGCTCAGGTGTTCTTGCCAGATCGAGCAAAATTCACAAGAGACCATTTAGTCATCTGAGGCAGACGTAAAGCTAGGGCCTGGTCAAAACATCTAGAGATCACATCTGTGTTTCACCTCAGGGCTCTACAAAGAGACGCACAGATAAGCTGTCAAAACAGATACACATTATACTGATACAGAGGAAGGTGAAAGATTTTTACGTAGGCTTGTTAGGGATTTACCAGAGTTTGAATTAAGAAGAAAATAGAGGGATGTGGGAGGCAAGGCTCAGAGATAAGTAAATAATAAGTGGATAAGTGGATCCTGTGAATAAAGCAGGAATATACGTTTTCATTGGCCTCATGCCTTTGACTGTATCACAGGGTCTTCATCAGCACAGTGTTCAGTTCTGACGAAACTGTTCTGAAAACATCTACAATAGGACTTCTAGGCTGCTGTTTCCAAGCTCAAGAATAAAGAATGAAGCTCAAATATGATTTCCTAAGCAGGGAGCGAATTGTCTTTGACAGGATATCTAACAATTAGGCTACCTGTTCAGCTCAATAGGATCACCGTGGAGACAGTGATGCAGGGGCATTGAGGTGGGAGGATGAATAAAGACAAGAAACACAACCGAAAAATCAGATATAAAACAGTGCAGCCTGCATCCAGCAAAATGAGTGTGTTTTTAAAGCAGGGCAAGGTTGCTCTCTGGTGGCTGTAAGACATGTCGACAGTCACAGATAAACGTGTATTCACCCTGGTAGATGGAGGTGATTCACGACACCAACTAAGCAACATTAAAAAAGAAGTCAAATATACTCGACGCTCTGAAACCAGCGTCCGTTGTCTGGGCAACAAGTAGAGAAATATTCTGAGATAGGGGGAAAGGTGTGATGAACCCCTCCGTCATCATTCCGTGCAACCAGAATAAACCACCCAGACCAGACGCTCATTGGCTGTTGGTGAGCACACCTGCTGCTGATTGGCTTGTAAACGCCTACAAAGCTGCTACTTGTTCGTGAACACGAGCGAGTCTTCACTGGTTTTGTGCCGCTAACAACAACCCAAAGAAAGAGTAAACATGGCTGGGGAGAAATGCGCGTTTGAGGAAGCTTTTTCTTTTAATCCTCTTCCCTCCAAGAAGCTCTCCTTCCTACAGGACAAAGACATTTTAGCATTGTTAATGAAATGGTGAATTAAGACATTTAGCCAACCTAAAAACTTGATAAACTGTAGAAGTGGTCCCCTTCTTGTGTCAGTCGAGTTTCCGTTAGCTGCGGTGTAGGCTAGCTCCCGGCTGTACACTATAAACAGGTTAATGGATGTGTGTGTTCATTTCAGGTCCATGCTCGGGAGGATTTCAGCTCAGTCTTACAGCTTTGACCAGAGCTTTTACCCTTACAACAGTGACAAGTTTGCACTGGTAAAGTAAAATAAATTATGTTACTTCTACTAGTCTTAAATTACGGGGCAGACTAGAAGTGATGCTTATTCATTCTTAATCCCATTGTGACTGATGTGTTTTTAACATTTTTCTAACACTTGAAAAACAATTCCCAACAACATGTAAAGACACTTTAAAGAAACAGACAACCAGTAATTGCTCTCTAAAAAAATGTACTAGCTGACATACATGTTTTTCAAGTGTAACTGTGTCCAGTCATATTTGAATGCTCTTGATGTCACTCTGTGTATGCAGAGTTTCTTCAGAGATCCTGATGTGGTAACCAGTCTGTCCAAACAGATGAAGGCAGGAGCCTGGGTGCCTCTTGGTATGTCATGTCCCCCAGAAAGCCTTTCATCACTGAGAGTAGGAAATTGATCTCATCTGCTGGACAGTATTTGCAGTCAAATCTCGGTGGAATGTCTTTGACTTCGGTGTGTGTTTTTGTGTGTGTGTTTGTTGTAGACAAGCCAGTGGTGTGTGTAGATGTGGAGCCCGTGCCATGCACTAAGGTCTCCATGGAGTTGTTCGACCCAATCTACTCTTGTGGGATTCTGAGGCCCTCTGGACATGTAGTTAAATGCTTTCATGATGTCTACCCTGACTATGATGAACTCAGACAGGTCACTCTCTCTTTTCTCATCAGTCTGTCTGTCTTTATCTAACTTGTCTTTTTTTGACATGGAGTCCGAGTTATCCTCTGTTCCTCCAGATGTTGCAGGAAGAGGACTCGGAGCACTACTACGCGGTTGGGCGAGAGGAGCGAGGAGAGTTTCTGTTTCGCCTCTTCAAGCACCTTTGTATCGGAGGAGAGCTCTGTCAGTACGAAGACACCATTGATCCTTACATCAGCACCACAAAGCACATCTACAAGGACCTGATCGGGTGGGCAGATTCTAACCATCCTTTCTGTCATGCTTGAATCCGTACTGTCCCACAATATAAACACTGAAACAGTTATTTATTTAGGTCTTGCTACAGCTCCATTATTAGATGCTAATAATGATCTAATAATGACATTGTAATTCTACCTTTTACTATGTAGTGTACAGAAGGATCCAGAGACTAAGAAGATCAGTGTTGTCTCCACAGTCCTCAAAGTCTGTGCCTATGTAAGTGACTGGTTTACATGCATACCAGTGCATGTATGTTATGTGAGAAAACATTGAATTGGATTGTGACTACTAATTGGCTGACGATTCAAAGCCACTGTAAGATACCTGATAAAACATTTATGTATTAACTTAACATTTGTAGTTATATTGATACAGATATGCTTGGTCAACATATAATCTTACACTATTCTTATAATTGAACTGACTCAAAATGATTTATTTAACACTTAAGGTTTTTAAACAGCGTGGTACCACCACACCATTAGGAATCATCATGGCTGCACTGCTTTGTAGATGCAATGTTTGAAAGGATTGCAATATCACATACTTTTCAGCCAATAAACTGCCAAGAAGTACGTTTTTAACAGTGGAACATTTACAGTTCTTACGTGAATTGCACATTTCATAGCATTCCTTCACACAGACTAGAGGCTTACTTGAATTCTCCACATAATTGACACACATTGTATATTTTGTCCTCTGTAGGATGAGTCTGGGCGATGTTACCCCGGACGACGAGAGGAGGAGCAGACGTTTGCCTATTTGATTGTCGACCCCTTCAAACGACACGTGACTTTGTTCTGCCACTGCTGTGGTGTGGGAAACTTCACATTGTGACAGCGAAGAAGTTGAAATTGTCCTGTAGAACTTGTCCAACTTGACATGTGCATGCAAAAGGTTCACTCTGCAGTCAGTCAGCTTTCCTCCTTTACTGTTGTGAGAAATTTGATTCAAATCCTTAAAATGAGGGCATACCATTAAGGCTGAGTCCTTACCGCAGCGACAAAGGTTTGATTCCAATCCGCAGTTCTTTGCTGCCTGCCACCGCCATCCTTCTCTCTCTTTCTCACCTTTCCTGTCTAGCTCTGCAACTGTCACTGTCAAATAAAAGCAAAAATCCCACAAAAAATAATTAAAATGAAAGCACACCAGGAAGCATTCGCAGTGTATGCAATGAATTCCAAGTTGTTACAAAGGAGAAGGAATCATTATTTTGTTCAGTACGTCAATAAAATGTGTTTAAACAGCCTTAGAAATGACTGCCTGCCTTTATGGGCCATGTTGAGCCATAGCCATGGGCCATGCCTTGGATCCTAATACTAAAACTATAACTAATACTAATAACACTAATAATACTAAACAGTTATTACAGTTCTAGCTAAATTTTGGTAAACTCAACAAGACAGTGAACTAGCTGAACGTAAGATAAAATCATGATTTAGGTCTATCTTTCACTGTTGAATTGTGTGGGTTTAGAAATAATTTTTTGAAAAATTACATTCTTTAACTTTTTAGTAATTTAGCAGATGCTTTTATCTAAAGCAACTTACACATTCACAGACCGAAGGCGCAGCTTCGGGAGCAATTTGGGGTTCAGTATCTTGCTCAAGGACACTTCGACACATGGCTGGGGGAAACCAGGATTGAACCGCCGACCTTCTGATTGGTGGACGACCGCTCTGCCACCAAGCCACAGCCAAACATTTTCTTTCAATTCTACCACATTCTTTATACAAGGATTACTTAAATAATCTTTTTTTAAATTAATTTACAGACAAAATTTCCTTGTGTAAATATTTTACCACCTGATATCAACCCCTGCAATAGAAGCGTATCATTCTGTAAATGTCAATCATTACACAGTATTGATTGGAATAGTTCAGACATAGAAGAAATCAAAGTACCAACATACAGTCCAAAGAGCTTTATTGAAACAAATAAATTAATAAGTTAGTCAAGTGAGCTAATTTTATTCTCAGCAGATACACAATCATTATCTCTTTAAAAATCAAACAGAGGTGTGCATTAGATTAGAAAATAACATAAGCGCTACATTTCATCAACCAGTAGCTACATCAATTGGAATTGGAAGACTTTGTTGGCTTAGCATTTTGCTTATTGCTTTGATCAGTTTGTGTTTCATTTAACAACAGTTCCAATGCCTAAGAGAGCAGTTAAAGGGCAACGAGCTGGAATGTAAAATGGCAGCAAGTCAGTGGATGGATGGATGGTAGGGCGTCATGAAGAACAGAGTGAAAAAGAGAACATGCAGATTGAGTCATGCATAGCATTCAGTCAGTTTGACGATCAGTTACTGTTTCTCATACTTGTTTTTCTAGACTAGCGCCCCCTAGTGGCCTCAGAGGTAGTTGTGTGGAAGCCATATTTCTCTATGTGACATGCTTATGAAAGGACACATGCCTACAGAGTTTCCTGTGACAGTACAAATGTCCATGCCTCCAGCCTCCAGATCTGACTGGTGTTAAAATACAGTAAGGGTGTCGATGCAGCACGGTCCTGGTAGAGTTACAGTGAATATGTTAAACATACAGTAATATTGTCAGAAAATATCAAAGGTTTGCAGCACCCTAAAAGTACATGTTCAGAACAATTTTGATGGTGTTACTTTAGTTAGATCAAGGTTTGGCAAAAACAAAAAGAGCATGGCTATCCTCATGTGTGACCCCTACGAAACACTGTTCTCTTCAAAGCAGCATTAATATTTAAGATTGAGATAGAAAGCCGCACCATGTCAGCTACAGAACGAGGACATAGAAGGCACAGGTCATTTCCTTTCATGTCTTGACTCAAGACTTTACAGGAGACATCCTTAAAAAAATTTTCTTCTAACACTGGGGCCACCACTAACAACAGCATGCAATACAGTGGTCTCGCATACATTTTTATGAAGCTCAACATCTCAGGTGACAATGAAGTGACAGAGCACTGTTCAGTCCAATAATGCCTCTAATAAGTAGGCATCTCGGCTATGATTTAAGCCAATTATTAAAGTTTCCTGGCAATTCTCTATGAAATGATTGCAAAAATTGTATGATGCCAAAAGCAAGCGCTGGAGTGCCATTTTATTCCTCATGGCAGCAAGAGCATCAGATCATAAATAGATCTAAATAGACCGAGCAATAAAGTACATTCATGGTTTGATGTCTGTGCTTGGCTTGAATGGAAAAGTGGAGCACCTGAGTCAACTGGCTTGAGTGGACCAAATAAAACAATCACTTGCAGGGATAGAAGCCAAATAAAGCATAGTGAATGTTTTCTTTGTTGAAGCTGGCAGCAATTATCTGATGGCATTAAAAAAAATGTACATGGGAGCTCTGCTAGTCATGAGTGTGAACATGATCTGCTGTGTGTAGTTACAGTTGTCATCCATGATTCAACTTGACAGAAATGCTACATTTATTTAAAGATCATTTTCTAACTGAATTAAATTAACTTAAATCCTACATTCACTTTAATACCCAAAACCTGTTTTTTTTAAACACAGAACTTTGCTATTATAGGTTACACAAAATCAAGTGCATGAACATAAGTACAGTAAAGAAATCAAAACAAAAAGATAAAAACGTGTTTTATTTATCAAGTGCCAAAGTATTTAAGTAAAGGAATTGCTTTCATTGTGTATATGTGTGTGTGTGTTTGTATGTGTGTGCATTTGTGCACTCTCCAGTTTTGTCCCCGAGTACAGAGCATTTGCTGTGCATCAAACATCTCCAAGAAAGAACCAGAAAAGATAGCAGAAAGTAAGGTGGACTGGCAATAACAGTCACTAACACCTATGTGTGGTGACTGGAGCCCAACCCTGCGTCTGTTTGTAGTGAAGCTGTAAGGCTGGAACCATTTCCTAAGACACGTGCATTCATGAGGATAATGGCCTGGAATTCATGCGTTAGACCTGGACGCCTTACAGGTTGTTCATTGTTTGAAACTGGCCAAAAAGTCTCTACATCTTCTCCACAGCCGCTGACTGCAAGAGCACGTAGCATCTGATGACTGTAAGCATGAGAACTATCCTCCTGTAAGAAAGGTTGTGAAGTATTACTGACTGCCTGGACCAGCTGACATGGTAAACCTGACCTGTGAGTGGAGGAGGAGCAGTGCAGAAAATGTGACATAAATGTCTAAATTCTGACTAAGGATCAATGAGGTTTTATCTTTGGGACTGGTTTGAGGAACATGCAGGGGTGGGCTGCAAGACAGAGAGGTTTAAAGGGCAACTTAAAAACCCAAAGTTGCTGAAATACTCAAGGAGCTACAGTAGCCTTTGCAAAGAAGGGATTTTGGACCTGTGAAAGGGCATGTTGGCTCTATTAAGTCCTAAATAGGTAGGAATGCTCCTCACTTGAATGCCAGCCAAACAGGGAATAATGTGGTTTTTGTTTTTTGCAAGTGGGCTTGTTGGAGACATAACATCTTAAAGAGGAAATGGAGATAAAAACAAACAAGGTACACGTCAGCCACTCCAACACATTCTTCCAGCTCTGTTTTCATGTGGCAAGTCTGGCCAATTAAAGGAGGATTCACACATTCAGAACTCCCTTGTTTGGGTGGGAAGGTGTACCGTGGAGATCTGGTGCTTTAGCGAGGTGGCTGCCAGCCCCGTCTGCCCGTCCAGGTCCAAGGGAGAAGATTATTTCTGTGTCGGCGGCTCCTTCAGTGCTTATTCGTTTGTCTGGTGGTGTGAATGCAAAATCATTTGCAGGTGGGACTCATTACATTCATCAAAGTATCAAGAACTGTAATGACATCCTAAGGTTCTGAACAAATGACAGGCTCGGCACTTGCAGCACTGTCTGTGTCAACTAAGTCAGCAAACTGTCAGTCAGGTGATTCAAGCAGCCAAAAAATAAAAGAAATGATGATGGGGGGGGAAGGGACAAGATTTCTCCAAAGATTTAGAAAAAATCATATCTTAAAGTCTGATTATCTACAGTTGGAGCTTTAAAGTAGGCATAGATATATAGCATGAGGTGAGTGGGTGAAAGTGGTTCAGTATTCAAGTCATTGTTGTTCTCGTGTCCTCTCTTCATCTCCATCCTCATCTAGTGGGTTGAGAGGCGTGTGCGGTGAGCAGCTTTGGCTGAGGCTCCTTGTCAGGTGGCGCCATCTGGTGGCCTCTGTCTGTATCGGCTCTGGAAACATGTTCATTTCAGGAAAAAAGAGGTGAGGGTGCAGATTTGAGATGGAGGGGTAAAAATCATCCCAGTCAGATACGAAATGAAGTAGAGAGAGAGACATTAAGGTTGGGCGGCTCCGAGTGAGGAGTCAGCCGTAGGAAGACGTACTGTAAAGAGTTTGTGTCTGTGTTCGAACAGCCCCAGGACTGCTCAGCTCACTGTCATTCCAAGTTGCCGCTCTCAGAATGGGAGATGTTGAGCGTGTTGGCGGAGGGGAAGAGGTCTCTTTGGTCCGTGGGGCTGTGGTAGTCAGATGTCAGGTCGGGGTCCAGGAGGGAGGACAGCGTGAAGTGGGATGAGCCTTTCTTTAGGCACTGGGAGTAGAAGTTGAGCAGAAGGTCCAGCTTGTTCTCTATAGACTGTACCTGAACAAACACACACAGACTGGAATGTGGCAAGCTTCTTTGGCACTCTTTTCAACGGTCTTTCTAATGAGATGAAACATGTGCCTGGAGTTTTCTGTCCATGTACTAAGCTAAATGGGTATCTAGAAACATTGGAACACCTCGTCCTTTGTTAGCATTGAAAAACAACATATCTCATGAGATCTTAGTCATTATTCATGTCAAACCCTCTTGGGAGCTCTGGAAGAGAAAGACCGATGAAAGAAAACCCACTGAGTTAGTTGAACAGGGACTTCAGTTCTTAAATGCTAAATTACATAATTTCCTGCTTACAGTTTAGTGCACTTCCTGTACTTTTTATGGCACCATTTTTAGATCTACTAGGGTGAATGAAAGCAATCTATTGACATCTTGCAACTGATTCACATGTTGATACAGAGAACACAGTTCCACAAACGCTATATAAATTAAACTCCTCCTCTTTTACCTGTTTCTCCACCTTGACTACACGACCCATCATGCTTAGCTCATCCAGCGGGTCCAGTTCTGGAAGCGTCTTCTCTCCCTTTTCAGGGCGCGACTTCTTATCAGGCTGGACGGCTCCTCGCCCAATAATCTGGTCCACCCTTTTACACAAAATCAGCAGGTTACAATAAATATGAGGAAGACTTCGACTTAGAGGACCTTTAAACTCTTTTTATTGAGTTGGCATTAACTTAAAGGAATAGTTTAACGTTTTGGGGGACATGCTGATTTCACCTCTAAAGCTCACTAATTAACATGTAACTTTTGAATAAAAATTATAAATCTTGTTAGTTTGACAACTTTGACAACAAGACTCCAGGAAGTCACTGTAGTCAAGAAATAGTCCGGCACACAACGCCCCATGAAACCTCAACGTGTCGTTTTTACATTAGGTTTTTGTACAGATTAAAAAAATGAAATACAACCTGTTGATTAGTGAGCTTTAGAGGTGCTGGTAGATGGATATTGTTACCTTCGGATAGAGCCGATCTAGCTGTTTCCACCTGTTTCCAGTTTTATGCTAAGCTAATCTAACAGGCTGCTGCCTGTAGCTTCACATTTACTGCATAGGCATAAGAAGTGGTATTGATCTTCTTATGTAACTCTTGGCAAAAAAGTGAATAAGTGCATTTCTCAAAATGTCAAACCTTCCATTAACAAGGTAGGTTGTGTAGGCACACTCGAAAATGAACCTAAACAATATTTTGCAGGAGAAGAAGAATAAAGAGCAAAAAATAATCATGGCAAGATCCCTCAAAGGACCCGATGCCTCTTGCCCAAACACAGAATTCGATAGATTTCTTTAACTCAGCTTTTTGTTTCAGCAATGCATTTTTCAAGAAACAGTAGAGGTTATATCCCTGAAACCTACCGCATCTGCAGGCTCTTGATACGGCCCAGCATATCCAGGTGTCCAGCAGAGTACTGCTCTATGACGTCCTTCACATCGTACGGTCGCAGCGTCTCCTTAAACTTCCTCTTGGCCACAAGGAACTTTAAGATCCTATACAAATAGACAAACACACCAGACCCACAGTTATCACTCCTCTGAGCACCCTTAACGAGCCTCACACCGCACATCCACATATATGGACATACAGTAAACCTTTGGAAAAATGCAAGGGCAGGACAGCTATCAAACGATGCGCGAGACCCTGAGAATAACAAGATTAATTACAGTCAGAGTGACCTTATCATTCACAGACCCATAAAGAGAGCAGAGTCACCCCCATCACCTCCCAGAGACATTTGCTTATCAGTACTTGCTGTTTCAGCAATAAGAGCAAATCTGCAGATAGTGTGGTAACACACACACACACACACACACACACACGTCTATCAGAGCTTTCCCCTGTTTCTGCCCTTTTGTCAGTATGACAGCCATGTTGGTGCAACCGGTGGAGTACGGCTGTTCCCACTCCCAGTGCACACAGCTCATCATCACCACCCACATCCCAGTGTGGGGGAATCACACCGAGGAATGTTGACCCAGCACTTCTGCACCCGGGGAACACATCACTGACAACATCCCCTGCCAGAGTCGGTCGGGTTGGACATTTTGTTGGAGGGAGTGGAGGATGTGCATAAGATAATGAATGGGAAGGGAGCGGAGCAAAGGTTAAGGATGTGTGTGTAAGAGAGAGAGAAGCCCGCTTTCTGTGTTGGGTGGGTCATTCAATTCCCTTCTTATTACTTATGCGATAGGCATCTCAGAGATGCTGGCTCCGCAGAAGGTCCAGAAACACCAAATGTAAGCGAGACAAAATATACACACTCAAGCTGTCATCTCATCCTGTGATGGATTGCGCTAAAAGTCAAGCTGGGAGAGACGAAGGAGCGAGAGAGAGAGGGCGGGAGGGCAAGGAAGGAGGGAGTTTCGTTTTTATGAGGGAATCCTATCTCATACAACCAGACGACTAAGTCCACTATAATACTCCCACTTGCCTTCACAGGAGGAAGAAAAGAAATCACATCAAAGGTCTGGGAAGCGGAGGCTCAGAAACACAGCTGTTCTGAGACAACATCACACACTCACATATCTGTGTTACGCAACCACACACACATGCAAAAAAACAAAAATATAATGCCACAAACGCCTACACCTACACAAACCGATGGTCAGAAGTATTTAGACACTAGCACAACTCCACACACGTGGGCTAAGCAGGAGCAAGAGAAATCTGAACTTGAGAGAAGGGTCAGTTTCTGAAACAACCATTGTTGAGGTCTGCAGCACTTGCATTTACAGCAGCCACATACAGCGCACATTTTGTGTAGTGATGGGTGCTGCAACAAAGAAGAAGAGAAGGTGTGAGGGAAGGAGAAGAGGAATGAGAGGAGGAGGAGTGGTGGTCTACAGCTGGTGCCGTCACTGCACTCTTCCCCCTCATGCAGCACTCTGTTTCTTGATGACTCCCGTTTTTTTTGGTATTTTTTCAGGCGATCATTTCTTATTTTGCAAGTAGATGCAGATTTCTTTTTGCCAGTGTGGCTCTCAGGTGTGGGTAAAAGAAAAGGTTGGGCAGGAGCTTTTGATTTGGACCCTCCAAGGGTTTCTTGAAAATGCTGACTCTCTTGAAATGGCTCTCATAATACATGGTCAGGTTTGAGTGTGGCCCCTACTCCCCTCCACAAAACTTCCAGCCACAGTGCAAAAGTCACTGGCAGTGGTGCAGTACAGCTGGCACGGCTCACTGAAAGATATTATACCTTCCTAATGTTAGGAAGTTGAGACGTAAAAAACACAGCGATGATTGGAGGGACAGGAAGTGTCATCTGTGCCCCAAAATGCTTGCATAGCTAGTCCAAATATTTTTACAAGTCAGCAATGGTGGATCCCTAATAGTCTCCAAAGGCAAGGTTTTATCTGTGACTTAAAAATGACTGTTATGCTGACACGAATCCTGGGTGGGCCAACCAGGGTGAGCCACTGCAGGGGCTGGTTCTTCGCCAGATTAGACTACCTACCTGCTCAAGTGAACAAAATCTAATGCTCAAGCTACAGTATGTGTATTCAATCATTCTTACAGAGAAATATACTGCGTAAACATTATACAAGTTTAAAAATATTACAGCTGAAATGCCACAAAAACTGATGACGATGACTATAGATGGAATGGTTATAAATAGTAAGCATGTCTGAACTATTTATTTAATAAAGTATGAAGTTCATCCAAGACTGCAAACATGCAGAAAGTTTGTGTTTTGTGCAGTAATGGATTTGTGCATGAGGAGAGTCACCATAGAGAGAGCACAGAAAGATATCAGGCCTTGTTTTCCCATCCTCCTCCTCCTCCTCCTCCTCTCTTCTTCTTCTCTTCTTGCTCCCTCTACCTATCCCTCTGTACATGAACAGAACACTGTATGCATTTGTAGCAGCCAGGCACTGATAAACCACATGTATCTCTCTAAAGTGAAGTCTCAGCACTAAGTCATGAACCTCGCTAAGACGCTGCATGCATATGTGTGCGTGTGTGTTAACACAGTGAAGCACCTGCTGTTTACACACCTGCACTATCTATAGGAACTCCCTCTCTTCTATTGTCTGCAGGCGAGCAGCTGAGGTCAGAGCTATCTGCTGAGTCAAGTGCAAACCCGAGGAGACATCATAATAATGACCTATCAGTGGCTTAACGATATAATACAATAATATATCATGCTGCATCCCAAGACCGGAAAATATCCACCTGCTGTATATCAACAAAGAAGAAACCTTCAGTTAAAGGGTTAACACAGCACCAGGTTCCGACAGTTGAGTTGAACAGTGACTATTTACTTTAAAATGTCTGCAATAAGAGTCCACTAACCTACAACGGTGGCAAGATAACGATTTTCCCGGATATGCCTCCCTCCGATGTGAAACGTAGAGCCACTTTCAAGGAAGAAAAGGAGCTCCGGCAACGCTGTCAAGACATGAAATTCGGGATGCTTTATCCCGCAAGACTTAGGATCTCCTCTCCACATGGAGACAAAAGGTCCAAACACCCAGCCGCTGCCAAAGACTATGTTGAGAGACCTTCTTCTGGAGAATCGTACGGCTGACAGATAAGTACTCTAAGGTTACCTAAGGTTACTCATAATATGGACCAGTACAGATTGTGACGATGATCATGGGGCTCGTAAAACAGTTCAAAACCCAATCCGATGTATATGTGTAAACTATCTGTTAGTTTTTGCTATTATTATTATTATTATTATTACCAGATGCTGAATTCCTTATCATACTTTTCATTTTTTCCTGCTTTCTCTCTTTATCAGAAATAATAGAGGTTTTAATCTAGGTAAATTATATTAGTGATGGACTGCATTGGTTTCTTTTCTTTTTTCAAACTATGAATGATAAATAGGATAGAAGACCTAAAAATCTTATACAACAAGACCACAAATAAGATGGTACACATTAGAGTTGGGTTAAGATTCGTTTTAATTTAATTTCAATGTCTTAGTTAACCCCTAAAGCTCATTTGATGTGGACTTAATGCTACACCCCACCAGAAACAACTTTCTTCTGTCCATTTACTAGTATTATAATTATTATTATTATTATTATTTAATTCATTTCTGTTTTATTTTCATTCCTTCCCTGTTTTGCCAGTTTATAGGTATATTTTCGGATGCTTATTCATAAAGCTCCTGTATTTTCTACTTTCAGTTGCATATTCTCATCTGCAGTTATGTTACAGCTTTTGACGCTGTACGAGGTATGTAGCATAACGTTTGGGACTAAGAATTTTACAATGGTGCTTTCTGTGTGGGGCTATAAGAAAAGTTAAGTCCAGTGAGGTTAAGTATGAGATTGTAAAGCTCCTTTTCGCATCTTAATTTTGGGTGAGGTTGGGTGGGGGCGATCTACTGTTTGGTATGTTATGCGTATAGTCTGTTTTTGTTTCTTTTTGTTGTCTGTGTGGATTTTTCCATTATTGCTGATCTTATTTGTATCTTACTTAGAACACAGTTTCCTATATGAGCATATTTCCACAAATGTAACTCCTAAGGCTAAGACCTCCACCACCTTCATTACATGGGATGTTAAAGGACTCAATAATTCAATCAAATGTGATAGGGCATTTACATACCTCCAACCTTTAATCTAGATATTATATATCTACAAGAAACACACCTTCGTACAACAGAACACTGCACACTTAAGAAGAACTGGCTAGCCCAAATAAATAATTTTAAATTTAATGTGAGAGCCAGAGGAATAGCAAAACTCCTTAAACGGGCAACATGTAAGAATTGAGACTACTCTCCACCTGGCAAATTCATACTCCAAATCCATAGGGGGCAGCATGTCACATATCAGGTCATAACTGCTGCTAAAAATCTGGCCAAATCTTACATATTGCCATTTTAAGAAAAACATTCCATTGATTTCCTATAATATTATCTCTGACATTAATAGCAGCTACGTTTTCGTAACTGGCAGATCATTATCATTCTGAACTGAAAATTGAATTTCTCCAAACCTACAATGTATTAGACCCATCGTGAACAATTTACCTTACTTCTAAACACTGGTCATTGCTTTTAACCAGTACACCATTCGTATTCTAGGATCGACTGCTTTCTACTAGACTTGTCACTCACCCATCACTATCTTCCAGTAAATATCATGCCATTGTTATATCTGACCATTCTCCTGTTGAAATGGATTTATTAGATAGTGACAGTGTAGACACAGACAGCAAACATGAGAAGCAAGACAACACGCAACACAGGTCCTGCAAACAGAGGACGCTGTGATTATGTGGTACGCTCACCGTTTATTTCAAGGCACATACCCACTTCGTTCAAGAACTTCACAGAGTGCATATGGACCCACACAGACAGCGTCATGCTAGCATGAGAAATGCTGTGAGGGAAGAGCTCTGACCTCAGGGACCAGAAAGAGAGTCTATATAATAATTTGCTTTCATCAAACCTCTCCGGAGACCAGCCTGGCCCCAATACCAGATGTTTGCTAGCAATTGTAGTTTTTTCTGCCACCATCAGGGAAAAACTATGCAGTTATTCTGTGAGTGTGTGTGTATATGTGTGTGTTGGGGGGAGGTTGTGCACATATGTGCCTGCATTCAAGATATGTGGAGACATCGACGCATTCAAAAACAGAAGGTTTGCATTTTACACATTCTGATTAATTACTAATTATTATAATTGTGGTATTGCCAACAGAGCATTTCTTCACACACACTGTCCAAGGATTATGAGTGCAACTAGTTTACATACGCAAGTGCCATTGTCATGACACAATAACAGCAATCAATATCAATATCAGCAATGCTTTTAATCAGTTGTTATTACAGTTGTCCTTTTCTAAACTGAACAACATTGTTAGTCTCTATACAGTCGTAATGTACTGTGATCCTCCATCTGTACGGTATTTGTGTGTGTGTGTACGCTGTAATAACCACCCTAACAAGCCACCTCACACATGACCAGCTTCCTGAGCGACAAGGTCACACGGGGGAACTAACCCTGCCTGCAGGAGGGCTCAGTTACCTCCCCTAAGTGAACATTTCTACTCCGTCAGCTGAATATGCACATGCCAGCGGAGGATGACACAAGAGGAGCAAAATATTCACCCATTAATGCAGGCTGTAAATACCATGGTCTGAATACACATGCATAGTTTGTTCTTCTGACAAAAGTGATCTTATTCCATCAATGACCAGAGGCACAGCAGCTCCAGCTTGCACCTTAAGGAGACTAGTCACTATACCTGGAAACACAGGCTTTTACTGGCCAAAAAGCCCATTGCTAAAGGTTTTCATATTTAAATACAGCTGAACCCTTTGATGATACCCTCTATTGTTTGGCAGAGCATATGAGTTGTGATATCTTGTTGAAAAATGAGTTGTATTTAACTAAACTTTACCACTTGGCTGAGGTATTTTAGGTCTAAAATCCCTGGAGGACCCTGTGGTTTTCAGAACCAGAACTCTTCAGGCGGCAGAACAATCACTCTTGACATGTGGCCTGTTTATGGAGATTTTTAATGTAGGCCCATTGCCAAGGAAAAGGCTGGTTGGTGACTTTGTAATAACTTTTCAAAAACATTTTCTACTAATCAGTAGAAATGTCCATTGCTGTAATGGTAAAAGGTAGTATTGCTGACAATGTTTTAATCAAACTGGTTAACACTTTCCTTCATTAATTATATGAAGAAATTATTATATGTGTTCAGCTTTTATAAAATAAAAATGTTCTCCACTGTTGGTATAACTAATATACTGTTGATAGCAGGACTCACCTGACAGCCCGGATGAGTGTCTTCACTGCTGGGATTACCTCTTCCATGGCCACGTCGCAATATGGTTTGTCTTCCACGCTGTCCTCCCCGACCCCCTCCACTGAGCCAAGACAGAAGGAGGGATGTTATTGTGCAGAAATGATCCCTGTGAGTCAGTCAGTCAGTCAGTCATTTTCTACCGCTTGTTCCCGTTCGGGGTCGCGGGTGACTGGAGCCTATCCCAGTGGCTTCGGGCCTTAGGCGGGGAGGCCAACTCGTCGCAGGGCTGACACATAGACAGACATTCACGCACACATTCATCCACTAGGGACAATTTTAGAGTCACCAATTAACCTAATGCATGTCTTTGGATGGTGGGAGGAAACCGGAGAACCCGGAGAAAACCCACGGTAACACATGCAGACTCTACCCAGGGAGGTCGTGGTCTGGTCCGGGATTCGAACCCACGATCTCCTTGTTGGGAGGCAGGGGCGCCAACCGCTCTGCCACCGTGCACCCCATCCCTGTGAGTGTGAATGAAAAGTGTTTGGATATGTTTGTGTTGCCTACCATCAGCAGGTGGACGTGGTTTGAGGCGAAGGGAGGTGCGAAAGCGTGTGCGGTCATTAAAGCTCCAGCTCTTCTGGACCTTCCCCGGGCTGGTGGCCTCTGGGACATTCTCCTGGCTGGGAGAGTGGCGGACACTGGAGCCCGGGGGCAGCGGTGATGCCTTGTTCCGAATGGTTTGGGATGATCTGGAATTGTTCATCCTGATCCGATCCCGGAAACCCATTTTACTGCTGACAGTGAAGATAAAATAGTCAAACATCTGTACGCGCAGTATTCTTTTCGGATCATGACAGGAACTGGGTTTTTCTTAATCATCACAATGTCCATGCCTTTGACCTTAATGGAAAACTAAACTGTGTTATCCTGGGAGTTTAGGGACACAGCAGAAGGGCAGCCTGAGCTTGTTAGAAAAGATTTTGTTAGTAATAGTGAATTGACACAAAAAAAATATGGCCTCTGACTTTTATAACAATCATCATAGAGACTCCTCAACAAACAGACAAAGAAGGGACACAAACAGACATTTACATTTTGTCTCAGCCAAGGACAGACTAGCTGACTTATCATGGAGGCAGTTTGACCACAGGGACCCACTCAATATTGGTAAAACCTGATTCTGCCCTGAGGATTTGCTTATTTAATGTGCCTATCATAGCACCTGATTCAGCAAAATCAGACTGAAACCTGATTCAAGACTTGCAGTAGTGCTGGAATGGCGGAAAATGTTCCACCCAGCATCAGAATAAAGACACGCTTCCTTAATCCCATCAACGAAGTGAATAAGCATCAAAATATTGGCTTCAAAGCGCAGCTGTACAAAATATGTCTCATTAAGTACTTTATACCACACACCACAACCCAAGGCAGGCCAGTATGTGAGGTCATCTATTTACAGGAGGAAAGCTATTTGGCAGCTATTCTCTCCAACAGACTGAATCCTAACGCTACTGTTATAGCATGCTCTTGAGGCTGCTCCTTCTCTATAGTCACTTACATGTTACATACTGTCACGAATCCATAAGGCAATGCAATGCACCACATTCACCACAGAGCAATTCCAGCCCAGTCGTTCACTCCCACATTCTTTTACGATGATATACTCTTTGTTGTGCGTGTGTTATAGCCAACCATTTAAATGAATATTTAAATAGTTAAGGGATGTATGTGAAAACAGCATTTCATACAAGGAAGCTGAAATGCTTCAGGTAGACTTGAGGAAACGGGACGGATAGAGTGAAAGACCTTTGCATGCTGTTGGGAGGGGAAGTATATGATTTGGATGCATTCAGGACCTTCAACTTTACTGAATCTTTCCAAAACATGGGAAGAATATTGCATGCAAACAGAAACATTTTAGCACTTAAAAACCTTCTAAAAAATCTACAAACACATTGATTTTGTACAAAGGTTACATGACTAATCTGAAATAGGAAAGCATGCTGGATCATTTAAACCTTCTCTCCAAGAAGACTATAAATGAGCCAAACAGCTGAATTGATTGCAAAAAGCAAGTCAAGACCGGGGCAGTTCTTTTGACTTCAGCTCAAATTCGGGAAAAGTTGTGCTTATTTTTGAGTGAATATTTTATCTCCTTATTTCATCTGAAATGTCTGATGAAACATTCAATGTGAGCTAAAAGTATTTTTGTCACATTGTCATAAACCATCAGGGACCTCTGTTGTGTTTTCAACACAATTTATCATAATGTTGAAGCCAAACCAAGCAAAATCAGCCCTAGTATCTCCAGCACAGGAGCCCAAGCTGGAGAAACATCCTTTCACGAAAGAGGAGCACAGTATTTCTTGGCAGAAGCAATCACTCAAGCATTTGTGGACCAGAGTATAGTGCCTGTCCAGTATTTATTTACTTAGTGCAGGATATGGTTGAAAATAAGACAAATAATCATGGCATCTGCTACTGTGGGCAATTTTAATTTAGCTAATTCATCTTTATGAAACTCACAAACTGGTTTGATGCTTTAACAGTAAAAATACATTTAGCAAGCTGCTGCACCAGTCCACAAACATTTGAGTGTTTCAGGCAACGTGAGCAGGATGTGCAAAAGGAGGAGTAGGAGTGGTGTTATGGATTTGGTGACGTTTTAGCGTGCCACGTGCAGAGGCTTGTTGCCATGGATACCTCTGCTTGCGGCCACCGTGAATCCGGAAGATACCCCGTTTTTTAGAAAGGAGCTGACTGAGGAGACACACAAGGCAGGGGGAGAGAGGGTGAGGGGAAGAGAGGAGTGGAAGAAGGGAGGGGGCGTGTAGGAGGATGAGACGTTCTGGGACACAACCTGGGTATACGGTGAACCCGTGAGGATAAATCGTAGCAAAGGAAAAACACGGGAGAGGGGGTGAGGCGGAGGGGTGAGGTGTGACATCTCAATAGTCCAAATAGCTCTTTCCTTTCCTGATCTTGTTGCCTTACCTAAAACTGGAAAATATACTTCTGAGAGGCAGTTTTGGATTATGGAGACACACTCAGTGAGAAGTGAGGAGGTGGGTTTGAAGGGTCATGCAAAGGTAGTAGGTAATGTTTCACCTGAGTATATTCATCAAGAAAGCCCATTAAACATCATGGTGTGACAGCAGCTCATGGAAGACATTTTTACCAGAAAAACTTGTATTATTCACTAATTCATTCACTAATGTGGTTCTGCCATCTAATGCATGCATAGGTCCATAAGTCCCTTTATTACCCTGGCATTTTTTTAAGATTTATGCTAAAGACGTTATGAATCTAATGCAGCAAATCCGCTCTAACTGTGAATATCCTTTAATCAACAAGCACAGCTCTTGACTTGAAGAACAAACCTGCACGGAACTTCTGCCTTCCTGAGAACAGATGGAGGATGGAGGATGGGTGGCATGGTAAAGATACAATGGAAATAAAGGGAAAGAAAGAGGAAGACAGGAAGAGGCAACCAGTGAGTGAACAGCGGGAGGCGGTGGAGATGGCAAGAGTATGAGCTAAGCAGTCAAAGATGCAGAGCAGCAGGTGGGCCTGCAACACAGTGGTCTCAGATCATCATTAGTGAAACATAGTTAGATACACAACACATCCATGCAGAAAGCTCCAGAAGCAGTCAGCTTTGATTTTCTTTGTACACCTGTTGAATGTATTGTTCTATAAGTCCCTGTTGTTACTGTTTTGATTGTGTTTGGGTGTGTGAGCATGAGTGTAGGTAGACTTTGGGCCACCTGTCTGGATGTACAGTGAGGCTGAAAGGTGGCAGTGTGCGTACCTGTCTCCCGACAGGTAGGGGGCGCTGTAGGGCCGCAGCCCAGACAGCAGCGTGTGGTAGGAGTTGTGGAGAACCTTCTTGGTGTTACGCTGTCGCTGGAGGTGACTGAACAGTAGCGTCAGTTCTCTGACACCCCACGTGCACAAATAAACACAAAAAAAAAACAAAAACACATGACAAATGAACAAAAAACAACCAAATATGAAAAACTCACAAAAAGGCCCAACCAATGGTCCAAACGCTCAAAAGAAGAGGGATACTTGAGAGAAATAACATGTAAAAATTTGAATGTAAGACATTACGAAGTGACAGTTTGGACTTGACGTTGTTTCTATTTGTTTCTCATGTTCCCCTCCTTTTAAGCCAATACAAATTAGTCAAATTAATACGTAAATGCAAAATTTAAGAAACCACTGCGTGAAACAAAAGTAATGAAGATGTATTTGAATAGTGGTGGCAGAAGCATTTGAAAGGGCTGGGCCCAAATTTAACTTAAAATGCTACTTTTAAAATGAGAGGAAACACCATTGCTTTTTACTTAAACCACCACTGCACAAATTTAACTGTAAGGGGGTCCTGATGGACAAAAGTAGCATTTGTGTAGGTGTATGTGCTGTGTTCTCATAATACAAATGTATGGGCAGGGACTGAACAAAGCATCACTAAATATTGTACACAACTTACTATTTTGTGATGCAACTCTCAAATCTCTGTCTGCATTTATTTTAACACTTGACCAACGACAACCTTAGATTTCTGATGGTTGAATCCATTCAGAGCTGAACATGTAGACTGATGGGCATTCCTACCTGAACGAAGGCAACATGCTGTCATAGAAGTACCATGTAGCTGTTAGATACGAGTGTTTGGCATCTGTAGAGTAGAGACGCCATGCAGCCTAAAGGACATAAATGCACAACACAGAAGCACAGAGAGTTAACCTGACTCTGCACTTGACTGTGAATTTATTAAACACCATATTAAAACAGCCTAAAGGACTCTCACTGTGGCCATTACCTGTATCAGGTTGGCAGCAGGCATCCTCCTCTTCTCAAAGTGCTTCTGCCGGTGCTGCTCTTGAACCTTCAAGGCAAACCCTGAGCCCAGAATACCCTGAGGGTCAGAGATCAAATCAAAGTCAGGAGTGCAACCCTGACCGGGGCTAAGAAGAGCCACTAACAGGATTGTGAGTATATATATAGATGTACATATATGGGAGACTTACTGCAGGCAGGGCAAAGAAGGAGACCCCCAGAAGAGCGAAGCCGGCAGCTAGGAGCCGTCCCTGCCAGGTACGAGGGGTCTTATCACCATAGCCAATAGTGGTTAGAGTTATCTGGGGGTGGGGGTGAAAAAGTATAGATAATCGGACATACACACTATGATAACAAAATGTAAACTGTATCAGGATGACACGCTGCACTGAGACACAAGACCTGCATTCTCTTAGAAGTGTGTACTTCCAAACATAGCAATTTGTGTGTGTTCTATGTCTTATATTTCTATTTATTTATATGTATCTAGCACATCAGCTAAGGTTATTCACAGAACATACACTACACCCTTCACACTACAAAGCTACAGGAATATTTTGACCCATGTTTTGGGAGTGTCCACATGTCGTCAATTTCTTTAAATCATGTTACTGTAAATGCGTGTTATCTGATCTTGTGAAAATTGTCTACAATTATACAACAGAAAATTTAGCAGTATTTGTATGGTTTCACTTGTTTCTTGTCTCTCCATCATAAACCATATATCTCAAAAATAAAAACCAAACAAATTCCCAGAGGTTTTATTTTATGCTTATTATACACCTCTTTATGTTTGTATTGCCTGTTGCCATCGTGTTTCTTATCTGTCTCTTTTTGTTAATGAGACAATTTTGATGACAGTAAGTAAAATATAATTTCTCCGGCCAAAGAGATCCTTTGTGCCTGTGTGTATTATGTAGTACTCACAGTGCCCCACCAGAGGGAGTCTGCATAGGTGTTGAAGTCTGTGTTGACGTCTTTCTCTGCCAGGTAGACGAGGAAGGAGGCAAAGATCAGGACCAGGAAACCTATGTACCAGGCTGTAATCAACTCCTGAGAGAGAGACAGAGAGGAGGTATCAATCACACCTGTCAGCAGCAGCAACAGCATCTTTCCCATCGTCATAATCCCTGCTGTCATTATTGGCTAAATTCCCATCATCATCACATTTGGCTTCCACTTCCACTTGGCAGCACAGTTCTGCTTAGACATCTGATTCATCATCATCATCATCACCATCATCTAACTATGTTCTGCAGCTGACTGTGTGTCAGGTGTTTAGGTCAGCACAAAAACTAACAACTAATTGCCAAAATAAGCAGCTAAAGGGGAGTTTGCTGTTTGAGCGCAGTTAATGTAATTGAGTAACAGCTGGTCATCAGCAGATCCACATATTACTTAACACTGAGAGTTATTAAGTTATTTATCCCATTAGTAACCATTAGGACCATGATCACCTGCCATTTAATAACGCTCTCCGTCCCTCATCTTCCTCCCTGCTTATATAATAATCCATAATGCTGTATGTGACTACCATACATTAGTATATGTTTAATTTTCAATATCTGCACAACTAACCAATGTCTATAAATCATTCTCAAATATAAAGCAGAGAAAGTGTGGTTTTATAGTAGAGCATGTGTAAAAAGGGACTATATTTAGCATACCCACCTTGCTGTGAGCATAAACCACGGAGCCCAATAGTTTCCAGGTGCCTCCACGACGGTCCATACGAACCATACGCAAGATCTGCAGGAAGCGCATGCTGCGCAGGGCTGACGTGGCGAAGATGTTTCCCTGCGTCCCTGCTGCTATCACTGCCAATGATGCCACAAATACTATGAAGTCTATTGGGAAAATGGCCAGAGAGAAAACACAGAGAGAAGAGGTGAAGACAAGTCAGTATGAGATGATAAGATTTAACACTTTTTTACACCCAGGACGTTTTACACAGACACACTAACCTATGACACAGAAGGGCTTCCTGGCAAATCTCAGACGTCCCTGCCATCCACGGTATCTGCAGCAACAGCCAGCTGCCCAGATCCTGATGAAGTATTCCAATCCAAACACCACGATCATCACAAACTCCTACAAACCACACACACACAAACAGACACACACACACAGGTCAGTGACATGCAACAGTCAAGTGAGCATAGTGTTTGACAGATCTCCCAAACAAATGTATTCCCCACCTATCCAAGAGCCTTTTTTTGTATGTATGTATTTTTTATCCTTTCAAAAGTCAAAGTGACATGCAGTTGAGTGTGACATTCTCTCATTTCATAGCTTATCCATGAAATTATGTTGAACTGTTGCTTAGCATTTGTATTAATTTCTCAACAATTAATTTTATTTATATTGGTGTTTATGGATATCTTAATCTATTAAGTCGGTTTCAAAACTTTATTTAAAAAATCCATTAAAATTGTTGAATCATTTACACATACAGTTTATCAGCTTGGCATCTGTTTACATCCTGTCAGTGAGAGAGGACGACGGTACACTATGCGAGATCTCAGAGTCATATTCTGAACAACAAGATATGTGAAATAGTCGGGACAAAAAAATTAGCAAACATCGATGTGTATATGGTAGCATAAAACATTACAAAGTGCACAGTATGTCATGTGTGATGAACACTGAAGTTGAGAAGTCTATTTTCCAATCTTTCCAATAGCACATGAACACACCTCTCATCATTTCTCAATCTGTGGGAAACACTGATAACTGATGTGTATATTCTTAACATGATTTACATGCTTTATCCTCTATTTATTAAAGCTTTGCCATAACATTATCGTTTATATTGACCAGGCTAGTAAAAATGTAAGTTCAACCCTTAAATTGATTTACTTTTTATTTTATAAAAGATTAAATGAAATGACGGAAATTATAAAAGTTATACCATAACAGTTGCAGCCTATTAACATGCCACTCTGTCAGTCTTCTCTTTATCTCTTTGTCTTTTTTGCTTTCAGGTTTTTACTGTACGGGCAGTTTAACGTGCACTGAACCAAACTGTCATTAGAGCCAATGTTCATGTAAGTAAAGTCCACTAATGGCTGATGGCCTGCTAATGGCCAGGTGATTGATTGAAATAGTGAAGAGAGGGAATGTAAAAGTTAAGAGTCTGACCATTAAATAACAAGTAAATATGAGCAACGTGGGAAGAGAGAGGGGAGGAGGGAGTGGAAAGAGGACAAGTCAGGTTCAGAAAGAGAAAGCGAGTATCCATTACCTTTCACTAAAGCAGCCAGAGCACAGAGGAAGAGGGAGATTATGGGATAGCTATTAGGATTAGTGGATCATGTCTGTGATTTCCTGCGCAGTCAACAACACCTGATTATTCCCAACTGCTTACATGGCTGTCTGTGCCTCCACTGGCAAACAAATAAACACGTACGCAAGCAAATATGGATACCCTGCAGTAAGTGATATGTATAAAGGGACAGCGTATGAAAATGGATGCTGAAGTAGTCATATGTGAGTGCATGTGTGTGTGTACAAGAGGGGAGGGGTCTTACCAGGATGAAGAGGCCTTGGTTGGCGAACTTCTGGTGGTCGGGGATGGTGGAGAACACAGACAACACCAAGCAGCTGAACACCAGCAGAAAACTGAAACACATAATCACACACAGGTCAGTGAACACATTTCAAAACACACACACATCAGAAATAAGAACACTCTTTGGGTAAGTCTGGGGTTACATTAATCCCTTCAGAGAAAAAACTAATGGACTAAATAAAACTCATTAAAATATGCTTTGTTCACTTTCTGAGTGATTAACCAACAGAGAAAAACTAAATTGCAAATGAGCAGGAAAACATTGGTTGGTCCTTAACATAATACAAGCACAGCATGCCAAGTCATGTATGGTCAGTGGCACAAGAATCAGAACAATGTAACCAGGTTTTGTTGTTTTATGGTAATGAATGTACAGTTTAAAAGCAATAACAGTACTAATATGATACTAATAACACACTCAATCTGAACATTTACTGTATTTGGTTTCCTGCCAACTACTTTTATGCACTGTTAAATGTATTCAAATGATCTCATTCCTGCAAAAAACCCTGAGTATCCATAGACTGGATGATAGGCAGCATGTTTAGATGTGCTGAAGTAATTTACTCGTCAGTGAAAATGTTAAACAACATGTCAACGTTTTACTTTTAACAGACATGGCCAGCAGCATGTCTGCTGGAGTATAAAAGTGCACTGCACTGTATGACTGGTATTATAACACTTCTTTCAAAAGAAGACTGGGACCCTGCAGCTCTGCTGGGACATAAATGACTGTTCCAGAGGAGTAATGGCCACTTCAGTTCGAGAACTACTTTAGAATAGTAAATTGTGTCTTGTGTTCGAGGTGCTCTCATGGTATTAGACTGTAAACACTTGTGTCCATCATTAACTCGGGTTCAAGATGAGACAGAGACAAGCACAACATGTTTTCTTCTGTTGAGGAACGCATTGTCCAACTCCTCTTTAAATTACCAAATCTATTATCACATGCAATTCGCGTTCATAGTCAATTCTCACTATTCTCAGCGATTACATTCATGATGAGAATTCCTCTTTTAGAAGAAAAATGAAAGATGTTCCCTCATCATCAAATCTTTTTAGGAACAGGTTACAAACTACCTGTCAAATAGCAAGTATTCCTTCCTGTTCAAAAAATGGCCCTCACTAAGGACGATGCATTAACATTAACTTTAAAGAAAAACATTTATGTTTTAAATGGTGTGCTGCTGAGAAGAGAAATGGCAATCACCACACTGCGTCCCACTTAACCAGTGGAAAAAGTTATTGTTAGATGTTGTTTCAGTGGAACTGTCGACAGCAAGATTAAAAGAAGCTACACTATGACCAGACAGCAAAGAGGTGGAATTTGATTTCAGATCAAGTTTGGAAATAATGCCCATGTTGTATTTACATTATCTGTCAAGCATCCGTATTGTTTTATGTTATCTTTTATAATTTGTTTTAATTCTTTCATGGTTTTTCTTGGTTGTTATCACATTTAGTTTTTAGTAAGAATCATGTAAGACGATGGGGGGCAGGGCTTCCTGGTAGTTTGTGGAAAGCGGGAAGGAGGGGTTAACTCAAAACAAAACATCACTGATGGCAGGCTGGAGAATAATACTGGGTGTAATTGGTATAAAAAAATATTGTTACTGTAAACATCACAGGTTAGGTTCAGTAACTTTATTTAATCAGGCAGTCTCATTAAGATCAAGAGACAGCTGAAAACAACCAGCATTCAAGAAACAGTATAAAGTCAGAAATCCAGCAATGAAGTAACAAAAATAACTATTAAAAACAAGCCATATAAAACATATAAATAAATAAAGCTGTCCAATACTGTATATTCTGTTTAGTTCTTATGATTAATAATGCGGCAGCTAGAAGATAAAGTTCTGTTTCCTTTATTTTGTATCATGGCATGCCTTTATACTTGTACAAAACCTCTTTTTTGTGTGACTAAAAACATGATCACAACAAGAAAGGACTTTGCATTTTATGCCCAAGTGCAGGTTCATTAACAGGAGAGTGAAAATATACTGTTTCAGTAAGTAATATTTATTAAAAATGAGTAACCGGTCAAACTGAGCTCACCACACTGAGATGATCTTAACAGTCTGACAGAGTAGTTACGCTTTACTTAAACACGCTTTAGTGTAGATTAGTTTGATGATCATCCCAGTGGCTGACAAGGCATTCAGAACCCTAATTGACCCCTGAAAATATACTGTGTACTGTAGTGCTGGTCCCCAAATGTTTGCTGACTTTTATCATCAAACTCCTCATGTATGACACCTTTACTGCAGCTCAGTGACAAGAACCAAAGCACCTTAATATATCTGTGGCCTGAGAATTATTGTACGACAACATGCCAAGGTAAAAAAAAACAGAGCTGAGAGAGAGACAGAAGTGAGAACCCAGCCGTCTGTGCCATGTGAATAGCGAACAGCAAGGCAGGATTAGCCAGGTGGCAGCTGCTGGTCAAGCTGGTCTAGATGTCAGAGCCCAAAGTTGGAGAACACTTGCTGGACATACTAAACCAATTCTCATGGTCTCACACAATGGTGCCCTTTCTCTTCAATTAGTAATGCGATCAACAAGTCTCTCACCAGGCTAATGTGTGTGAAATGAAATGCATTTTAAGCACTCACATTAAAAAGCTGCTTAAAAAATGGGTGAAAGTCAGACAACAAAGCAGTGGTGGACAGTTGCTGCTAAATAAACAAACAAATAATGGACTGCATATTATCTATATAATCTCTAATCTATTGATTCCACAGGCAAATTTGCATAGCAATAACTGTAAAAGGAACAGAAAAAAAGAAGAGAAACTTGCAACTCAAACAAAATAATACATTCCTCAGCCATTCAGCAAAAGAGGAAACAATAAGAGAGACCCATTTCCTAATCCGTTGAGACAAAGAATGAGGAGGTTTGTGTTAGTCTTGCAACAACCTTATATCAGAAATTATAGAGAACAACAGGAAGATATGGCTGAGATTCTGTCCTGCACCCTCTTGGTTGACTGATTTGTTTAGAAGAGCCAACACATTTCGAGGGAAGACTGTTACACACCAGTTAGCTTTACATGCTTACATCCCAACCAGGGGTATGTGTACCCCAGCGGGGTATTCTACAGCTACCAGGGGGTATGTAGAAAGCTTGTGGAGAAGCTCAACTTATCAGAAAAAATAGAAATTGATTTGTTTAAAAAAAAAAATATCCAGGAGGAAAATAATCATCTAAATGAAAATCTGCTGATTACATAACCACAATAACCAGTAAGCTACCAGCTACAATAGGCTGACTACACAGCACACACCTCCCACCAACCTTAAAGCCACATGTTGCCACTGACAAGCATGCTGGCAGAAACGTCAAAATAGTTAGCTAGAAATAATGGATAAGCAGTTTAATTATTTAGCTAGGAAAGGATAAACACTTGAAATCATTATCTCAAAATCAATGGATAAACTGTTGAAATACTTAGCTAAAAGTAAAGGATATCTTATTAGGATCTACCAGCAGTGATTCATATGGTCAATCTGAAAAGCCTTTTCTCCGTCTTACACTGCGTACAAAAACACTATTTTGTCATCATGTGTGAGGAATCAGTGAATGAGCAACTTCTCCGACTGTGTTTGTTTCGTCGGCCTGCCCGGGCAGAGTTTCCAGATGGTGAGACACTACAAACAGAAAGACAGAGTAGCTATTAGACAGCTAGAAAGACACCGGACACCAAGCGTGAATAAACAGACACCCCCAAATGACTACTGTATATTTCTCAGCCCAGTGATGCATGCATGGAGCAGAGTTTGGGCTTCAGTCACGGCGGAGTTAGTTTTAAAAAAAGCACACAGATGACTCTCTGCAAACAATACATTTTGGTCGTTCATCAACTGAGTAATGTGCTGACTAAACTTTCCTCTCAATTAACTCAAAGTACTGTGTGTATTTCCATGAGGAGGGGATTAGTTGGGGCAGCGTCTAAGGTGGTTTCATTCATTGACTTCAAGACAGGAAACAAGTTACAGCACGGATAGCCGGACTGAAAGCTTGGCTTTTACAAAATACAGACGCAACATTCCCGTAAAAATAAGTTACGAGTGTCACGGTTTTGGGTTTGTTCAGTTATTTTCTGTATTGTAGAAATTCTCCTCCTCCTGCGTTTTGTTTTCCTTTAGTTCTCCACGCCCTGCAATAACCCCTGTCTGCTCCACCACTAACACACCTGTTTCCACTCTCCCTCGTCAGCCTGCAGTGAGTTGGTCCGCTCCTCACCTGCACTTCATTCCCACCATTAGCCTCTCCCTTCATAGACCGGCTCACTTCCTTTGTTTCTTTGTCAGTTCGTTAACATCATTACTTTGTTGGTTCTATCTGCCCGGTTGTTTAGATTTATGCCTACCTGTTTGTCACCTGCCTGCCTGTACCTGTACCTGTACCTGGTTACCGTCTGTCTTCCTGCCAGTAGGTTGGAAAATAAACCATTCAAGTCATAACCCTCCCTCAAGTTGTCTGCATTTGGGTCCTTTCCCTTTCCCTGTTTGCCATCACTACCTGATAATGAAAGCAATTCTGCATTGACCTGAATATAATACTATCCCTTACAGTAACTCTAAAACACTGCAATGAGTTACTGCCAAAACGGCTCACCATAGCTGTTTATGCAGCCAGTTTGCGTAATCACAATTCAGGTTTCTGCTGGGTGTCATGTGACACACCCCTCAAACCTCATTGCATTGAGACCAAAAGCCACACCAGACCTCAAATCACAAAATCTGCCAAACTCACGCATGGCTGAAAAGGACCACTTACACCGTCTTTGTTGAAGTCCTCCAAACATGTAAATGTCAGTGACACAGAGTATACCATTGATGATAATTAATATGGTATTTCTAGCACTTAAGCGATCAGCCTGGTGATATTATATATTTTTATTATTGTTTTTATTGTTATTGTCATGACACAAACTTTTAGAAATGTGTCACAAATATATTGTTTCACTTTTATTGGCCAGCAATGTGGCTTTATGGATGGCAACATGAGTCTGTTGGTCGGTCCACCACTTTGGTCCTGACTGAAATATCTCAACAGCTATTAAATGGATAGCCATTGAACTTTGTACAGACATGCATGGTTCCTGGAGGATGAATCCTACTCACTTTAGGAATCCCCTGACTTTCCCTCAAGTGCCATCATGAGGTTCACATTTGTGATTTTGAGTGAATTGTTTCAACAGCGGGTCAATAGATCCCAATGATATTTGCTAAACAGATTCATGTCTGCCTCAGGATGATTATACATAACATAAGGTTAGCATTTAGCTCAAAGCACTGCTGTGCAAAAGTACAGCCGCACAGAGCTGTTAGCATGGCTGTAGACTCTTAGTCTTGTTAACAGTTTTTGGACAACAATGCAGGTCTATTGCACAGAGGAGTAAGTTATATTGGGTTTTGGCTACACAGAAAATACACATCAGTAGAATAAATTCATAGTTGGTTTGGGATATTTCATGGGATTCATCTTCTAAGCACAGTATTTGAGCTAATATTAATTCCTGTTTTAAGCAGTCACCTATAGTGACTTTTGCATAATTTATGAATGGAAATCCACAAATGTTGCGCTCTTTGTGTTTAGCTACAGTTCCTTATACTGGATGGAGTTAAGTGACCTGGGTCTCTGCTCGTATCGGCTTTGTTATCCTCGATGAATAAATAAATATATAAATAAACAAATACATTAATAAATAAATACATAAATAAGTGAAACAGATGAGGAGACATTTAGGACACGCGTGATGCATGTGGAGAGGGAGTCACATTTCTGCTGAGGGCACACTTTTCCCACCGGGAAATATCAATTAAAAGTCCACCAAATCATCAGGGCTGGTCTCATGGAGACATGAGGGGGAAAAAAACCTGCTCAGCTCCGAGTGCTTTACTGATCGGCCTCAACAAAATATCTTCATATGGAAATATTTCAATAAGGACATCTGGAAAGGATTTAAGAGGAGAGAAAGTAAATGCCAGAATAAATATTGCTCTCATGGCCAAGACAATAAAAGAAATCACTGAATATCTGTTTAGAGGTAAATATCACAATGTCTCCGCTTAGCATATTCAACACAGGATAGTGTCTCATCCGCTACAACTAGCCTGGACATGTGGGTAGGGGAGGATAAAGTTAAGTGAAAGCCTGACTCATGTCATGTAGCAAATCAAAAAGGCCGTCATGATATAATGAATAAAATCATTTCTGAAAGTTAGCCGCTTGGGAGGTTTACTGTAAGGCTGTCTGCATTAGTAATTGCTCCAGAACTTTTAGAAAGAATAATGCATGCTCTGCTATATACACAGAATATCTGACTTTTCTCCAAAAGCCGACCGAGAGTAATTTGTCTCATGGACACTGTGGAGGATCAAGAAAAATGCAAGCACAGGGAGACAAAGAAAGAAAGAGTCCACTACACATACACTCTTTGCATGTTCATCTATACGATTGTTATTTATTCACATCCCAGGTACAGTATCTCTCCCCTGAAACTCTAACAGATCACTGTTACACACCACGAGCCTCTGTGTGTATAAAGTGCATACAATTTGGCTAACGGTCTGTAAAGCTCCAGAGGGCCATTGGGCTGCTGGTGGTGCAGACAACAAATAAATGTACAGCAGCCTACAGGGCAACCAAATTGCTTTTAATGGAAGCTTTTACTGCTGTTTTCCTGTAAGCATACACAAGTGAAAAAGGGAGATCTCACATTACTTTTGACTGGACTGTGAAAATACTTTAGAGAGATAAATAGGTATTACCAGTGCAAATAAACATATATGACATTGTGAGTTGCTGTATTCCACAGTGTGAGTATGTGTGTTTCTGTATGTGTTTATGAGGCTAACACTCTCCGTTCCATGCCAGTCAGCGTGCGTGGCAAGAGAGAAGCGGTCCTGGACTGTGTGAGAATGCACTTTTGATTCAATCACCACTGGATGATGAAGCAGCTCTCAGTTACACACAACAGAGGAGGCGGAGGGAGACCAGAGGGCGATGAAGAAGACTGAGAGGGAAGATGCAGAGAAACAGATCAAACTGAGGCAGGAAGATGTGGCGACAGATGGTGAAAGATTTAAAGAGAAATAAAGAGCGGCGTGGAACGATGTCGTGAAGAGAGTAAAAAGAGAAACAGTGGGAAAAGAACAGGGGAGGGATGAAGTTGGACGTGAAGTGAAAGCGGGCCCTGGGGTCATGTCACTATACCTGTACCTGTACATGTACGTGTATGTGCGGCGCCAGCCCTGATCGATAGTTTCAGGAATTGACCCGTGATCTGTGCACACGCAGCAGGTGCACAAACACGCAAACAAAAGGCGAACACGCACACAGTCCAATTATTGAACACACACTTGCAGTGACACCTTCCACAATGACATACACAGGTAAACATATAGACCCGCATAAACAAACGTACAAAAAAAGCTCAGTTAACATGAGATGTATTTACAATACAGGCTGACAGACATGTATATGAACCTATGTCAAATGTCACCTTGGAAATGTAGCACTTCCCACCTTTACTACGTTTACAAAAGATCCCACGCACCTCCCTACACAATGCTAACAGCAGCTAAATGCTAACAAAAAAGCAATAAAGAGAGGAACTATTGAGCCCTGTCCAGAGAGGAGTTAAGGGAGGAAAGAGGTGAGTTAGCGGAGAGTGAGAATGTTGTGAGCAGAGAAAGAGAAGGGAGGGAGAGGAGAAAGGTGGAAACAGTAGAAAGATATTAATAGCATTTCTCTCTCCTTAAATAGCGACTGCAGGCAAAATGTGCGCAGGTAGGCTGCACAGCACAGCGCAGCACAGCTCAGAACAGGCCAATCTCTGGGCCCGTTAGTTATCCCCTCCTCCTCCTCCGCTTCCTCCTCCTGGGACAGCAAACTTTTAAAGGCAGGAACAAAAAACCAACCCACAAACAAATAAGAGATGAAAAGTGCTTTTTCATGAGAAAAGAAGCTGACTGAGCGATTCAGACACTCCAGTACTGGCGCACTCCTCAGGAAGAGAGAAAGGGAGTGGAGAGCAGGGGAGAAAACCTGACATGAGAGTGTTGTGTAAAAACGAGAGGAATGTTTGTTTTTCCTCTGAATGCCACAACCTTCAGGAATATTACGTGTCTTGATCAATTATTTACATAACTGAGAAAAACAGCGCTGTGTAATGAGTGTTGGTCACACTGCTGACAAAGGTGCAACCTTGGCAGTTTGCATCACGAGCGACGCTACCGGACACTTCCACACAGATAATTTGCTTTATTACACAGACGGACGCGTCACGTGCAAAAGTGCCACACACCCTCCACTGCAGACACACACCTAGGTTCAGCCAGAAAATGTTACACACACACACACACACACACTCATTCACACACTCACCAATGAACCCCCGACTGCCATGCTGTTCCATTGTCTGTCCACAGATGATGCATTTCAAACAGAGTGCCAATTAGACTGATACATTTTCCTTGCTGGAGAATGTCACTTTCAGTCACAGCAGCCTGTGAAAGCATGAAAGTATCTGCCATCAACACACACACACAGTGCCTGTACTGTCACAGCCAGTGTTACATCACATCATAATTGGGTCCTTTGTTCCCTACTTTTGATTAATTGAAACTATTCCCTTAGTTGCATAAAACATCAGGTAAACAGAAGGCTTCTTCCTTTCACTGACTGTTTGTTCCTGGCTCTCTGTAACACAGAAATGACCTGATATCCTGCACACTGTCCTCACACACAATGGATTAAGTGCTGCAGTCTTTTAAGCAGATGTGAGGATTTCAGTGATTTATCAGTGCCTTCAACCAATGCAAAGAAACCTTTCAGTTCCTCTTTTCCAGAGAATGAGTCTTAATTACACAAAACAAATCTATGAATTCCAAGTGACATTTCCAATAACGATATTTTAATGGTTTCTTTTAGTTCCCATTGTTTCCAGCATGTGTAGTTCCAAGACATTATTCAAAATGCAATCATTTTGGAGTAATTAGACCAAAAGCAGGACAGAAAAAAACACTGACAGTCGATATGTCGTTATCGGATATCAGATATTGGATATCAGATATTGCAACTTCTAAATATTGATATCATTGTCTACCTAACAAATACAGCATCGGTCAGACTGTACTGTAGAGTCCACCTACACAGAGAAAATACGGAGGACATGACCTTGGTGTCCTCAGTGTCTCTGACAGCAGTTTCACTTCTTGAAACAAGTAACAATTATCAGTCCAAAAGTGTCAAGAAAATGTTGCAAGACAAACTGATGTGCACTGCAAACTAGAAAAATGACCTGTCTCTTGTTTGAGAAAAAAGGACTTAGAGGCTCAGTTCAACACGACAGCAGTTGTTAATATGTATTTGCAGGGTAGAGGAACATTATTTGTGATTGTCTGCACAAAAATAACACCTGTACAATATACAGTGATGTAATTTAGTACACAAGTACTACACCACAAACTACAGCCTCAAAAAATCCCAATCATTGCTTTGGCCTGTTATTGCGTGTGTTGCTGTTATTGCGTCTCCTCTGTATGTATAAAGCCCTCTTCTCATCACTACCCTTGTTTCAATAAACAATTTCATTTAAGCATAATAATTAAGCTGACTTTCATTGTTTCTTGACACAACACATACCCTCTAAGTTTGTATCTGCGCAGATACATTAAATTCTCACACAAGCCATACTGTGAGTCTGACAGATTTTTTTCTCACTGTCATGAACTGCTGCCACACATATGGTGTGTTAAATTTCTATTACAGATTCACAAGGCACATTCATTATATGGAGGAGTGTACTTGACGGTGGTGTCCTGTGCCTCAGTGACATGACTCTGTGCTGACTTTGTGGTATGGATGGTTAGAGACTGAAGAAATATGTCCAGTGTGGTCACATAT
Source organism: Coreoperca whiteheadi (assembly GCA_011952105.1). Lineage (NCBI taxonomy): Eukaryota > Metazoa > Chordata > Actinopteri > Centrarchiformes > Sinipercidae > Coreoperca > Coreoperca whiteheadi. Next base: position 13,983,364 of record CM022477.1, read on the forward strand.
CCGTCCAGTAAATGGAGCAAAATGTTAGTATAACCACAGAGGGAGGAGGAATTTACGATGTGAGAGAGGTTTCATGTGAGCTGGGCAAGCCTGTGTGTGTGTGTATACGTGTGTGTCTTAATTGTTGAACAAGAACTGGATAAATATTAATTACACACAATTTCTTGGTGATTGGTGGTGCTTTGTCCTGGTGGGAACATCCGATGGGTGCAGTTAATGATATCACGACAATTCAGTGTGAAATTGTCAACATAAAAGATAGAAAATGGACGTGATTATGGAAAAAAAAAAGGTTGGGAAAATGAATCCTTGTGATTTATATGCACAATATTGACATCAGTTGTCCAGTAAGCTGGAAGAAATGGTGACCATCGTAAAGACCTGATTGAGCTTGTAATCAGGCGTGAGCACCGACTCATGCACACACACACACACACACAGCCTCCCACTACAGCCCAACACACACACTAGGTAAGTAAGTAAGTAAAGTAAGTAAAGCTTTATGTATATAGCACGTTTATAGTTATAAAGTGCTTCACACACACACACACACACAGAACATATAAATGAATAAATAAATACAGATATTACATAAGAAAGGGATGAGATCTAGAAAAAGGTTCAGCAAATCTGATAGTTTGTAGAAGATGATTCCAGAGGGTCTGGACTACAACAGCGAAGGCATCATCACCTTGTGTTTTGAGGTTGGAGCAGGGGAATGGAGGAGAATTGAGGATCTGAGTGGTCGTGAAGTGGAATGAGGATTGAGGAGATCAGTATGGCTAAAAAAACAACAACAACACAACGGTAACAGTAATTAAACAGTATGACAATTGGCGCAAATATGCAGAGTGTAAAAGGTGCTGAAATAAATATGTTTGTTTCTGATGCTTTTTTTATTCCTGATCTTTGCTACTAAAGAACTTGTTGTCAGTGAATTGTACTATACAAAGCTTGGAGATGCGACCAGGGTGGAGGCGAAGTGCTGAGAGACCTCTGACATTTAGCAGAGGTTTAGCCAATTAGCACAGAGTCTACAAACCCTTTAGTAGGTGCACCAGTGTGCTTGCACTGACATTTCACCATTGAGCCAGTGAGTGAGCTCCACGTTCACAGAGCTTGGATCAGCATGGCTGGATGTTGGGTCTTTGTTGACACCAAATAGGAGAGAATTCTTTGCACTTTATATCTGTATCAAAGTATTTTGCACTAAATAAACCAGATGATATAACAGTAGAAGTCAGGATGCAGCCATGTGACTTGCCAGAGGGTTATTGGAAGTGAAACCCCTCATGACTCAAAACACATGAACACCCTACATTTCGTTACCCCCTTCCTTGACCAGGGCTACGACTGAATTTCAGGTTGATCATCATTACTCTGTGACAGGTGTAACCTTGTTGCCATGGCAGCGGGGATCTCCAGTGAAGGATTACAGAGGGTCAGGGGCATCTCTCGAGGATTGAGAAACAACAAAAAGAAAGTGATGACTGTAACATTTGAACTCAGGGTAATGGGATTGGCCCAACAGTTCGCAAGGGGTGTGAGAAAATGAGCCGGGGTCACACACAACCCTGGTGGTCAGCGGATCTCGAGGAGGTGCTGACAGGATTTACAGAGGACACAATAGTTGCAGTAATGTTAAGGTCACCGTTACTAATACCAAGGGTTGAGGGCATTTAAAGCACTGTGCAAAAATGATCTATGATCCCATCTGAATAGTGTAATGACGCTGTCAATATTTAACTAGAATTGATATTATTATATTATATTATCATATTATATTAAGTTAAATAATATAGACCCATTCTCAATCACTAAGAATAAAAGCCAACAGCCGTTCTGCAGCTTTACAGATACATATTTAACTTAAAATAAACAATGAATACAATTAAATGTGTTAATATGTTAAATGTTTCTTCAAAATTAAAATTAAAAATTAAATTTAAAAAAACCTTATTTTTAAGGTAAAGAGGAACAAAGAATGGTTGCAGGCATTTTAATGGGCCACGTGAGCCTGCTGTTGATGTCGGGAGAGAGAGAGCACGGTGACCACCACAGTGATTGTGGACAGTGATCCACAGGCAGCCAAAACCTGTCCATTGAGCCGTTAGCCGAGTATGTTCAGTCTGATTTTAGTTTTGTTGGATGGCTCAGATTCAGTTGTCTCAGACTGTGTTGAGGGCTGAGATGTATCAGGATATCTCTAAGCTCTCATAACCGAGTCAAATCTTTCCACTATTTTTCTGACTGCTGAGCTCCTGAAAAACTCCAAAGCCGTAAAGTGCGTTGTTACTATGGTAACCATGACAGCATATTAAACAGAGTTTTTAATTAAAAAACATGTTTCCTGGACTTGAGTTTGTTTGAGGTGCTCTTTGGATACATGTGAACACAAAAATCACAAGAAAACTCCAAGGCACTGTGTTTTTAACAATCAAAATGCCTTTATTGTCACGGCATGGTCATGTTACTCCTTAAAACAAACTCTGACATGTTTAGGCATCAAGCCTTCATCAATGATTTAAACAGGTCCCATGGAACAAAAGCTCTTTTATAGTTGTATTCCACCAATAGGAATCTTCCACTTGAACGTGGTTTTGTGGCCTGGAGAGGGTGTAGACATATAAAAACTCCAGCAGATGGGAGTTTATAGTTTTTAATATAGTGATTTTGATATTTATTGCTATTTTCTTATGTTTGAAGTTTGAAACTAACATTAAATGTAGTTTATGTAGCCGATTTCTTTTATGTGGTGAAACGTTGATTAAAACAATATGATATGATCAATGTTGCATCACCCTTGACCCATCCGCTGCGCCCACTTTGGGAACCACTGTGATACAGTAGAGAATCAGACAGGAATGTTAGGTCAGAGAGAGAGAGAACTGTGGATGCGACCACGGACGCTGCATCCACATGGCACATGTCCCAGACCACCAGGCCGCCGTGATGCCCCAAAAAGTCTAAAAGTATCCCATTAATAGTATAAAAGTGAATATCTGCCGATATATCAGTCAACATTTATGGACATGGACTTTCTCAGTGATCCATGCCTTCGCCACAACATTAACTATTAATACCCAAACAGCCTGACTCTTCCCATTGCACTCACTGGAAATATACATAATTTTAATGGCTTATGGAGACCAACAGTAATTAAATAAACGTGAATACAAAGGCAAAACGAGCCTGTATTTGACAGTGAAGAGAGTGAAAAAATGTGGCAGCAGAAAAAGAAGAGCGATGACATGCGAGCTGGGGACATTTTGATACATGGTATATGTCTTCAAAGGACTAGCCACGAGGACACCCCACAATCTGAGGAATGCTGACTCAAGGGTTTTCTTCTCAGATCTAAGAGATTTTTCTGGGACGGGCAAATTGTGGCAAAAGTCCTAAGGCCCTACCAGCAAAACCAGCAAATCTTCACATTGGAGAAGCTGGATCTTGAGAATTTTGGCATTTTTCCTAAGAAAAAAGGCCCAAACCGATTATCAATAATCAAACTTGTTGCTGATTTAGTTCTCCTTGGTTGACTGAACAATTAATAAACTAATTGTTGCAGCTCTAATAGAAAGTAGGTAGTTTACCTTACAGTGAACAGTAAATTTAGATTTCCAACACTTTTTCATTAAATTTTTTGTCAACATTCACAGACGTAGAGTTGCAGAACAGTCATTTTTTTGTTAAATGCGCCGCATTGCATTGTGAAATTGTCAGCAGAAAGTACTTTTTTGTTCCATTTTGGACATCTTTGAGGGCACTATATAGTGGATAGTTGTCACACCTTCGGAATCGAACACTTAAATAAAATGGTGGAGATGCATTATATAGTAAATAGTGAGTGATTTCGGACATGGACTAACTTCTTTAACCAGTGTCATGAATTGGTAAAGTCAACACAACAAAAACACAGCAAACCATATCCGCAGTACTACCACTGAGTTGTCAGTTGGTAACCAAGGCAGCGACCCCATGAGCCTAAGGCTGGAGTTCCTTCTTTGATGGTGATGCCTCAGTTGGTATGGGACAGACACGCAGAAGCTACGGCCCTGAGTCAGCCTTGCTATCTGTCCGTTAACATTATCTCTGCTGTGATTAAAGTCAAACACTGGTACCCAGGTCACATCACATGGGGGGGCTGCACTGTGTTACTCCTCAGTCCAGTGTCAGTGCTGCTATCCCTCCCTGTCAGACTAAATGTTTGTGTGTCTGTCTCTGTGTGTCTTTGTGTAACTGTCAGTGTCTTTATGTTATGTGTAATTTTAAGACAGAGTCCAGAGCCATGTGAAAAAAGGCTTACATCACCCTCCAGTGAAGCCCTGGAAACACCACCACGTTCCACACAAACATACCACATACTCACAGTGACTTTGCCATTTTCCACAACCACTGCCTGAGTTGCACCTATAGCCACAAATGAAACATGTTGCCCAATACTGAGAATTGGAAGTTGGGGCGCTGGTTTTTGGTTTTTTACTCCTTATGCATTGAGCAATATCACAATCCAAGACAGTGGACAAAAGAGCACAGCTAACATAGGATGTTTTTTTTGTGGGATAAAGGGCACTGCTCCTCATGTACTGCTGCATCCGCTTACAGTGAGAACACGTAGCAATGTTTTTATCAAATGAACTGCACAACTACATCACTCAGTAAAAACTGTTGACCCTTGTTCACTTACTGAATATAGCACAGGAAGTATATTTTCATCGCTTGGACTTAGCCTTTTGTTTGCTGAAATTTTGGATCATAAAAATCTCATCTATGTGCTGTGTATAGTTTTATTTTTTTCCCTCTGACACACATCCCCTTGCGGGCTAACAAAAACATGAAGCAGGATAAAGAGCATTTACTAGGTTTGCACTTTCTGTCCTCATACCAAACCATACCTTCATGTTACTGGACTGGATACTGAAACGTAACTCAGTGCCTCCCACACGAGACTGCAGACGTCAACATTTGCGTCCAAGATATTAGCATCACAACAAACTGATTACATGGAGCTTATCTCCTCTCACTGTCCTTTTTCCTTTCTTACGCCCTCTTTCCCATTCTCACCCTAACCGCTCTCCTTTCTCCTCCCGTTGTTTCCTCTCCTCCTCCTCCTGAATAATTTTACTGTTATGAAGCACTTAGTTGCCTTGCTCTATGAAAGGTGCTATACTAAATAAACTTTACTTACTCCTCCTCCTCCTCCACCTTTCCTTAGTGTAGCTGAAGCAGAGCCAGGATCAGAGTGGACCACTTGTGGGCCTCTCAGCCACACCATCTCCCCTCTTTGACTCATTGCAACCAATTAGGGGACAGGCCAAGGAGGGGAAGGGTGGATGAGAGCAGAGAGATAATACTCTTCTGAATTATTCATCCCTCTGCTGAATCTCAACCTACCGCCACCCTGTTCCTGCTCTCTCACTGCCCAGACCTCTTAGATCTTCTTCTTGTTGCTATTCTCTCTCTACTGTCCCTCCAGTCTCGAACTTGACTCTCTCTTAGGTTACGTCCACATTAAAAGCCAGGGTATGCTTGAAATGAACTACTCTGTACAAAGTGTTGAACCACATTTACCATGTGTTTTCTGAAAGGCCACAATCGAAGGCGAGCCTGAAAAACCAAAGGCAAAGGTGTTTGACACATGCACATTTTCAGACGCGTGAACGGCACTCATTGTGGTGTAACGAATAAAAAAAGAGAGCTTGAGAGAGAATTTTAAATTCTGCTCTACACTCCTAGCCAATCGTTGCATGAGGTGGATGTGCTTATAGTACTGTCGTGGGTTTTGAAAAGTTACAAACATTGCCTGAGATAGTCTCACTAATATTAGTATCACAACAAAGTGATTACATGGAGCTTATCTCCTCTCACTGTGTGGTTTTAGATGTTGTTCGCACTTTGTTTATAGCATACTGACACCTTAAGATGGCAAAATTTGAAAACACTTTCTCTGTGTTTTGGCCTCCCATCCACACTAAGCTGGCGTTTCTCACAACTGCAAACAGAGCGTTTTTGAAAGCACTATCCCTGAGTGGACAAATCTCAAAAACACCAGCTATGCGTTGTAGTGTGGACAAGGAAAAAGCCTGCTCTGACACAGTTGGTGTTTGTATGTCAGTAAAGTTAGGATGCCAAATTGTCACCTCTAACCCACTGTGTGGTCAATCATTTTGTGCTGTGTTGTCATTTAGATGTATTTATGTTATTCTGCCAGACTGTTATAAAACAGTGATTTGATCGACGTCTCAACTGCAGCAGAGTAGGAACTATTGTCCACCTGGTTAACAGGTTGCACTTAAGACTGATCAAAGTTCTGTTTTATGATCCTTCAGTTCTCTGAGAAAAAAAAATAGATGTAAATGAAACCAACTATATTGTCTGTATGGTGGTCATGGAGAGAAAAAGGGGACAGAGGTTTAACCTGCTGAGAATCTTGGCTCTCTGTTTTTTATTTTTTGACAACTTAAAGCGGAGAAAAAGGAAGAGATATGGTTCTGGTTTCAGTGTGGATCAAGATCTTTACTAAACCAGCCTTAAAACACCAGTGTTCAGATTTGGTCATCGTCGGGTTAACTGTTCTTGATTGTACACCCACAGTAAGTATTCTTACTACTCTCTTCAGTTTTATTGGCCTTGTCTGAAGTGCACTCTGTGACACAGGACGCTGCTCGGACGTCACAGGACACCACAAGGTCTGGCAGCCAGGGCCAAAATGATTGATTGAGCTCTGATGAGTAGCAAAGAGTGAGAGTGCTAAGAAGAGACAGAGGAAGAGAGAGAGAGAATAGATATAGTACGGTAATATATGTAGGAGAGATGGGGGTGAAGGGAAAATTAGCAATGACCACAAGGAGTGAGTTATCAGTCAGACATACAGATAGATAATGAGAAAAAATAGTGGACAAGAGACAGAAAGAGGTAGCTGAATTATGAATTGGACAGACGAGGAGACAGTGAGACGAGGAGAGCCAGAATGGAAAAGAGAGAGAGAGATGAGGTATCGTCTGTGAGGTCTCATCGCACACTTGCTGACATTGCTTTAATCTCGGGGCCAAGAGAAGAGCAGAGGGCCCACCGACACGCACACACAAACACACACACGCACACACACACTGGTGCAGGGTGGACATGGTTGCAGGCATGTAGGGACAGATTTACTGTGTGTTTGTGTGTGTGTGGAGCAGAGTTAGCAACTGTTTATTGCAAAGGGAGTGAAAACAATCAAAAAGTCAGGCAGGACTCCTGCATGACATCATAACATGCAAAAATGAGGACAGTTTGATGTGGCAGGTTTATGTCCGTATTTCACACTTGGCCTTGATACTTTTCTGTACTTTCTACAAGAAAACATGTTTTGACATCGACTGAAACCTTTTCATCATCAATAACCCTTCATTATATTCTAACTCTGTTGCAAAAAAGGAGTGAATTAGTGTAATGTGCAGCCAGAGCAGCAACAGACGCAGCTGCAGACATAGAAAACTTGGAAGACATTGGCAAGATGACTTTTGGACAAAGTCCCCCCCCCCTCTCCTGAGTTTAGTGAAGCCTGTTGACATGGGATTACTTCATGTAGTGAGCAAAACAAAGACAAAGAGAATAAATTAAGGTAAAAAGGGGCAAATAAGAAGGCAAGAAAAACCAGTAGAAAAACAGATGAAGCTAAGAGAAAGCATAAAGTTCTGATGGAAATAGGACAAGATAAGATAGCAGAGAAGTAGATTACAGAAACAGGATCTGAAAAAGTAACCGTCACAGGAATAGAGAAAATGACAAGTGAAGGAATTGTGCAAATAACTGGCATTAGGCATTTACAGCAGGAGTGGACAGAACGCAGGAAAAAACAATCTCACAAGAGTGGCAGGCAGCCTGCGTAATTATGGCTCCGTCGTTAACATTTGATTATTGTTTATGCTCTGCCCACAATGCCACTGGCCAGGCATTTAAACACACACACACACAATCTCCATAAAGCTACACATGCATGAATGCACACGCATTTTGCAAATGTGCACACGCCAATCAAGACCTTTTCTGACAGCGTGCACACTCAGCCACATGAGCAATGACACACACAGACACATGTATATATACACACATTGGAAAGCGCTTTCTGCAGGCAAGGCAGGCCTTATAAATACTGTCCTACATTGTGATTTTGTTTGAGCTCCGTCTCCATGGTGCTGCTTCCTCATATGTTTATAGTGACTGCCGTTATAAATTAAAATGATCTTAACAACACTTAAGATGGGCCTTCATGCGGGTGCAGCCAGGCAGGGAGAAGAGGAGAAAGACACAGAGACCTGGGCTACCCGGGATCTAGAAAGACAAGAGACAAACAAGCAGAGAGAGCAGGAAGAAGACTGGGAGAGAAAAAGAGAGAACAAGGTTTGCTCCAAACGGCAAGTAAAATGTAAAGCAGCTCTTGACAAAGGTATTCTGAAAAACCTGAGGATGTTTTAGCGGTGGTGGTCTGTGTGTGCCTCTACAACCATGCATCTAGATCAGGTATGCCTGCACAGTCATGCAGCCTCCTCATCCGGAAAAACTATATCCACAGCACTCACGTGCCTGATGGGGTAAAGTTACAAACACATGGACAGAGAATAAAATCTAATACCAGAAAAATAACCAGCCAGAGAGTCACAGTCTGATATACAGAAGCTGTTTGGGGCTGGCCCACCTCTGCGGGGACATGCACCTCAGATAAGCTGTCTTTACTCACACCAAATTGATTTTCATTCAACTTTTGTATAGATTTCCATCTTAAATTGTAAACAATTTAAATGTGCACGTCTACTTTGTTTTCATATCTAAAAAGCTCACGTTTAAATTCCCTACCGACAAATAGGTTTGTGCAATATGACAATATCCATATACCAGGAGACGATGTCAACATGTCTACTGCCAGAGATTTCGCCACAATGTTAATCCCGAGGAAGGTCTCCATTTAACATGTCTGAGTGTAATAGGCCATCATGGGCAATGTTGAAAATCAATGAGAAGGACTGATTTATGACAATATTGGCGTTTTGCATCAATGTGATGAAGTACATTGATTTGTGAGGTATTTTATTTGCAGGTTTAGCCAGTGAATGAGATAAGAAGGAATAGGCTTTGCCACATTACTATAAACTAACATGTTGATTCCTTATCAGAGGTTAGCTGCAGTTAGCTTCCACATTATTCAGCATCTGCTGATAATCGGCAGTGTGTAGTTATAGCCACTCACTAGGGTCGGGCCTTAAGTATGCTGCTGAGAGATAATAGCAAGGCAAAAGCTATCGATTTATTTTCTGCCTGTCTTATGGTCTTCACAGCCGTTTGGCGACACACAACCCCTGCTTCCTAAGCTTCCTCTTCCTTCATCAGTCTAATTCACACTGACCACCTTGATGAACACATACACCCTGTTTACCCCATTTATTTATACTATTTGTCACTGAAAAGAAAAGTGAAAGGTGGATGTGGATCATCGGGGCTTGGTAAGCAACGTATTGTGGAGACTGGAAAAAACCATTCAAACTTTGTGTGGAAACTCACACACTGAGCTGCCAGGGATGGTTACTGTACAGAAGGTGACAGTGTACCCAGGCTGAGGACTGCCTTTGTATACAAACAAGATTTAACAGAGGCGTATGCAATGGCGCAGCAGCTGTACAACCGTTTAAGTGCATCATGTTTCTGAGCAGCTTTCCCATGGCTTGTGACACAATACATTTCCAGTCCAAAGAGAGTCAGACTTTACTGGCAGGGCCGTCTGTCGTCATCAAAGTCTTAATTGTCCTGTTTTACCTAACTGCTGGGTTGCTGGGTTTTGACAGTCCAGTGTAACATTGATTTAAAGCAGGGCAGTGTGTGAACCAAAGCCGTGGCACCACAGTAAAGTGTTTCAGGAGAAGGCTCCCAGAACAGTCAGGCAGAGAGGTGTCGGGTGAAATTTTGCAGTGAAATAGCTGGGAAGGTAATGTTGATCGATCAACACAAATCAGGACTGAACGTGTGCGGTGAAATCTTGTCAGAAAAATGTTTAGCACAAATGTTTGTATTAGTTGTCAATTTGTATTTTCAAATAAAGCTATCCCGCCTCTTCAGCATTTCTATATACACAGAAATGTGTCAGCAGCTAAGAGGAACATGTAGTTTTAACAATAGTCTCCTAAAGAACACAGGAGATACACTGGCAAAAGTCACAGAAAATTAACAAAAGCCCCCACCTACAGCATTCTCTTTAAACGACTGACTGCTACAAGAAAATGACACAACAATTTGTCAGTATTTGCAGCTCCTGTAGTATGTCTAAAGACTCGCCACCTCTGCAGAAATCACCGATGCTATATATTTCAAAGAAAAAGAGAGATGTAATAATAAGATATACAGTAACAGGCAGTGGGGAGACATGCCACTGGATTTTCCTGGCTATGAAAGAAGATCTGGAGTGTTTAGAAGGTCTTGACTAGTCAAAAAAAAACTCTTGGCATGTCCCATCAACCCTCGCGGCCAAATGCCACAGTAGTCAGCGACAATAACATTACATAAACACAGATTACTGCAGATTAGGGGGTGTCTGATCACCAATTTGCAGGAGAATCAAACAGGGCCACTATTTTTCCATGTATAGTGGATTTCACCTTAAATAAACAACAGTAGTTACACAACCCCCCCACCCC